>CM050941.1:33482570-34082570 GCA_027789145.1 Solanum arcanum | reverse complement strand
ACCCTTTATCTTTTTAAATCTCTAAATTTCACTAAAATATGGTTGAATATTGATTATGCTTTGATATTCATGAATTTATGTGTAGATTGTTATGGGCTTTTGATTCATATATAGATTATGTATGTATGATGTATAGGTTGTTGCAATTTTATTAATTGAGTAATGGATACTCTTAGATCTATTGCATGCTAAGCTTATTGAATTGATATTGATTTAAGGTTTATGATTTCTAATGTAATTTTCTTTAGGCTTTCTAATGATGCAATAAATTCATATCTAGGTTGTATTAGATTGATAAGTATGTAATGAATTGACCTACTTTCATTGATTATAGATATAATTGTATTGAGTTGTTGGTTATGGCCTTGGGTAAGGGCCTTGTAATATCGAATTGGATGATTTAGCCTTGAAATCGAAGTGGTAAGATGGAGCGGGGCATGCTGCCCTAATTCCTTTATTTTGATGTTAGTTAGACTTCAATTATGTTATGATTGGTATGGTCCACTTATGGTGGCGGTGTTATGTGATTTACTTGCAATGACGTGGCCTTATCGGCGTTACTTTATGCAATATGATGATCATGACCTTGTCGGCACTACTTGAAATACTATGATGTTTTGTATAGTTATTTTATGTGAAATATAAGTATATAAATCTATATGTGAAGGAATACGAAAGTATGTGTTCTTGTCATGTATGTTAGAAAATCATGTAAAATATGACTATGAGCTTTTATGTGTAGTCTTAGGGTTGATGCATGGTTGTTTCTACTTGGATATATGAGTCTATAGTAGTTATGTTGATGATATGCTAGTGTGTAGGATGACTTAAAGACGTTAATGGTTATTCCTATGTGCTTATAGAATGACTAGTAATATGTGTTAAGGTGAAGTATGTGGTGTCTTGTTTTGGTTGACTTGTGTCCTTTACTTGATGCTTATGTGAATATGTGATGTCTGACTTAGGAACCTAAAGAGTCTTAGTCTTGAATAAATAAATATAGGTGAGACCTTGCATGATGATACGAAGGTCATTTATGTTGAACCTTGAACCAAGCGGTAAGGTTAGAAATCGTGAAGTAGTTAGCCGTAATGGTATTGGATGGAATGGCATCACATCACACCTTAGGAAAGTCGTGATGAGATTCTTGTCTCCATAGTGATATATGCCCTAGTGGACCTTGCTTTGGTTGGTTGAATGTAATTGGGGCATGAACTAGATATGGGACCCATTTATATGAACCTTAATGTGAATAACTCTATGAAAATGAAGGCTAGCACCGAGTGATTATGTTATGGGAAGTATCTCTACTTGAGATGAGACTAGAGTACAATGTACCTCTACTTGAGAATGAGACTAGAGTACATAAAAGCCCTTCGTAGTCCTTAATCATGTGGCTACATGGGATGTGTCCTAGTTCTACCCTTGGCAAGTAGAACACTCTCATCGGAGTAGGTTAGAACTCCGGATTCCATGAGTTGCTAACATGGTCTATGTCGGTTATTGCCTATTCTCATCATGTGAGATACCTACTAGCATTTGAGAAGTTCTATGAAGTTTAGGTAGTGGTATGAGACGCTATCTAGACATTGCACAATAGACTTTGAAGATGTTATTTGGGAGTCCCTAGGTCTTGTATAAGACCATTACTTGAATGTCCTTTATGTGATGAATCTCTTAATGAACTGATGAATATAATTACTCGAGTTAAGTTTGTGAAACTGAAGTAGTACTTATCTAGAGTAACTAAGGGTTGTCTACTTAACGTGTGAAGGGGGCATAGGAATGGTCACTTCTTATCTTACCTACATAAGTCTTAAGAATGACTCTAGTTAGGGAAGTTGGTTGATTACGTGGACATGATCTAAGCCTTAGGTAATATTAAGGATTATTTAGGTAATCTTGAAGAGGTCACTATGGGCGTTATGTTCTTGATTTACTTAAGTAAGTCTTTTGGGGCCTTTGGAAGGAGAATGTCATATCACCTATATGCTAATGTGTTAAATAAGAATGATTCTGTTTTAGGGAGTCTCTCTTAAGTGTGTGTGTAGGGATTGTATGGGCGGTCGCTTCACAACTCACTCAAGTGAACCTTAGAGTCACCTTGGTAGGAGAATCTCATGTTCTTATGTTAATGTCTCTTAAGTGTGTGTGTGACTCATTATAAGTAATCTTGAGGGTAGTTTGGGAACATCTAGAGAGGGTGTATGGGCAGTCTTTCCTTGTGTGACTTAAGTGAATCTTAAGGTAACTTTGAGTGAGAAGATTACATGCTAAAAAGAGTTTAAAGCTAAGTGAAGTGACTTCACTGTAATGTTTGCTAAAAATGTGACTTTTTGCGCAAATGACTTCATGTGTCTCTAAGTTGTTAAATGTTGTTCTTATGATTATAGTACGATGTTTTAATCGAAATTCATGAAACGCATGCTTATTACTAAATGTCCCTTTTTCATGGTTTTTGCATGGCTTCCATACTTGGTATATCTAATGTGCTAACCCCTTCTTTTACTTTTTGACTAAAGTGTAGGGAAATGGAATCTTGATGTTACATGAAGGATGGATAGGTTTCTAATGTTTGGAGATGAAGTATTGGTGAGTCCTCATCGATTCATGGACAATAGCCACATGTTCCGTTATGTCTTAAGTCTTTATTTTATGTCTTGTATGGGATTAGTCCCATGTGTTGTAAACTCTAAAGTCTAGATGGTTCAATTAGATGTTGTAAAGTTCTAATGTTTTAATTGAAAGTCTTCCGCTTGCGTATTGTTTATGAAAGAGTTCTTCATGTGTGAAGAAAGTTTTGAATTTTTACTCATTTTAGTTATGCTTAATATGCAATGAATGACACGAGAGGCTTAGATGAGACTTGTTGAAGTCTCATTTGACGTGTGTCATCAGCAAGGATACTCTAACTTCTAGGGTGTACTTGTGGGATGTGACACTTTACTTGATAAAGATCACTTATGATTATTTAGGTAAGTGTAATTTGAGCGTATCACTTACTCCCAAGGAGAAGATGGAGTACTTAGGCACCAAGGTAGATTGTGTGTGCCGAATATAGATGACTTAAGGGAGAAAATTTTGGATAGGCTTATGGCTCCCGATATTCCATTCATCTGAGTGACACCAAGATGCATCATGACCTACAAGAAATCATTTGGTGGAGCAAACTGAAGAAAGATATAGCGGACTTTTTGGCAAAGTGTAAAAATCACATATAAGTCAAAGCCGAGCATCAAAGTTCGGGTGGTTTATTCCAAAATATATACATCTCTACTTTGAAGTGGGAGGATGTCAATATGAATTTTGAGGTAGGTGATTGGGTCTACTTGAAGATCTCACCCGCGAAAGGAATAATAAGATCTGTAAAAAGGAGAAACTTAGTACCCGATATGTGGGTCCTTATAAAATTTTGAAGCGAGTCGTAAAAGTTGCTTATGAGTTGAAATTTCCAAATGATTTGGCCCCGGTTCATCCGGTGTATCATGTTTCTATGCTTAAGAAATGCATAGGTGACCCGTGTCTATTGTCCCTTTAGAAGGTTTATGGGTGAATGAGAACCTTCTTTATGAAGAGGTTCTGGTGGAGATCTTAGATCGTCAAGTTAATAAATTGAGGAATAAAGAGGTTTCCTCCGTAAAAATCTTATGGAGAAACCATCTAGTTGAGGGTGCAACATGGGAGGCCGAGGCTGACATGAAATACCACTATCCTCATCTTCTTCCTCTAGCTCCTGGCCAAAGTTGAGATTAGTAGTTTCTCTTAATTTAGTACAAATTGAGACTTATCTGTAATGTCAAACTTGTCATGGGTTTTCCTTATATGTGCATGTTCTTGTGAGAATCCATGCTTAAAGAAATTTTGATTTTCATGCATTACGTTTCCTGGTTGGCTTGAACTTAAATGTGATATGAACAAGTAGTCTTCATGAGAATTGAATTAAGCATGTGTGATGTTGACTTGATAAAGAAATATCGTGTTGAGTCTCTAAATGCCCAAAATAATGTTCATTGAAATTGGAGAACTACCTTCCGTGGTTATGTGAAATAATGAATTTGGTGCATAAGACTATTGCGGATTAAAATACTATGTAATGTAATTCTATGAAGTTTTATTGATGTTGCTTGTTGATGGGCTGCTATTCTAGAGTCATTGTCTTCCCTATTAAAATTCCAAGTGTCATTCCGGGATGAATGTTTTCAAGGGAGGAGTATTGGAACATCCCAGAAATTCAATAACCTAAGCTAGAGCCTCACATATGAATAATGACTTGAAAATGTTAAAATTATTTTTCTATCCCTAAACTAATGTAATTAACTTATTTTGGAAGTATTAGATTGTAAAGGTCAAGAGACGACCATGACGTCCGGAAACTAGTGAAACTAAACTAGTAGGTGTTCTATGATCGTGTAGGCTTAGGAGTGTTGTATGATAGTTAAATCTTGTAAAAACACTTTAAATAAGTAAAACAATTTTTTTTAAGGTCAAAACGTTCGGGTAAGACCCTTCAAGGACCACCCGAGGGGCCATTGAGGAGGACCCAAACTTTTGACCAAAAGTTGTCAAAAGACAGCAGACTCCACGAAGGCCTTTGACAAACCATGAAGGGAATGACGCCCCGTAGGTCAGGCTCGTGGGTTGAAAGTTAGTCTCCCCACAAAGCCTTCCCTAACACCCCCTCATTCAAGAACCATAAGGGTGCAGGACAGAGCATGGACCACCTGTGGTCCATAGGTGGTGACCGCAGGTAGAAGCAATTTGCAGCTTTTTAGTTTTTAAGTTGGGGGTCCAAGTTCAAGTTAGTTATTTAATTAGGGGGGTAAGGGTGCTGGTTGGGAGTTAATTACCTAACTAAGCCTTACTATAAGACCCCAACCACATTACCCAAGTCATTCTAACTGAAAACATTAATCAAAACATAAACGCTCTCCAAACTCTCTCAACTCAAGACTCCAATGAAGAGGAAGATCAAGCTTTCTCTAGGGCTTCAAGAACTGAACTAAAAATAAATATTAAAACTGCTCTAAAGATTCTTTTCGAGCTTCAAATTCAAATAAATGAAAACTAGAAATTCTTTCACTTGAATTTGTAATTTTGATTTGATTCTTGAAGTATTGATTTTATCCGAAAGAATAGAATAAGCAAAAGAATCTTTAAAATTTACGACTTTATTATCCATTTGAATGCATTTTTTTATAGAGTTATGACGTAGTAAATGAAGTAAAATATACATTTACCGTAGATAACTAAAATAAAGATCTACTTGGATTAACATAATGTTTGTTTTACTAATATCATGTTATTTTTTCTAATATAAATGCATAAAATGTTGAACTAAATGAAAATTAATCCACAAAAATAATAGATCTATCAAGAAAATCAGATAATTAGAATTTTCATTCTAGCCTCCTACAAATTTTACTTTATTATATTCGCCTTTTAAAATTTATAATATTAAATTTATCTTTCTTATTTTAATTATTTTAACACTTTTTTCGACCTGGTTAATATAAATATAAATATAACGTATTATCCCATTTATTTGTTTGGATATATCCAAACCCAACAATCTCGATTAAAGAATCTTCAAGTATCATTACACATATAAATAGAACCTTCACTCTAACCTCCTAGATATTTCAATGAAATACTTGATGAAATGAATTAATGAACAATCTTTAATCTCCATACTAAAATTATTATTATAACTCTCTTTTAGGAAGTGTTTTAATTTCAACTTATTACATTATGTGGTTTTACTGTGAGAAGAAAATAATGTTTCAGCTGTTCATCACTTTTTTATCTTTTGCTAACCTTCAAAGACAAAATTGTTAGACTATTTACCATAATAATGTATTTCTAATTTTTGAAAGGCCTTAATAAATCATATTCACCGAATTTTGAGGAAAATGTGAGTTATGGAGATAATTTTTAAAAATAATATAATTGCAAATAAAGTCAAGAAAAGAAGAAGAAAAAGTTTGATCATAGCAAGGTGTCTCATTACTTCATTTATACATAACTTTATTATATATAGAGAGATTATACAGATATTAATGTCCAATTTATGTGTCTTTTTTTATCTGAGATCTTCTGTGATTTTTTAAAAACATTATGTAAAAAAATATTTCAAGGTAAATACATAATGACTAAATTAAATTAGTATGTAAATTTAATTATGAAAAAAAAGAGAAAAAAACTTATAAAGAAGAAAAGATCATGATATATTATTTTGTGAATGAAAATTTGATCTACAGCCGTCTTTTTATTTTTAAGTATAAATTGGCAACATTTATGTTTGATGATGTCGATATATTTTCTCATTTTAATAGAAAAAATTAATTAAAAAGTTACAAAATGAAATTGGATATAATGAATGGAACATAAGAAAATAATTCATTGTTCGTCCTCCTTTTTCTATTTTATTTAAAATTAAAATATTCACAAACATGATTAAAATGTGTCAACAATCATTTTAATCTCTAATTAAAGTGAAGAATTAATGCATATTAATGACTATGCATTTTCTTTTTCTTTCATACACATTTTCTGTCATTGATCTCCCCTCAAATTTATTATTCGTGTGTCATATTGCAATTATTTGTTAGCACAATTTTTTTGTTTTCTCTCTATATGCCCAAGTTGTTATCAAGAGTCATATTCGTTTCCATATTAATAATAATTAGTAGATAAAAATTGTTTCAATAAAATTAAAATAAATGAGATAAGATAATATCATAAATCACAAAAGTAGGAGAGTATTATGAAACAACATGAACAAAGATCTTCGAAATTATTCAAATAAAAAATGTAAGAAAATAAAATAAATAAACACACACTTGTTGTTAGTTACAAACCTCTCCCTTAAAACAACCTGCTAAAATAAAAATAAAAGAGAAAATCTAAATTTAAAAAATAACTAATTAGGAGTATAAACAAATTGCAAAGTACAAGTACCAGTTAAAAATAAAACTCCACAATTATATTTAAATCTTTTTTTTCACTTCCCATGTAATACTGAATTTTTAGAAAGTTTAATTATTGAACTTTTCTCACAGTAAATTAGAGTTGTCTTTTGCGGAAGAAGACATAGTTCAGACAGTTTGTTCTTCAACCAGATAGCTTGAGTAGCACTCGCAATTGCTGCCACAAATTCCGCTTATGTAGTTGATAATGTAACGATTGTTTATTTCTTGGAACACCATGAAATACCCCCTGAACTAAACATGAAAATATAACCAGATATACTTTTCCTTTCATCTTTATCTTCAGCATGATCACTATCTGTGAAGCCGATTAAATCTGATTCTACTCATTTCTTGCACAAAATGCTAAATCAATAGTACCTTGCAAATACTTCAGAATTCTTTTAGCAGCCAGGAAGTGAGCTTCTCTTGGACATTTCATGTACCTGCTTATGAGACTTAAAGAGTACATTATATCGTCCATTGGTTGTTAAATACATCAAACTTTCCACAAATTGCTTGTAGAAAATATTGTCTATCCACTTTGCTGCAGAATCCTTTTGAAGATTCATTCTTGTCTCCGTTGGTGTAGTGACAGAGTTGCAGTTTGTCATATCGAATCTCCTTAAAATTTTCTGGACATATTTCTTTTGTAAAATAAAAATTCTACCAGAATACGGCTTCATCAATTCCAGAAAGTAGTGCATCAAGCCAAGATTTGACATTTCAAACTCAGTCATCATCAATTGCTTAAAATTTTTAATCAATAGATGATCATTCCCCGTATAAATTAAATCATCTACATAAAAGGACAAGTGACAAGCTTTCCATCTTCAACTTTAGTATAAAGTGTATGCTCATAAGGGCATTTTAAACCTGCCTTATTAAAATAAGCATCAATTCGACTATACCATGCTCGTGGAGTTTGTTTTAGGCTACATAACTTTTTTTCTATTTGCAAACATTATTTTCTCTACCATACTCATTGTAACAAGGTGATTGATCGACATATACTTACTCTTGCAGTTCTTCATGTATGAAGGCCGATTTTACGTCCAATTGATAAATATGCCATTTGTTTCGGGCTGCCAATGCCACCACCGACCGGCTGGTATTGAATTTGACTACAAGAGCAAAGACTTCTTTGTAATCCACACCATACTCTTTCTTATATCCCTTCGCTACTAAGCGCGCCTTGTACTTATCAACTTCACCATTCTCATTGAGTTTACTTTTGGTAAATCAGTAAGCACATAAGTGTTATTTTTTCAATTGTTGAAATCGCAGCATCCATTGCTTCCTCCATTTTTTATTGGGTAGCACTTTCAAAATTTATTGGGTCACAATATGCGAAAAGTGCAAAATGAGCGATCATCTCATCATTGATATTAACACTAGTTACCTATTAATCTTTCATTCATGTAGGTCTTTTTCAAACTTGAGTGACAGTTTGCTCTGTTTCAATAGGTTCTTGTGCAGGTGGCAAATCTTCAATAGTTGGAGCAATATTTGCTGGAATTTCAGACCTTGGAGCTATTTCTTCAGATTCATCATCGCATAGAATTTGATTAGATAAATTTTCAACCCAGTTCCATGTATTGTCTTCATGGAAAAAAATTTTCTCTACTAGTCACAATCCTTTTGTCAAAGGATTGAAACACTTGTATGCTTTCGATGCCTTGCTAACACCAAGAAAGACACACTTAGCATCTTTATCATTAAGCTTCTTTCTTTTTACATCTGGGACATGTACATAGTAAATCCATCCAAAAATTCTAAAGTGATCTACAACTGGTCTCCTTTCACTACAAGCCTGCTGTGGTGTCACATATCGAAGAGAAAAAGTAGGACTTCTATTAAAGATGTTGATGCTCCAATTTACTCCTTCTGTCCAAAGTACCTTTGAAACTCTTCCTCGACCAGCAAGCTTCGAACCATGTCAAGAATGATTTTGTTCTTTCTCTTCGATACACCATTTGCTGAGGTGTATATGTTGTTGTGAGATTTTTTCGAATGCCACAAGTCTCACAAAAGTATTTAATAGAAAAATATTCTCCTCCACGATCCGTTTGGAGATTTTAATGGTCTTCCCTGTCTCATTCTCCATATGAGTTTTGAAATTTTAAAATACATGAAAAGTCTCTTATTTTTTTGCAAAAAATATACCCAAGTATTTTGGGAATAATCATCAATAATGTAATAAAATACTTTTTTTCTCGTTTAGAGATTGGTGTTATAGGCGTACAAATGTCTGAGTGAACCAACTCCAACATCTCTTTTGCTCGCCATGACTTCCATTTCGGAAATTGAAACTGTGTTGTTTGTCAACAACATATTCTTCACAGACTTAGAAGGAAGAACAAATTTAGAAAGGCCCGGCACCATATTGTTCTTCTGAATGATCTTTAAACCACTATAATTTAGATCACCATACTGAAAATGCCACAACCATGAAGGGTCGTTCACTTTCGCCATAAAACAAGATTGAACATTTTCAATGTTTAAAGTGAACAACCTATTAAGATTCATTTCCATAGTAGCGATAACTCCTCTGGAAGGATCAGAATTCTCACAAGAATCGTTCCTAAGGGTGATGACATATCCTTTTTCTAACAATAGATCAACACTCAATAGACTATTTTTCAAAGAAGGAACATAAAACACATTAGATATGGTTTTCACACACCCATTCTTGATTCTAAATTTGATATTACCCTTTCGCATTACATTCACAGTTTAAAGAAGACTTACTTCCAGTCATGTGGTTACTACAACCAGTATCCACATACCAAACAACTTTCTCCCCATGCAAATTTTCATCGTGGACAACCATTAACAAGGGTTCTCCTTCATTGTTCTTAGCAAAATTTTACTTTTCAGCTTTCTCACTAGGCAACCTAGTACGACATTCGGAACGATAATGACCAAATTTATGGCAGCGATAACATTGTATCTTAGATTTGTCAAAATCTTTTCCTCTGCCTTTGTCATATTCGTCATTATTGACTCTAAAATTCTTGTAGTGTTTCTTGCCACCATCCCTATTCCCTCAATCTCATCTCCCTCTTCATCTACCCCCACTTCTTCCTCTAGAATGAGAAGAAATAAAAGTAGCAGACTTCAAGCCTCGCACCTCAAAAGTTGAACTTCGGTTCATCCTTTTCTCATGTACCAAAAAAGAGCTTTGAAATTCGTCAAGTGACAAAGCATCTATGTCTTTTGACTCCTCATCGAGCATACAACATAATCATATTTCAGTTACAAGGAAAGATGTATCTTTTCAACAATTGTGACTTCATCATTTTCTCGCCATGAAATTGAAATCTTCTTTCTTATCTCCATGGTTCTAGTGCAATAACTAGTGACAGTTTCATCCTTCTTAATCTGCAGAATTTCGAAATCTCTCCTCAAGGCTTGAAGTTATGCTCGCTTCACTCTTATAGTACCTTGATACTTCTTTTTCAGGGAGTTCCATATAACTTTGGGAGTTTCTTTGAAAAGAGTATTTTTTAAGAATGGATGCTCAATAACCTGAAAGACATAATCTTTTGCTTTCAAATCTTTCAGTTTTCTTTCTCCGAACTCTACCTTATGTGCATTTTTCAAAACATTGCCTTCTGCTGGAACACCATTGACGTCTTCCACAATTGGCCAATACTCGTTTGACCTTAGAAAATTTTCCATCAACATACTTCGATGGTCATAATGACCATCAAAATGAGTAATGGTTGCTTGCACAAAGTTACTCTCTGAAGTCATGGAAAAATTAAAATTTCTGGATGAAATCTACCTCAGTTTTTCTGTTTGTTTATTTTTCTTCAGGATCTAACCTGCGCTGATACCACTAATAAAATATGACAAGCGGGACAATGAATAAAGTAGGCAGGAAAACTCAACAGAAGAAAACAAAAAACTGCATAACACTCTTATTTCAATAGCAACATGATAAGTCTATTATATAGACTTCTACTAATATTTTCTTGCTAAGCACTAAAGTCACAAACCCACTACTATTAGGACTCATAGCAAACTTTGTTATCTAAAGTGCAAAATACGACTACTTCCTAATAACTAGGAGTTAAACAATTCAATTAAATAAAAGACCAACAAACATGAAATAAATAGTTCCTAAATATAATGACACGTCAAACACAATATGTATCCTGCATTAACAACAAAAAAGACCAAATCAACAATACAAAAGAAAAAGCAAAATAAATTGTTTTTGATACAACATACACTACAAAAAAAAAACCTAAATCGTAGGGGTTTCAAAGCGGAGGTTAGCTACAACTCCCACATATTACATTAAATAACAGGGGTTTGATAGCTGACGGAAAATAAAAATAAATAGCGTGATTTAAAACCCCTAGAGAAAAATTTAAGTAGATACCGGGAGCTTAAGCACCTGCTATTTCAAAATAAATTTTTTATTTCATAACACAAGGTATATATTTTTTATTTATGAAATACACATAACTCACAACTTTTGGAAATAGGTAATTTAATGAAAAGTTATTTTTACTTTAATTGCAAAACACAAAATAAACACAACTTTAGGAAACTTCCAAATTATCTCTCACTGTCACACTTCTCTGACTGCCGATAGAGTGTTAGGTAGTGGAGCCTGATTAATTTTAGGTTTTCCTATTTATTCTCTATTTTAGGCTTTCCTATTTATTCTCTATTTTAGGTTTTCCTATTTATTCTCTGTAACCAAAAATACTCTGATTAATTAATATAAATATACCTCACCGCCGTGGAAGTTTACTCACGGGGTTTTACCACAAAATATTGGGTTTTCTCTCTCTCTCTCTAGATTTCTCATCTCTTTCTCTTGAAAGTTCTTGTGTTCTTCATTCATCTAGTGTGTGTGCGTGAATTCGATCCTAAAAACTGGTATCAGAGCTGAAGAGATTCAACATGATCACTGAAGATGGATAGTCCAAAGCTTGGAATCGAGAAGTTTGATGGATCCGATTTCAGTTTCTGGAAGATGCAGATTTAAGATTATCTGTACCAGAAAGATCTTCACGAACCGTTGACCGGGGTGAAGCCGGAATCCATGACGGAGAAGAAGTGGAAACTCAAGGATCGCCAGGCTCTAGGGTTGATCCGGTTGACTTTGTCAAGAAACGTGGCGTTCAACATCGTGAAGGAGAAGACTACGTCCGGTCTGTTGAAGGCACTGTCAAACATGTATGAAAAACCATCGGCTATGAACAAGGTATATTTAATGCGTAGATTGTTCAATTTATAGATGTTTGAGAATGGATCCGTTTCTGATCATATAAACGAGTTCAATTTGATTGTGAGTCAACTCAATTTTGTGGATATTAATTTCGAAGATGAAATAAAGGCGTTGATTTTGATGTCATCTCTGCCCGAGTCTTGGGATACTGTTGTTGCTGCGATTAGCAGTTCCCGTGGATCTGAGAAACTGAAGTTTGATGAAATCCGTGATGTTGTTCTTAGCGAAAGTATTCGCAAATGAGAAGTGGGAGATTCATCGGGCAGTGCTCTCAACGTGGATCTAAGGGGGAGAAGTAAGACGAAAGGCCAAAATCAACATGGTCGATCAAAATCAAAGAATCGAGGAAAATCACTGAACAGATCAAACGTGACTTGTTGGAACTGTGGAGAAAAAGGACACTTTCGGACGAATTGTACAAAGCCAAAGAAGAAACAGAATCAGAAATTTGGAGATGACAATGATTCTGTAAATTCAGCAGAGGACATTGGGGATGCTCTAATCCTTAGTGTGAACAACCCAGTTGAATCATGGATTTTGGATTCTGGTGCATCTTTCCATTCGTCTTTAAGCAAGGAGTTGTTCCAAAATTTTAAATCTGGAAATTTTGGAAAAGTATATCTTGCTGACAATAAAGCCTTAGAGATTGAAGGAAAGGGGAATGTTTGCATAAAGACCACCTCGGGAAACCAGCGGACATTGGAGGATGTCAGATATATTCCTGGGATCAAGAAAAAACTGATATTTGTTGGTCAGTTGGATAGCACGGGATATGCAGCAGAGTTTGGGAAAGGTTCGTGGAAGATCATGTAAGGTGTTATGGTAGTAGCTCGTGGCACCAAATCTGGAACCTTGTACACCACTGCAGGGTGTATATACATGGCCGCTGTTGCTGAAGGTGCTTCCGGTTCATGTCTGTGGCACAACAGACTTGGACACATGAGTACTAAAGGAATGAAGATGCTGGTTGCAAAAGGAGCATTAGAGGGTCTGATGTCTGTTGATATGGGTCTTTGCGAGAGCTGTGTTATGGGCAAACAGAAAAGAGTAAGCTTCATAAAGACTCCTAGAGAGCCAAAGAAAGTGCGGTTGGAAATGGTCCATACAGATGTTTTGGGACCATCTCCAGTATTATCACTTGGAGGATCCAGATTCTATGTTACCTTCGTTGATGATTTCAGCAGGAAGGTATGGGTTTACTTCTTGAAGCATAAGTCAGATGTGTTTGCAAATTTCAAGAAGTGGAAAGCTTAAGTTGAGAATCAGACCAGTTTGAAAGTCAAATGCCTAAGGTCTGACAATGGAGGAGAGTATGACAAATCAGAGTTCAAGGCATTCTGTGCAGCTGAGAGAATCAGATAGATGAGAACAGTTCCTGGTAAGGCAAGGCAGAATGGAATTGCTGAGAGTATGAACAGAACATTGAATGAGCGTGCAAGGAGTATGAGGATACACTGTGGGCTGCCCAAAACACTTTGGGCGGATAATGTGAGCACAGCTGCATACTTGATCAACAGGGGACCATCAGTTCCTTTAGGGTTCAAGATTCCAGAGGAGGTGTGGACTGGAAAAAAGAACTCAAGTACTCACATTTGAGGACTTTTGGTTGCACTGCTTATGTTCATGTTGATCCAGAAAAGAGAGACAAGATTGACGCCAAGGCTGTGAAGTGTTACTTCATAGGATATGGTTTTGATTTATTTGGTTACAGCTTTTGGGATGACAAGAACAGAAAGATCCTGAGACATTGTGACGTGACATTTGATGAGTCTTTCATGTACAAGGACAGAGAGTAGAAGGTTCTAGAGATTACAAAGCAAGTGGGAGTTGAGGTTGAGTTGGAGAAGAGTAACCCCAGAGATGTCGAAGCAAATACTCAACCAAATCCTACTGAAGAATCTGAAGTGGATCAAGTTACACCTGAGCAAGTGTTAAGGAGATCATCCAGATCCATTAGGGCACCAGATAGGTATTCACCTTCATTACACTATCTATTGTTGATTGATGAGGGGGAACCAGAGTCTTTTGATGAGGTCCTATAGGTCGAGGATTCGATCAAGTGGGAGCAAGCCATGGATAATGAGATGAGGTCACTTGAGAAGAATGACACGTGGGTGTTGACTGAGCTACCTGCAGGGAGGAGAGCTTTGCTGAACAAGTGGGTGTTCAGAATCAAGACTGAACCAGATGGCAAAAGAAGGTTCAAGGCTCGTTTAGTGGTTAAAGGATATTCACAAAGGAAAGGTATTGATTATGCTGAAATATTCTCTCCTGTTGTGAAGTTAACCTCTATTCGAATTCTGTTGAGTATTATTGCATCGGAAAATTGGCATCTAGAGCAAATGGATGTAAAAACAGTGTTTTTACATGGAGATCTGGACAAAGAGATCTATATGTAGCAATCGGAAGGATTTGTAGTTACAGGAAAGGAACACATGGTGTGCAAGATCACTAGGAGCTTGTATGGACTAAAGCAAGCGCCAAGGCAGTGGTACAAAAAGTTTGACTCCTTCATGACCAAGAGTGGATTTTGCAAAGCTGAAAAGGAACCTTGTTGTTACTTCAAGAAATACACTGATTCATATGTATTTCTACTCTTGTATGTGGATGATATGTTGATTGCAGGATCTAGTATGAGGGAGATTAACAATCTGAAGACAAGGTTGTCTGCAGCATTTGAGATGAAAGATTTGGGTCCAGCAAAACAGATTTGGGGGATGAAGATTTCTTGGGATTGATCTGCTGGCACTTTAAATCTATCTCAGGAGTTGTACATTGAGAAGGTGTTGAGCAGATTCAGGGTTAATGATGCTAAACCCAGGACTACTCCATTGGCAAATCACTTTAAATTGTCAAAGGAGCAGTCACCCTAGACTGCCGAGGAGCGTGATCACATGGAACTTGTTCCATATGCTTCAGCAGTTGGTAGTTTGATGTATGCTATGGTCTGCACTAGACATGATATAGCTCATGCAGTGGGAGTTGTTAGCAGGTACATGGTGAACCCTGAGAAAGAGCATTGGGAAGCTGTGAAGTGGCTTCTGAGATATCTGAGAGGTACATCCAGTACTTCACTTTGTTTTGGCAAAGGCAAGGTGACTCTACAGGGTTTTGTGGATACTGATCTTGGTGGGGATGTTGACTCGAGCAAGAGTACATCCGGGTACATTAACACCATAGGTGGAACAACAGTTAGTTGGATGTCCAGGCTTCAGAAGTGTGTTTCTCTTTCATCTACTGAAGCTGAGTATGTGGCAATAGCTGAAGCTGGGAAAGAGATGATATGGCTGGAAGATTATCTTGAGGAATTGGCAAGAACAAGAGCGAGAAGATTCTTTACTCAAATAGCCAGAGTGTCATACAGTTGGTGAAAAATCCAGTCTATCATTCGAAGACAAAGCACATCAGAAGGAGATACCATTTCACTCGCAGGGCAGTGGAGGATGGTGATATGTGCTTGGAGAAGATAGAGAGTGCAAAGAACCCAGCAGACATGTGGACGAAATGTGTTGATGTTGGGAAACTGAGGTTATGTAAAACCTCGGTTGGTCTTCTGTAGTTGTTGCTACAGATGTTGCGGTGCGGTATAAATGTTGATGATGAAGAGATTTTTTTTTCGAGAATGTATTTTTTGGATGACTGACTCAGTCTTCAAGTGGGAGAATTGTAGGTAGTGGAGCCTGTTTATTTTAGGTTTTCCTATTTATTCTCTATTTTAGGCTTTCCTATTTATTCTCTATTTTAGGTTTTCCTATTTATTCTCTGTAACCAAAAATACTCTGATTAGTTAATATAAATATACCTCACCGTCGTGGAAGTTTGCTCACGGGGTTTTACCATGAAATATTGGGTTTTCTCTCTCTCTCTCTAGATTTCTCATCTCTTTCTCTTGAAAGTTCTTGTGTTCTTCATTCATCTAGTGTGTGTGCGTGAATTCAATCCTAACATAGAGCACTTCTCCGACGTCCACAGAGGTACTTCTCCGTCGTCTCCATCGCACTCCTCCGTCGTCTCCTCGCATGTCTATAAACTTCAGCTACTCATGAGATTCAAAATGAGATAGGTGTTGTAAGGTAATGTTTTCCACTTATAACCACTTTGAATAATGAACCGGCTTCATATTTTTGGTTTTTCTCATTTGAATCTTCACAAATTGTACAAATTATTGCTTGTATTTACTATGTAAGTTTTTTTTTTGTTGTTTGTATAGATGCATGGAGTTAAAATTAGGTTAATATTGTTGTATTAGTCTTGGAGGAAAAATTCAAAATATTAAATTTGAACATGTATTTTGTGGTAGAATTAGGTTTATTTTGTTATAATTTTGGCGATTCTATAGATTCTTCGAGGCATTTTGTGTTTACAGATTCTTAGTCTCAATTGTGTTTCTCAACAGGTGCCTTGTTTCTTTGTAAAATTTTTCTTCTGTGTCAATCCTTGTTTATGCATAAGGTGTATATAGTTTCTCTTTGTTTAGCTTCTACATATGCCCTCGATTTCACTTATCTCTGTATACTTGTATTTGTATATTATATTTTTATAGGTCTGTAGTCCACATGTTATAATAGGTCTTTATAGGAAGTCCTTTAGTCCTTTGGTCCACATATATTTTGTGGTAGAAGATTTTTACAGGAATTCTTGTAGTCCACATGTTCACATCTTCTGCATTTCGCGGTATCTTCTCTTAGTTTGCAACAGTCTGTTCTCTCTTGTTTGCTAGCTCCCGTTGTGTGGTGGATCTTTTTTCCTTTGAAAATATATTACTTTTTCATGTAATGAGTTTGTTTATTTTTGTAAATTCAAACCTTAATATTTGAGTGGAAGTAGAAATTTTACAAAGTTATTTGAGGAAGTCGAGTGCCTGATAGTTTTCATAGGAATTATTTATCATGTTTTATTATATAAGTTGTCCACTTATTCTATTCTACAAGCCATACTGATTCGACGATTCTTGTGTCGAAAACAAGAATGCTTGTATTCTTCATATACTTAGCTTGTCGAAGGGTAACTAGCAAATGTTCTGCCATAAAAGAGTCATGAAGATTGTGTATATTGGACATACTCTAATAGCCCGCGTATCATCATGAGTATAACATTTCCGCTATATATATATCACCTTGTGCAGTAATTCACCATTCACTTCTCTGGATAAATGTAACAGAATTCTTTTGTTTGAAACCATGGATATTTTTTTCGTTTATCATGTATCTTCGATTTGATCTAAGATTGAATTAGTTCTTAATTAGTCTTAAAGTTGACATATGATAAACTTGAATTAGACTTTGTGATATTAGTACTATCTGTATTTTTGTTTTCATCACACAATGTTTGTATGTTCATCAACAATTTGGATAAGACTCCTAAATACTTACTATGATATGACAAATTACTCTGTTTCCCTAACCATGGTTATAGCCGAGACAGAGGAACTAACTGATTAAACTAGAGAGTAATAGGATTCAGGAACATATTTTACCATTTTTTGATGAATACTGACTTGAGTGACATGATTTCTAGTGATTTGGCTAGTTCATAACTTGAGTTTTCATTGATACATTCATAACTTAAGTTAGTTGTTCTATATAAGCAAATGTTGTGACATCATGACTGTTGTTTAGATATTCCTTTTGCATAATCTTGTAGAAAATATTTCTTTTGTTTAATTTATCAGGTCTGAACCCCTTTCAATATTTGCTTTATCTTGAACTGGAGCTGGAACTAGAGAGCTGCTAGACCTTGTTTGTTTAAGGATAAATAAAGTTGAGGTACTCTGACCCCCTTTTGACATTTGTTGGTACTCTTTCATGATAGCTTGATGAACTTCTTGGTATCAAGTTTGCTTGTTGATGCTGATGCTGATCTTTCTCAATCTCATCTATCTGTTTTATTTTACTTACAAAATAAATCAATGAGTTTCTGCCAAATAAGTTAGTACATACACAAATTGATTGAATATCGATTACAAGACTGTAAATAATTCAGGTGCGCTTACTACAGTAGTACTAAATAGAGAAAAAATAGACATTTTCTCTCAGATTATTGTTCTGTAAATGCACATTCACTTCCTGTGTTCATTATGTTACAATTTTGGCATGAAAACAGAAACATTATGACCATTTCTGCATATACTCCATTTCTACATTAGCTGGTACGTAAAATTGCTATCTAACCTAATAATTTTCTCATGAAAATCTTATAGGTGATATAGTATGTTAATCTTGTTTTTTTGATGGACAAATCTAGATTTAGAATGCCAAGGACCACAAAGGAATATCTGGTTGGTTTGAATCAGTTTTTGGAATTTGCTTTTAAAAATGGGGCTATAGAAGATAGAATAAAATGTTTGTGTCCTCAATGTTGTTTTGGAAAATGGCAGACTAGAGAGGTAGTATTTGATCATTTGTTTTGCAAGCCATTTCCTCAAAATTATGTCATTTGGGTTATGCATGGGGAAACAAGTGTGTGGCAAAATTCTGAAAGTAGAGAGTTTACTCAGGATACACTGCCTCCAAAAAATCCTGTAGAATTATTGATTAATGAAGCATTTCATGGCTTTAGGCAAGAGATCTTTCATGTATGTCTGTCGCAAATAGTGGCAGAAGAAGAGATATTAAAGGATATACCCACATCATATGACAAAGACTTTTTTGAGTTGCTCAAAGATGGCAGGAAAGAATTGTATGAAGGATCTAAGTACTCAAAATTAGAGTTTTTACTAAAGTTATATCACATAAAGTGTTTGTGTAGTCTAAGTGAAAAAGGAATGACTATGATATTGGATCTACTCAACGATGCCCTTGAATTTGCAAAGATCCCTGATTCTTTTTATGAGGCTAAGAAACCTATCAACAAGTTATGTCTTGATTATGTTAAAATTGATGCTTGTCCAAATGATTGCATGTTGTATTGGGAAGATGATGTTAATGAGGAAACATGCAAGCATTGTCATACTTCGAGATGGAAGCTTGATGAGAAGAATACAAACAGTAAAGTGGTTGCTAGGGGTAAGAAGAAAAAAAAGAGATCTGCAAAAAATTTGCGTTACTTCCTGTTAAAGCCAAGACGACAAAGACTGTTCATGTGCTCTAAGATGGCAGAACATATGAGGTGGCATACGGAAGGTGGTAACAAAGATGGAATCTTAAGGCATCCTATAGATGGTGAGGCATGGAAGATATTTGATACAACTTATCTTGAATTTGCGTTTGAATCTCGAAATGTTCGATTAGGGTTAGCTAGTGATGGTTTCAATCCCTTTGGAGCGATGAGTACTAATAATAGCATTTGGCCTATACTTTTGGTTCCATATAACCTACCACCTTGGTTGTGCATGAAACAACCAAATTCTATTCTATCAATGATCAATCCAGGTCCACGAATTATGGGAAATAACATAGATGTATACTTACAACCACTTATTAAGGAGTTGAATGAGTTGTGGAGTGAAGGTGTAGAGACTTTTGATTCATCAAAGAATGAAATGTTTAGAATGTGGGCAGCTCTTATGTGGACAATTAGTGATTTTTTGGGACTCGGTATCTTATCTGGTTGGAACACATATGTCGGTTTTGCATGTCCATCTTGTAATTTTGACATGAAACCTTGTCGACTTATTCATAGTGGAAAGTGGTGCTCTATTGGTCATCGTCTATTTTTGGCAAGAAATCATAAATTCAAATTAATGAGGAATCATTTTGATGGAACTGTAGAAGAAAGAACCCCAACCCCAAAAAAAAAGTTATCTGGATCTGATATTTTGCAACAAGTGACAAATATTAATGTTACATTTGGAAGACAAGGAAAGTTGAACGATAAAAGAAAAAGAAAAAAAAAAGACAAAGCATTGTGGGTGAAGGTCCAACTAAACAGTGGAAGAAAAAAAAGCATATTCTTCAATTTTCCTTATGGGTATAAGGGAAGACCTTTGGGTATAAGGGAAAACCTTTGGGCAGATGAGAATGGTCATTTTTGGCTTGGTGCATTTACAATTCCAAAGGATAAGAAAGTGACCTTCCTTACAACTTTAAAGAATATCTTAATGCCCGATGATTATTCGAGTAATATATCTCATTGTATACATCTAGAATCAAAGAGTATCTTTGGATTAAAAAGTCATGACTGTCACATCATTATGGAACAATTACTGTCGATAGCAACTCGCAATGTGCTTCCTAATCAAGTTGTAGCAATTTTTGTAGAGTTCTGTTCATTTTTAGACACATTTGTCTGAAAAACTTGAGCCTCATGTACTTAGAAAAACTACAAAAACGGATTATTATCACTCTTTTCCACCTAGAGATGTTGTTCCTTCAATCCTTTTTTACTATAATGGTTCATTAAACTGTCCATTTAGTGGACGAGGTAATACAAGGTGGTCCAGTACATTAGCTATGGATGTATTTTGTTCAAAGGTAAAATGTCTTATTTTTAAAAACTTTTGTCACAAAGTAAATGCTTGTTCTAATACTATGTAATTTTAATGGTAGATTGTTAGGTCATTTCAAGTCCCTTATAGGGAACAAATCACAGGCAGAAGGATGTATACTGAAGTCAAAAAATTGAAGAAAATCTAAATCTTTCTTCTCGTTATTTTGAGGATATCGAATCGAGGGTAAATAGGTCTAAACGAGTAAATGATGAAACAAATCATAATGAGGTTCCTGAAAGGTCATCTATGTTTCCTCGACAAGGTAAAGTTGTCTGAGGCTTCATAACATTTCCTTTGACTCATTTGGAGAAAACTCAAGCTCATCGATATGTATTACTTAATTGCGCTTCAGCAAAGCCATTTAAAGAGTAAGTAATTTAAATAAGTTTGATCTATTAAAAAACATTAATAAAATGGTTGTTCATTGATTTTCATTATAGCGAATTTAGGCAACACATTAAATGGAGTTCAAGAGGCAGAAAACCTTCGGTAACAAAGGTAGAAAAGAGAATTAATAGAGAGTTTGCTTATTGGTTTCCTAAGCGGGTGATTGATTGAAATTAGATGATAGTTTTGCATAGGATTTCTAATTCAATATAGAATATCTGACGAAAATAGTTTTCTTATTTAGATAATGAATCCAGATATAGAAGACACAATCTCTGATGATATAAAGTTTTTAGCACAAGGTCCAGCGCCATATGCATTAAGATTCACTGCTTATAACATTAACGGGTTCAAATTTTGAACTTTGTCTAGAGAACAATGATTGAAACTCAAAATAGTGGAGTTTTTCTTATGTCTGACACTTCTTGCGTTGCATCTAGTGCTGATAGAAATTCAAGACAAGCAGATTTGCCATATTATGTGAAGTTGGAAGATATTATTGAGCTTAACTATTATGGAAAGTTCAGGATTGTGCTTTTCAAATGCAAGTGGGCTGACACTACTCGAGATAGAGGGTTTAAAATAGATGTTTGGAACTTTAATTGTGTCAATTTTTCTAAATTGATTCACACCGTTGATAGTCAGTATGATGATCCTTATATTGAAGCAGCACAATCAAATATGGTTTACTATGTTGATGATGAAACAGATAAAGAATGGAGTGTAGCTATACATTTACAACCAAGAGATGTATTTGACATGGGACAAGTTGATGAAGAAGGGATATTTGAGAATGAGCCCTACCAACAACGAGAATTTGAAAAAAAATTTCGATCTTGATTATGAAATGTCCAAATCTCAACAGAGGAGCATATGTCTGAACACACATAGCATGCTTTTTAGTTGTGGTGTAAAGGAAAAACTATTTGTATATGCTAATCACATCACTCTTTTATTAAGATTTGAACTTTTCATGTGTGTGTGGATCTGGATACAAATTTCTTATGAAAATCTGCAGTCTTATAACTGGATGAACCAGTAATCTTTACAAGTATTGCAATTACAATAAGAATTTATGATTTATCTTATCTTTGGTTTATTGTAGAAATGGCAAAGACCAACGCTGGCAGAACATGCAAAACTCAGTTCAAACACAACCTACATTGTCAGCTCAGCCCAACGCATAACCAACCACCTCACAGTTGATTTCATCAGTTCAGGCGAAAAGATAGATGACTTCCTCAGTTTAGGGTACATCACAGCCGGTTCAGTCAACTCAGGCTGCATCACAGTCTATTTCCTCAAATCAGGTTGTATCACATTTGACTTCATCAAGTCAAGCCGAATCACAATCGAAATCATTTAAGAAGTGTGTTGTTGGACGTGAGTCTACGGAGTATTGGACCGTAGAAACAATAGGTAAACTTTACACTTCTGCTTTCTTTTTCATTTTTTTTCTTTTTCTTCTCCATTTGTAATGTTTTAATTCTTCTTATTAGAGGGGCTTTTCCTATTTATCTTTTGACATAATACAATCTGCAAATACATAATTTAACAACCAAGCACTTGTCCTATTTTTCTTTTGACCATTTTTCCCCTCACTTTTCATCTTCTTTTCTACCTACTCCCTTCATTTCAATCACAAAATGAAAAAAATACAAGTTTTTTGGTTTCCCCTCAATGTCTTGATGATCAAAAGTCATTATTGTTGCAGTTGAAGGACAGCTTCCAATATGATTCTACTTTGTCAAATAAATTGGCATGATGGTGCAATTGGAATGGGGTTACATTTGACCTCTCTGGTTATATTATTTGACCCCTCCATTTTGCCACCTTTTTGTGTATTTCCAGTAAAGAATACATCACAAAATAAAGAATAATAAAGGCAACAACCCACTATACTTATATTCTTTTCTCGAAGTGGGTTGAAAACTCATTATTGAAGCCTCAATTTTTTTTAAACAACCAACTTAGCTGCTCGACGATATGTTTATAATTGTATTTCAAAGAAGTGGAGTGCAAATAGGTTGGACATATGAAATTGTTCAGTGATCCACTTAAAAGCAAAACTCAGATTATGGATAATGTTCCACCTGGAATTCCAAGAGATCAGTGGACCCTTTTTGTTAATTATCGTTATAAAAAAGAAACACATGTATATATACTTAATTGTTTCAAGTAGTATGTCTAGTCATATAATTACATTAATGATTGAATTTTGTGTATCTTTTTTGTAAGGAAATGTGCAACTGAAATGCTGAAAGTCGAAAGAAACAAATCATTCCACACACAAGTGGATCCAAAGCTAACTCTAGAAGAAGGGCTGAAATGGTTAAATATTTTAGTTCTTTTCATTTTATTTAATTATCAAGATGACTCATTGTGTAATTATTTTTAATTAGTTAAGTTATTCTAAGTTGATTATTTTACTTATATATGGCTGAGACCGGTCAAATGCCTGCACGAGCAGAACTTTATCTTGCGACTCATAAGAATGTAGATGGAGCATATGTAAATGAAGTGGCAAAAGTTATCTGTGTAAGTTAGTTAAGGGGGGAAATAATCGCACTCCAGTTCCTTGGTTTTGTCAAGTCTGTTCCTATTCTATTAACAAGTTAAGTCAAGCAGTTTATGTTTAGTCTCTTATTTATTTTAAACCAGAGATTCTTTGTTAATGTTTTCGTCATTGCATTGTTCAAATCAATTTGATGGTGCCCTGTTTAGTATAGTGTTCTGTCATTTTGAAGTGGTTTAAAATCCTTGCTTGAGTAAATGATTTAAAATTATGTCTCACTATTTATCTCTCACTTGGATTGAATATATGCATGTACTTTGCTTAAAATGTTAATGCCTAACCCAGGAAAATGTATTTTATGAATGCTAAACTCAGGAGTAAAGGAATTCCTAACTCAGGAATATGTGAATGCACTTTGATTATAATTAGGTAATACATCTTTGTTCTCAATTACTTTTAAAAATTTTGATAAAGTGTTCTGTGTGTGTACTATACTCAGGAAAAAATTCAGCAAACTTTGAGTCAAAGCACTGTGGATGAGCCTATAATATCGCCTGATGATGCAGTTGGCAAAGTTCTAGGAAAAGAGCACTCTGGAAGGGTAAGGTGTTTGGGATTAGGAGTTGTTCCCACTAGAGTTTTTAAACAAGCAAGACCTCGATTCAGCGGTATGAATGCTTCGAGTGTTTCATTTCCATCCAATTGCCAAGAGAACTATAATAAACTGTTGAATTCTCACATTCAAATGATGGTTGCTTTCAAGTCCTATATGATAATCAAAGAAGGGGCATTACCAGAACAATTTGTGGTGTTATTTTATCCTACTACAACAATGGTAAATATAATGTTTACATTCTCTCTTCTTGAATGACCTTATTGATATATCAGATATGTTCGTTTAGTTGCAGCCATTTTCTGAATCCACTGTGTTTTCTAGTGACATATCTACTGAGATTAGCTTCTTTATTTTTGGCAAAGTTTTATGGGCAAGGCAGTACTCATGGTCCAAAACATATTTTTACATGTTAGTATTGACCTATTTGTTAATGAGTGGCATTGGTATTTACTTTCATAGTAATGAATTTAGTATTGTTGTTCACATGCTTAGTGTTAGCTTGCATTATTTCA
This sequence comes from Solanum arcanum, assembly GCA_027789145.1. Lineage (NCBI taxonomy): Eukaryota > Viridiplantae > Streptophyta > Magnoliopsida > Solanales > Solanaceae > Solanum > Solanum arcanum. The sequence goes on along the minus strand of CM050941.1, from coordinate 34,057,896 downwards.
TATTTTATTGGAGTAAAAGTATTGAGTTTGGATGAAGTCACTTACATGTGTATTTTCCTTTGCATTCAGGTGATGTTAGTGATAGTAATCGTAGTGAACCCCGCTGAAGTTTCATGAAAAGTTGTAGATCCTTTCTTAAGTCTGGATGCTAGTGATCTAAAGTTTAAACAATTTTTTGTAGTGATTTGAAGTTCAAGCAAGTTTTTGTAGTGATTGAAAGTTTCTTGTAATAATATGGTTGAAGTGAATAACATGTTCCAATTAAGTTTGTAGAACTAATAGTACACTTTATGACATGTTTTTGTGGTGAACTATTGTGTTATTTCATATACTAATATGCCCTTTTAGGTTTGTCTATGTTAATTAATTAGTTATTAATATTTAAATTTAAATATTTAATTTCCAACAAAATTTTAGAAAAAGATACATTTCATAAATAGCAGGGGTTAAAACTCTTGTTAGTTTTAATGTATAATTCATGAATCGTGGGGTTTTTGACTCCCAGAGTATATAAATTGTAGAGGTTCTGAATCCTAGAATTTGTGCAGTAATCAATTTGTGGGTTCAAAACCCCCGTTAGTAAACCCCCACTACTGGTACCAGGGGTTGGAAAAAAAAACCTGCCACATAATTGTGGCACACCTAATTGTAGGAGTTTCTGCAACTACCCTAAAACTAAGTTGTTGTGGTAACTGACCTCCGGATTATGTAATTTTAACCCCCAGATTTTAAGTGTTTTTTGGTAGTGATATAAGTTATATATAAAAAACTAGAAGAAAATGTTTTTTGAGAAAAGTAAAAATGAGATTATGTAGAATGATATTTTTTCATCCATTGATACTTAAGTACGAAAAAAAAGAGGTCCCTTGGACTTCTATCATTTGAAGGTGAAGGGGTGTGTTAATTGGCAATTACTTATTATTTTAACTTAGCAGTAACTTAATTTTTATAATGACTTTAAAGATTATTAATGATTAGTTTAAATAAATAAATAGAGAGATGAGAGAGAAAAGGCCAAAAAATCATCAAAAAATATCATTCCTAATCTATGAAGTGTGTCATAGTAGCGGGCTTATGTTCCTACTTTATATTAAGGGTAAACAACACACATCCCACTAGTTTAGGAGCTAATTATATATTTTTCATGAGTCAACAATATTACCAATCTTACCACAACTTGCACTTGGATACATGTATATAGTGTATATGTATCTCAATCACATAATTCAATGTATCTAAATAAGGAATGTAACTGAAAAGCATAAATTAAGGTGGAAATCATGCGTATAACAACTTTGGAATATCTACAACTCCTAAAAGAGTAGATTTTTTTTATATCTGATATGTCCATTATGTGTTTCTGAGCTATTATTTTATGAATCTAATGTGTCTTCTATGTATATGACATATACATAATAATTAGATGTATCTAATATGCTCATTTTGTGTATTTAAAATGTTGTTCTATGAATTTAATATAGTTTTTTGTTTGTATTTGATATGCAAAATAATCTACTTAATGATTAGATATATCTTATTTGTTCATGATTTTGTATATTTTGAATTGTTTTTTAAAGTATTGATAATACCAAAAGAATATCTACTTTTAGAGGTGATGAAACGACTCCCTTCTTTTGCTTCCTCGATGATGCAGTTGCTTTAATCTTGTCTTATATGGGGACTACTACTGGTACACCGAAGAGTGGGGCCAGGGTGATGTCAATGGGTGTGTAACACCCATGAAATATTTTAAGCTAAAATTTGAACTCTTCTTCATAGCGAGTGAGATTTTATCAATGAATTAAAATTTCTTGAGTGTTAAGTTCCATAGATGTATCACCTTGAGTTATAAAAGAACTAAATTGGAAATAATAAAAAACTAAAATTTGGAGACTTAAGTTAAGTATGAGTTTTGGGTCAACTTCAAATAATCATAACTCGTTGCACAGGATGAGTTGGGTGCAGTACAAGATACCTTAGGAAATAACTTTGAATTATATTTCCAACGTCACTGAGTTTGCTAAGTTCCGAGTTAGGATGAGTGAGATATGACCTTTTGAAGTTAGATTGCTCAGTTAAAGAAAGCTAGCCAAAAATAGGAAGGTGTATTTTGGTCTTTTCCTTACCCAATAATATTTAATTAGTTTATAGTAAGGTTTTAAGGTCCTAATCGATTAGATTCAGTTTTATAATTCTAATATAAGTGTGGGGTTTTGTTGAGAGTTCAAGAAAAGAGAAGAAAAGAAAAAAGGAGAAAAAAGGAGAGGATAAAGTGTTCATCGAGATTATTGCGTGATGTCGTGGATCTTCGGCATGTGTTTGATACCTAAGAGTTATTTCAGCTTCCATAGTGTTGGTTTAGTGAAGTCACCCGTCAATCATGTTATTTTCAGCGAAATTTCATTCTTGAAGTTAAAAGATTAGAGTTCTAAATAGGTCTTCTTGATGTTCATTCTAATCTTGTTATGTTGGGATTCTTTTATGGTTTATTGGGATGAAATTGAGTAATTTCAGTTTTGATTTCAGTAGATTAGAGTGTAACTAAGTTAAGTAATTGAATCCAAGTAATTGGGGAAGTTCGATTCTACGCGATACAGGGTGAGAAAATGAGTAAGAAAACTTGGATTTTCTAGGTGAGGGCCTGGCGCGATGCACCTACCAGAGCAACCCAAACCCCCCTCTGTACTTTCGGGGCTGGATCCCCACGCCATCCATCGCCCTAGGGTTTCCTGCCCCATCAAGTTTGCCTCTGGTTGCTCCGTTTGCGTTTGTTTCAAGTGCACCTTCACTCCCTTTTGATTCTAAATCTTCTAAGCTACTTATAAACACCTAAAATCATTCCTAACATGATCATAACCTGGAATTCATAACTAAAATCCAAGGTAGAGTTGACATTTAAGTTTGGAGAATTCTTTTGAGCATTCTAAGAAAGTCCCATTGGATCCTTTTGTGGAGTCTTTTCCAACTTCTAGTAAATTGTTTCAAGATTCGAGAAAGTGAATATCAGAATGAAGAGAGTGTATTCATGAGTCTAACTTTCATCGTGAGATTTTCCATGTCATATATAAAAACTCTTAAATTCATAATTCACATTCAAGAGAGTTAAGAGAAGAGTTCAAGAAAGCTTTTAGATTCAATTGTGAACTCTTTAGGATTAATCATTGATTAAGTTCTAAGGAAATAAACAAGATAATGATAAGAGTAATACATATGAGTTTCATATAGTATGTAGACCTTCTTCTCGAGTCGTTCATGCCCATAATTCCGCATGTAGTCCACAAATTGAGTATCTTTCAGAGGAGTAGCATCGTCAAGTTCTAAGTCTTGAGTAATAACTTTCGAACACATTTGAGTGTATATTTCTAATAATGGTACTATAACATGTTACCTGTTTAGTCCTTGAGTTGAATTTTTCATGTCCATAATTCCGCATGAACCCTAGAAATCAAACAGTCTTGAGATGAGAAGTATCTTAGAGTCCTTGAGTTAAGTAGTTCATGCTCATAATTCTGCATGAACACCCAAAGTTGATCATCATGAAATCATCCATAACCATGAGATCATGAACCTTGTTATCATACTTAAATTCAAGGAAAGTTAAGAGTCAAGTCTAGAAGTTAAGGAGCATGTCAATGAGAAGTTTATAAAGTTTTCAAAGGTCTTTCACCAATGTTTTAACTTGTTTTAAGACTTCAGTTTCAAATTTAAGCCAAGAGTTCAGATTTGAAGTTCTTTTCCTCAAAGAAGTATATGGTAACTAAGTATTCCCAACAAGATTTAAAATGTTTTCACATATAAATAAGAATGGAAGCTGAGATTTTCAAAGATTCTTCGGGCTAGTTTTTAGAAAAGAGTAACCGCTTTTTAAATGAAACAACAGATGAAACTGAGATTTTTATGATAGCTTTTGAAATAACTTTTTAAGCACTAATCTCAAATCACAGAAGAAGTTGTTTTTAAAACATATGAGCTAAGTATATATTTTAGAGTAGTATTGAGCTCCGATATGGGGATGTGAGTTAATATTAATTCAAGTTTCTATAAACCATGTAGTAATCCTGGGTATCAAAGGGTCATACTTTTTAGATGATCACTTAAATTAGTGGATCCACTAAGTTAAGCGTTCTATATGACGGGAAAGTGTAGGACAGTTGTGGCAGTGTGGGAAAGACGATGTATCACCACTTAGGCTTATCATAGTGGTTGTCGGTTAGAGAAACTCGCAAAGTAGTAATTGCATGGTTTCTCAAGGGATTATGCTTAGTATGAATGCGGGTATGATACTTCTTTACTTCATTGTACAAGTAGACTTTGAGAGGTAGCATGGTATGTCTTTTATGATATTATGATTATGAGTTGACATCACGTTTGTAAATAGCTTTTATCTATATTAAACTTGCTTTTAACTGCTATATATTGAAATGAGTTCAGTTAAGTACATGAGTTGACTAGTTCGAGTTGAGTACCTTAAATTGAGTATTTTGAGTTGATATGTTCTTTGTTAAGTCAAATATCATATATCTGAAGTTGAGTATATAATCTTTAAGTTGAGTATCTAATCTATGAGTTGGATATGTAATCCTTGAGTACTTTTGAGTTGAATATGTTGAAAAGTTTTGAGTATCGTTAAGTACTTATTGAGTTGAGTAATCTTGAAAAGAGATATGTATGTTTCCAGTTTATAAAGTTCAAGCCTATGTTATACTTTAGAATTCCCCTAACATGCTTGTACATTCAACAAACTGAGCCATTTGGCATGCAACTTCTCAAGATGCATACACGGGTATTCAGGATCTTCAACAGGAGATTCGTTGATACATCCGAGAGTCCAAGTTAGCTAGGGTGATCCTCCTTGATTCTAGAGGATTTTATTAACCTTTTAATCATGTTAGTTGTTAGGATGTCCTGGGTCTTGTCCTGAATTCCATCTTTATCAGTTAGAGACTTTGTAGATAGTCAGTGTTGTTGAGAAGTTTGTCCCATTTATTTTATTAAATTTGTTAATTACTTAAGTTACATATTTTATGGAGAGTTGAATATGTTTTACTATTCAAAGTCTTCTTTTGAGTTAAAGCTTTTTAAAGTTGAGTTTAATGAATTTTTATTTCATTTTTATGCCTTTTCATGTTTAAGTTTGTCTTCCGCTTGTAGCCAGCCTGGATGAGGATTCTCTTGTGGACCAACAATGGTTCTTGAGTGTCGACCAGGTCCAGGGTGTAGACTCGGGCCATAACAAACTTGGTACCAGAGCATAGAGTTTTAGTGTCCTAAGGTGTCTATAAAGCCTTGTCAGTAAGGTCTTGTTTATGGTTGTGAGGACCCCAATTCGATAAATGAGGGACTATAGATATTTAAGGAAAGTTTCCCTTCATTGATACTCTTAATATGTAATAAAGCTAAGTCATAGAGATCTATTCTAACTCGTGCGTTTCTCATATTCATTTGACTACCCATCATACTATAGGTAGTTGAACGTAAAAGACAATCCTTATTGATGATTTATTCTTTGCAGAAATATTGAAAAATTTATGAAAGTCCCAAGGGGCTTTAGAGAAGCCCAAGAGTAAGTTAATTGTTCCATTTTAGAGTAATGCACTCATACTCATATGAATCATGCGTTTGGTCTTGAAACGAGTTGTACTATTTTTCTTAAGCCTTGTTTCAACTGGGATCCTTATGAGGAGGTATGTTTAGAGCTTGGGTAAGATTTTCATCCTAAAAGTAGCATGAGTTACGAGATCATGAGCAGTAGTAGTGAAAGATCCCAAAGGAAAGTATGTACAGGTTTAGAAATCCTAGAAAGGGAGATATTATTCTGAAAGAAGTTATGTTGCTATAGTTTTGCACCTAGTAAGTTAATAATGAATAGTGTTCCCTTATGGGTAGACTAAGAAGTGGTGAGGTGTGACGATTCCATCATATGAGGTAAAGCGTATGGTAGCTAGAAAGGAGTTCATGGTGATTTTTCATTGTGTTAGTAATGACCAAGGATAAGTATTCAATAGAAGAACAAAAGTATTCATAAAGTGATAGATCTAATCTAGGCTTATGAATTTTGAAAGGAGAACCTCATGGTATTAAGAGGGTGATATAGTAATTGAGAGATATTAATGAGCAGTAAGTGAGTAAGTAGTACTTAAGTTGTGAAGTGGAATGTGACGGTAATACGAGTATGCAAACTGGGAGGGTAAGGATTGACTAATTTTCATGAGGTCTTGGCATATAAGTGTTTCTAAATTGACATAGTAGTATTGAGGTATAATATAGTAAGTGGGCCATCATATTGATATTCGGGTTAAGTAATAAACATTAAGCTTGAATTTGAGACGAGTGTCATGATCAAAATAATGACAAGAAGAGGGTGATGATGTTAGTCATGTGATTTGATATGCTAGATTTGACATGGAATAGGTGAGGGATTGAGATGGTTGTTTCAATGAATACGAGTCGTAGAGAACTGAACCTTTAGATAAGGGCAGTGAAGTGTGTTTAACTGACAAAAGTAAAAGATCATTAAGAGAATGTACACCGATTAGAGATATGGAATAGGTCCGTAGCTATCAAGTGCTAGCTTTAGACCTTAGGGGGAGATGATAAGATGAGAAAGGAAGTCAAGTTTTGAGAATAAGATAGTAATGAGTTCCAAAGTGATTAGGAGGATAAGGTTTTACAATGAGAAATAGTTAAATGAGAGTCATTAGTTGGATCCTAAGGAGTTGTTTCGTAAGAGCCTATGGAGTTGCTAGATTACTAAGCTTGAATATGATGGTAAAGAGCAATAGTCTTAGGATGAGATTCCCAATGGAGACATCTAATCTGAACTTAAGGATTTGAGTTAAGCTTGAATATAGTAAGAGCAGACCATTAGAATCAAACCTTAGTAAGAGTAAACTCATTCCATACCCAGTCCAGTCGTTATTCAAGGAAGAATGATCCCAAGGGGGGAGATAATGTAACAACCTGGAAAATTTATGAGCTAAGACTTGAACCGTTCTTTGTAGTGGATGAGATCTTACCAAGGAATTAAAATTTCTTGAGTGTTAAGTTTCCTAGATGTAGCATCTTGAGTTCTAAAAGAACTGATTTGGAAATAACAAAAATCTTAAATTTGAAGAGTTAAATTTCACATCCGGGGAGCATCCCCGAGACGTAACTAGTGTCGTCGTCCTCGGAGAGGACTAAGACTAACCTCTTACCATTCGTCATAACATGTCATATGTTTAAAATGTGGAAAATTTAAGACTTTTCTTATACATCTAAATAATGAGGTTTACATAGACCTCTCACTTACATATCATATATACATAGGGAGCTTACTTAGACTCCTCGCATAAGAAACTTACATAGGCTTCTACTTTTATGTCACATACACAATATAGCAATATAGTCTAATAGGAAATCTAGGATAAGTCTCACAGTTAAACCACCAAGAATGAGTACAACATTTGGGCATAGCCCATCAACATTTGGGCATAGCCCATACTTCATTACGACAAAAGCCACATATAAGCTTATACATGAAAGTCTTCAAATGAAAGAGAATGAAATAAATGTCTTAAAACTAGAACAACATCAAATAGCTACATAGTGTCATCCTCCTCGGAAGGTGAGGACCTACCAAACTTGGAGAATGAGAATCCAAGTCTTTTTCAAATGTCCCTATAGAATCTCAACACCGGAACCTACATAATAGTAGAAACATAGAAATATGGGTTAGTACACACTTGTAATAAGTATGGAAACATACACAAAAAACATTTGTAATCATGCTAAAGGAGACATTTGTTCAAAAAATGCTAAGTTACTTTGAAAATCCTTATGCACAACCAAGAACCCATATAAGCCAATAATCACATATTCCATAATACAAGACCATGTACAACACAAGACCAACATTATCAAATATAATCAAGTCAACATGTGTAATAGCATTCTTGAGTACACAACAAAAACAACTCCAACATCACGTTATAACAACAAAGCATGTATAAGAGTTCATAACATTACATCACATACAAGACCATTAATCATAACCCACCATCAATATACAAGTGCAATGATCAAGTAAAGACCCATAACCTCACTCAGCCAAGTAAACCAAACAAAGGATCACAAGCAATGTCTAACCTCACATAACATAGCATCAAGAGTAATCATCATCATATTTAGCATCACAGATCAATAACATGTTCATAAGTTAAACTAACATCATATAGGATCATCAATATGTAAAGTCACATATGCATAACATTTACTTTATAAGAACATAAGAACAGCCTTCTAGGACTTCCCTCAAGGCTAACTAGTGCAATGTCTAGGTAGAGTCTCATACCCCTACCTAGACTAAGTCAAACCCCTCTAGTCACCCTAGTTAGTGTTCACTTTGTTACTTCATTTTACTTTTGGGAACACTTACTTTAACCAACATAGACCACAAGAGCCAAATGTGGAATCTGGTATCATGAAACCCTACACCGAAAGAAGGTGGTCTACTTGTCAAGGTAGTACCAAAACATGAAAATAGCATTCTAGGTGATTCAACTAGCTAGTATTCCTATGGGGTCTAGATAGTTCAAGAACTAGGAGATATACTTGGGACCCTCTTTATGCACATTGCATTATAGTCTCCGATCTCATGAGTAAAATAGTGAACCTACACTCCCTACTTGGGAAGGGATACTCCACACTACTAGTACACTCGGTGCTAAACTAGATTCCCTTTTGAAATGTCTTTAAGTCATTCTTTAACAATCATAACTTAGAATAGGTCATAGGAGTATAACACCTTGTAGAGTCATAGTCATTATCTAATTATGAATTGCATGAGAATATCCTTTCAATACAACCCTCATATGTGAGATTAACACATTATCATTATCATGTCATAATAAGGCACATAAGTAATTCACAACCAACCTTATATAGTTACATCTTAAACATAATCTCACACCTTCACATAATCAAGACATTTCAATTGCATCATCATACCAACACCTACTTAATACAATCACAAGATATGCTTCAATTGAACATCATCACCAAGTACAAGCCATCACAATTGAAGTAAAGGTTCAAGTTCACAAACTCTTACCAATTTATCCTTCAAAAGTCATCATTGTTGGTATTACACTCAACCAATCCAAATTAATCAATAAATTGGTGTAATAACATCATACAATAGTAATTAAAACAAAAACTAAGTCAATTACATCAATACTAGTCAATTCAACATGAGTTCATAACCTACGGTTAGGAAATTTGGGTCAATTCATGATCTATTCTACCTACTAGGTTTAACATAAAGAAATAACACTATTATCAATAATACATCATAATATAATCATAATAATCAAAGGAAACCAAAAACAATACAATTTAGAAGATCAAATTCGGATTAGAAAGAAACCCATATAAAGATCATCTTTTGGAAATCAATTTTTGAAGAACCCTTTGGGGAAAGGAATCCCAAAGGTGAAAAGTTCTCATACCCTGTTAATCCTTGAACATTTATGGATAAAAGTATGTTCTTGAAGCCATCTAACCCTTGGAATTTTCTCTTCAATGGAGTCTTCTTTGGGAGAGAGAAAGTAAAGAGAAGGAAGAGTAATTTGAGTTTGGGAATTGTGGGGTGTTTAGGTAGGTTTAGACTTAGGGTAGATTGTATAGTCACTTAAATAACTTAATAAACCACCCCTTAACCCCTAATTAGACCCCTAACTTATTAACTAATTAAGTTGACCTCACTTAAAACTTATCAGTGAAAACAGGCCTGACTTACGAGACCTCGACCTACAGTCCTTAGGTCAGTCGACGCCCATTGCCCCCCACCATACCAGCAATCGTCGATAAGTTCCATTCTTAAACTTTGGATAAATGTTCAACGATAAAGGCATCGATGCCCCGTCATCCAGACTACACATCGTCGATGGCAAGTGTAGGTAGCCACTTTTCTATGACAACTTTTGGCCAATTTGGAAGGGTCCTCCTCAAGGACCCATAGGGTGGACATTTCTTGATGTCATGACTCTAAAACTTCTTAAATTAATTGTAAACATAATTTTAGGTCTTATAACAGTAATACAAACCTTATACACTCATGTGAGGCTCTAGATTAGGTCTTGGACTTTTGTAGTGTTACATTAAGTATGAGTTTTGGGTCAACTTCAAACAACCATAACTCCTAGCAAATTATGAGTTAGGTGTGATACAAGATACTTTGGAAAATATATTTGACATTCTTTCCAATGCGACTGAGTTTGCTAAGTTTCGAGTTTAGATGAGTGAGATATGGTCTTTTGAAGTTAGGTTGTTCAATTAAGGAAAGTTAGCCGACAATAGTAAGGGGTATTTTGGTCTTTTCCTTATCCAATCAGATTTATTTCATTTTTAGTAAGGTTTTAAGTCTTTAATCATATTAGTTTCAGTTTTATAATCCTACTATAAGCCTAGGGTTTTAGTTGAATGTTCAAGAAAAGAGAAAAAAAGAAAAGAGGAGAGGATCAGTTCGTCGAGATTCTTGCGTGATGTCGTGGATTTTCGCCATGGATTTAATACCTAAATGGTATGTAAGCTTCCATAGTGTTGTTTTAGCTCATCAATACGTCAATCATGTTATTTTCAACAAAATTGCATTCTTGAAGTTGAAAGATTAGAGTTCTCGATAGGTGTTCTTGAGGTTCATTCTAAATGTTGTTTTGTTGGATTTTTTGATGATTTATTGGGATTAAATTGATTAATTTGAGTGTTGGTTTCAGTATATTATTTTGTATTAAGTTAAGTAATCGAATCCAAATGATTGGGGAAGAAACTATTCGATTCTATGCGAAATAGGGTGAGAAAATGAGCAAGGAAACTTACTAGATTTTCTGGGTTGGGGCCTAGCGTGATACGCCTGCCAAAGCGCCCTAAACCCTCCTATGTATTTTAGGGCAACGAGATTTAAACTATTTTCACATATAAATAAGAACGGAAGCTGAGATTTTCAAAGAGTCTTCGGGCTAGTTTTCAGAAAACAGTAACCACTTTCTAAATGAAATAAGAGACGAAACTGAGATTTTTATGATAGACTTTAAACTAAGTTTTTGAGCACTAATCTCAAATCACAGAAGTAGTTTTTTTAAAAAAAAACATATGATATAAATATATTTTAGAGTAGTATTGAGCATCGATATGGGGATGCAAGTTCATATTAACTCAAGTCTCCATAAACCATGTCGTCATCATGGGTATCAAAGGGTCATACTTTTTAGATGATCACTTAAGTTAAGCTAGTGGATCCACTAAGTTAAGTGTTTTATATGACGACAAGTATAGGAAAGTAATGACAGTGTGGGTAAGAAGGTGTATCACCACTTAGGCTCATAGTGTTGGTTGTCAGTTAGAGAAAACCCCACAATAGTTACTTCATCCTCAAAGGGTTCTGCTTAGTATGAATGGGGGCATGGAACTTCATTCATGCATTGCATAAGTGGACTTTGAGACGGAGCAAGGTATGTCTTTTATGATATAATGATTATGAGTTGACATCGCATTTTTAAACAACTTTTCTTTATATTGCATTTGTTTTAAACTATTTTATATTATGAGTTCATTAGGTATCATGAGTTAACTATTTCGAGTTGAGTACCTTAAGTTGAGTATCTTAACTTGACTGTGCTTTGTTGAGTCGAGTATCATATATTTGAAGTTGTGTATCTAATCTTTGAGTTAAGTATCTAATCTCTGAGTTGAGTATCTAATCTCTGAGTTAAAAATCTTATCCTTGAGTACTTCTGAGTTGAGTAAGTTGGGTAGTTTCGAGTATCCTTTAGTACTCATTGAGTTGAGTAAGTTTGAGAAGTGGTAAGTATGTCTCCTTACTTTCAGAGGATTTCATTTACCTTTCAGTTATGTCAGTTGTTAAGGTGTCCTGGGTCTTGTCCGGACTTTCATCTTTATAAGTTAGAGGTTTCATAGATAGTCAGTGTTGTTGAAAAGTCTGTATCATTTATTTTATTAAATGTTTTAAAGACATAAGTTGCCTATTTTATGGCGAGTTGAATATATTTTATTATTCTGAGTTTTCATTTGAGTTAAAGCTTTGTAAAGTTGAGTTTAATGAATTTTTATTTCAGTTTTAAGCTTTTCAATGCTTAAATTAGTTTTCCGCTTGTAGTCAACCAGGATGAGGGTTCGCTTGGGGACAAAAAATGGTTCTTGAGTGTCGGCCACGTCCAGGGTGTAGACTCGGGTTCGGACAAAAGTTTTGAAAAGTGTTTTTCCAAATCAACTAATTTTCCTCAAAATTAAAGAAAATGTCTTCCCTTCCAAAGTTAAGGAAAACATTTTCCAAAACTCTCATCCAACTTCGAATTACATTTTTTTTAAAAAAAAACATCAATTTCTAAAAAAACATTTTCAATTTCAAAATTTTATATTTTCACTTCGCTCTCCCCCCACCCCCCCACCCCCCCCCCATCCCAAAAAAAATTAAATTTGTTTTTAAAATGATATTTTTAATTTCAATTTTTTAAAATATTTTCAAAAACTATGTTTGTTTTTAGAAAATATTTTCGACTTCAAATTTTAATTTTTTCACCCCTACCCTCGATCGACCCACCTCCCAACATAAATTTTCAGTTAGTTTTTAAAAAATATTCAACTTCAATTTTTTATTTTTTCACCCCTAGCCTCGAGCACCACTTCCCCCAGCCCCCTACCACCCCAATAGCCCCCACCCCGCACACCACCCAAAAAAATAATTTTATTTTTAAAAACTATTTATCAACTTCAAATTTTTATTTTTTCACTCATACCCCCACCTAAAAAAAAATTAAGTTTGTTTTTAAAAAATATTTTTGACTTCAGATTTTTATATTTTTTACCCCTACCCCCTCCCCCCGTCCCCCAAAAATAATAATTTTATTTTTAAAAAATATTTTCAACTTGAAATTTTTGTTTTTCACCCCTATCCTCCCCCTCCCGCCAGCCCCCTCCCTCCTCCTCCCCAAAAAAAAAAAAAATTATTTTCTACTCTAGTAAAAATAAAAGATATTTTCATTCATAAATCAAACACTAAAAAATATTTTTTATTCACCAACCAAACATGAGAAAATAAGTTACAAATCTATTTGTTTTCTAGGAAAACATTTTCCGTCACACCAAAAACACCCTTAATCTCTCTTATTTTCTCTTTTTTGAAAGAATTGAGTCGAGACTTCTCTAAAACGTAAAAGAAAAGATAAGAAATGGCCGTGGTTAAGTAATGACATGACAACCCCCTAATTATATCATTGATTTCGTTCTACTATTGAAATAAATGAAGAAAGGAATTAGTGTATGACTTAACAATTTCAACGAGAGATTTTTTTTTATAATTATGTTCGTTACAATCATGGCTCTAATAATTAGCAACTTTTCTTCTGGTTGAGCAAACTAATTATGAGTCTATCTTCACAAGTATGGGAATTCTTCCAATGAGTTATACTCCTCTCGTGTCATATTTTTTTTAACTTGATTTTCTTTTTAATTGATTATTTTTGAAAAATCAAGGAAGGATAAAATTTTTTCATATTACACTCTCAATTTATTAACATTGAGTTAATGTCTTTGAAAAATGTAGTGAGTAAAATATGTTTAAGACTCTATCAGTTAACAGGAATAAAAAGGTTAACTCACTATCTTAATCATTTTTTTCTTAATAGACATGCTAAGTCAAATTTGATAAGGAAAAAGGGACCGAAGGAGTATATAAATGACATAAGAATTTGTAAATATATCATTTGACTTGGCTTCAGCTGATGTTCATGCCCTTTAAATTTGGGTGTGCATTGGTAAAGATTTAAATTTGTATAAAATTTGAACAAGTAGACACACATTCACGTGGCATAACACACTAAGACACCACATACGACACAAAATTACCATGCAGGACACAAGGTAAGACGAATATATCTATTTGTTCAATTTTATATAATTTTAAATATATACTTGTATACACCAAAAATTAAAGAACATAAATATTAACTAAAATCAAATTAAAAAATACGTTTATGTATGACTAATTATTTTTATGGTACACAACAAAGTTGTAATAATCAATATCTATTCTAAGTTTTGCTCTGGCAGAACTCAAAAAAAATGATTTAAAAAGGTTGTCCAAGTGAAGATATTTTGTTTTAAGATAGAAATCCAACATAATTTCTTCGATTCACGGGTCATCCCTCGATCACAAAAAGAAAAGGGAAAATTATATATAATAGCAAACTAATAATCTAAAATAAATGGAGTAGCCAGGGTTTGATTTAATTGTGCTTCATAGCAAACGTTAGTCAAAATTTGTCAAGCGTCTCTATCCCAAAAGTCTCGCTCGCCACTCTCCCATTCTCGCCTCTCTCGCTTTATACACAGAAGTGTATAATTTCTGTTTCTGTTTTGTATAAAGCGAGAGAAAATTGTATATACACATGCAAAAACATATATCTTCGTGTTATACACGTAATTATACAATTTACAAACATTTTACTTCAATTCAATTGTAGACAAATGCAAATTTTATACAAATATTGCAGAGAAAAAGGTCAACGAATTATACAATTGCGAATTATACAATTGCAGTGAAATACAATTTTCTCTAGCTTTATACAACAGAATTGTATATATTGTGTTTCTTTTTTTGTATAAAGCGAGAGAAAAACATATATCTTCTTGCTATACACTTATAATTATGCAATATACATACATTTTAATTCGATTCAATTGTATGCAAAGAAAATTTTATAAAAAATATTGCAGCGAAATAGACAGTGAATTATACAATTGTGCATTATACAATTGCAGTGAAATAGGATAGCGAATTATACAATTGCAGCGAAATAGGCCAGCAAATTATACAATTTAGGCCAGCAAATTATACAATTGTATATGTATAGCGAATTATACAGTTTTATGTTTGTTATGGAGCCCAATTATACAAACTTTGTTGTAACATACAAATATAAATTTTTTGTTTGCTATATGTGAAAGTTGTCCAAAAGAAAATTAGTGGTTGCGTGGAACCACTAGTCAACTATTAATTGAATCATTATTTGTCAACTAGTAGAAGTAAAAGAAGAGAAAACATTATGCTTAAAAAGGCTAAGCACATATCTTATAGATGATAATATAATTAATAAAGATCCACATTACATATATACCAGAATCAATTGCATTAACAGGAGAGACACCATCATAATGTGTAATTAAACACAGTTGGTGTTCATTATGTGTAATACTTTTAAGAATCATAAATCACAAACACAATTTTTAAGAAACAATATGCCTTAAACAGAGTCTGTTATTTTCTTATTAGACAAGACAGTGAGGGTACCGACAATATCGACTAATATTTACCAAAATTGTGGTGGATATTAACATGCTTAAAACAACTAACAATCAATAACTTAATGATTCAACAAATAACCAAAACTCACATGCACAATCGAAAAAAATGTGCGATTTTTTATGTACAATTTATTTAAAATTGAAAACGTCATATAATCATGTGAATCAAATCTTATGGTTAGAAAAAAAACTATATATGAGATGGTAAAATTTTTAAAAGTTAATTACAGTGAATCCTTCCTAAATTAAGGGCCTTTTACAAACAATTTATCAATCACGGTAAGATATAGATAAGGGGTGTATTTGGAATGAAGAAAAATATTTTTCTTGAAAATGTAGTTTTGAAAAATAAGTGTATTTTTTATTTATTTTCTCATTTTTTATTGGTAAATAGAAAATATTATCTGAAAAATAATTTTTTATGATTGGTTGGTAAATGAAAAATATCTTTTATTATTGGATTGAGACTAGAAAATATTATTTAGAAGATAAATTTTGACTCAGTAGCTTAAAAAATAAAATTTTAAAAAATTTAATTATTTTCAAAAAAAAAAATTTAAAAAAAATTGACGGGGGTGGTGGTTGGGGGATGGATGGGGTAGGGGTGGCGTAGACGGCTAGGTGTATGGGTTGGAGTGGCATAAAAAATTGAAATTTGAAATTATAAAAAAATTGGCGGGGTGGCCTTGGTGGTGGGTAGGGTGTGCCGGGGGGGTAGGGGTAGGGGGATGACGTAAAGAATAATTTATTTTTTTAAGTTTGAAATATTTTTTTTAAAAAAATATAATTGATGAAGGGTGGCCTGGAGGAGGGGGAGGAGTAAGGGTTGGGGTGGCATAAAAATGATTTTTTTAAAATATTTCATATATTGTTTTAAACAAATTGATGGGGGATTGCGGGGGAAGGGGGGTGCTTCAAAAGTGAAACTTTGTGAAAAAATTTAAAATATTTCTCAAAAACTAATTTTTTTACGGGGGTGGACTGGGTGGAGTGACATAAAAATGAATTTCTTTAAAATTTGAAATATCTTATTTTTTTAAAATAAAAATTTGTCAGAAGGTGGTCTGGGGGAAGGGGGGGTTGTAGGGGTGGTGTAAAAAATAAATCTTTGTTAAATTTAAATATTTTGCAAAACAATTGTTTAAAATAAAAATTGACGGAAGGTGGTCTTGAGGGGGTGGGTGGCGTAAAAAGTTTTGAAAAATAACTTTTTAAAAAATAAAAAAAATGACGGGGGACGGGGGACGGGTATAGGATGGGGGAAAATAAAATTTTGAATATTGTAATTATTTTTTCAAAACAATTTTTTTTTGTTGGGGGGGGGGGGGGGGGAGGGGGGGCTAGGACTGGTTGAGGTTAACAAATGGGGGGGGGGGTTGTTGGTTTGAGGTAAAAGTAAAAAATATTTGAATTTGAAAATTAAAATAAATTTAATGGTGAGGGTCGAGTACGGGCTACTGGGCAGGATTCAGAAAAAAATTGAACGATAAAGTCGAATTTTGAACGAATTGATCCTCAAAAGAACACATATTAATTACCCCTCATTTAATGAAATCTCCAAAATTAATCTCAATTATTCGATTTTTTTTTTTTAATATCATATTTTCTATTTTAAACCTAATGCCCCAACCTTTTAGAGGAGAGATAACCCATTTTTCTTTTACCCATTCCCTCAAATTTTCATATAACCCATTAACTTCTCCTCCATTATTCTTCATTTCTCCTTCCTCCATTGTTCTTTATTTTTAAAATGTATATTTAGAAGAACGATTGGATATATTAATAAAGGATGAGAGGTTGTAAGTAGAAAAATCAATAGCTGTTTGAAAAAGAAAAAGGGGATCGAAGACAGAGACAACAACATAGCTGAAAGATGGGAGATTTTGGGTATTAGAGTTGATTAGTAGTTTTAAGTTTTTACCTCAAAGATTCAATCTTTGGTTCTTAATGTTCCAATGAGGATGATGTTGATAAAATCCAAAAAGGGTATACGAATTGAATGTGTGTTAGTAATTTTTGCCTTAAAGATTCAATCTTTGATTTTTTACACTTTGTTCTTCTTTATTAATTTTTGCCTCAAGAATTCCTTAATGAGTTATTGAAAAATTAATTAGATTCAGACAGGGGCATATAGTAATATTATGAAGACTGAATTTTAAACTGAAAAGTTTAAAGATTTGTTCTTTAATGAGTGAGAATGGGTAAATGGAAATGGGTATATGGTATTGAGTCAATCGGGTTATTTCTAAAAGGGGTTGGGTTATCGGGTTAAAAATAAGAAATAATTTTTTTTTAAAAAAAATTGGGTAATTAGGTCAATTTTGGAAATTCCGTCAAATGAGGAGTAATTTTACCTTTATTTTAATGTGGAGGGGTAGATTTAACTTTGTTTTAACGGCAAGGGTAAAGTTAAACAATAAATCAAAGTTGAGGGATATTTTTGACCATTTTCCCTTAAAAATAAGTAACAAAT
This sequence comes from Solanum arcanum, assembly GCA_027789145.1. Classification (NCBI taxonomy): domain Eukaryota; kingdom Viridiplantae; phylum Streptophyta; class Magnoliopsida; order Solanales; family Solanaceae; genus Solanum; species Solanum arcanum. The sequence continues at coordinate 34,040,063 of CM050941.1, read as the reverse complement.
AAAAGTGAACGGATAGAGTAATGTTTATGTAATTTTCAAATAATATATATTATTTCGTTTTTTCTAAATTTATGCTGCACAAATTGAATTTCAAAAGGCAACAATATTTAAAAAAAATAATTGTTGTAAAGAAAGCTCAGAATATAAGATGAAAAAGACAAGAAGTATAAGATAGAGGAGATAATTTACTTATTCAAGTATGTCATACAATGGTGAATGATATCTCTATTTATAGTGTTGAGATATCATAGTCAAAGGTCACCTTGAAATCTTACATAGTTATCATCAAGGTTCATATCACCTTGATATCTTATCACATTGGAAACACTAATACATGAATCCAATTAATTGTTGGATAACTCTAATGGATCATCCACATATACAATGGATTTACAACACTCCCCCTTGGATATCCATAGATTATGTGCCTCGTTAAAACCTTACTAGGAAAAACCCAGTGGAAAAAAGCCTAGTGAAGGAAAAAGAGTACACATATCTCATAATACGCTTTGAATGTTGCCTCGTTAAAAACCTTACCAGGAAAACCCAACTTGGGACAAAACCATAGCTAAGGAAAAGAGTACAACGCGTATTTCGCTCCCCCTGATGAAAACTTTACTTGATATCTCGGAGACGGCGCATTCCAATCTTGTATCTCAACTTCTCAAACGTTGATGTTGGCAATGCCTTAGTGAATAAATCAGCAAGATTATCACTTGAACGAATTTGTTGAACTTCTATCTCACCATTTTGTTGAAGATCATGCGTGAAAAAGAACTTGGGTGTGATATGCTTTGTCCGGTCTCCTTTGATGTATCCTCCTTTCAATTGAGCTATACATGCAGCATTATCTTCGTACATTGTGGTTGGTATATTCTTTTTCAAAGAAAAACCACACATTTCCTGAATATGATGGGTCATTGATCTCAACCAGACGCACTCTCGACTTGCTTCATGGATGACTATTATTTCTGCATGATTTGAAGAAGTGGCTACCAACGTTTGCTTCATTGATCGCCAAGATATTGCCGTGTCTCCACATGTAAACAAATAGCCTGTTTGTGATCGAGCTTTATGCGGATCTGATAAATACCATGCATCTGCGTAACCAATCAGTTCTGATTTGGATTCATTGGAATAGAATAAACTCATGTCCATGGTCCCTCGAAGATATCGAAGTATGTGTTTAACACCATTCCAATGTCTTTTTGTTGGGGAGGAACTGAATCTTGCCAGTAGACTTACTGCAAAACAGATATCTGGTCGAGTATTGTTAGCAAGGTACATTAGTGCCCCGATCGCACTAAGATAAGGAGTTTCATCACCAAGAAGCTCTTCATCATTCTCTTGAGGTCGAAATGGATCTGTATTGATGTCAAGCGATCTTACCACCATTGGAGTACTCAATGGATGTGAGTTATCCATGTAAAAACGCTTTAGTATCTTTTCTGTGTACGTTGATTGATGAACAAGTATTCCATTTGACAAATTCTCAATCTGTAGGCCAAGACAAAATTTTGTCTTGCCGAGATCTTTCATTTCAAATTCTTTTTTCAGACACTCAATAGCTTCTAAAAGCTCTTTACCAGTGCCAATGATGTTCAAATCATCAACATACACAGCTATTATTACAAATTCAGACCCCGACCGTTTAATAAAAATGCAGGGACAAATCGGGTCATTTTTGTACCCTTTCTTTAACAAATATTCACTCAGACGATTGTACCACATCCTTCCTGATTGTTTCAATCCATACAGAGATTTCTGAAGTTTTATTGAACAAGTTTCTCTTGAATCTTTGTATGCTTCAGGAACTTTGAATGCTTCAGGAATTTTCATGAAAATGTTGTGGTCCAATGAGCCATACAGATAGGCTGTGACAACGTCCATTAGACGCATTTCAAGTTTTTCATGAACTGCCAGATTTATGAGATATCTGAAGGTGATTGCATCTACCACTGGAGAATATGTCTCCATATAATCAATGCCAGGTCTTTGAGAAAAACCTTGAGCAACGAGTCGGGCCTTATATCTCATGACTTCACCTTTCTCATTTCTTTTCCGTACAAAAACCCATTTGTACCCCACTGGCTTGATACCTTCAGGTGTTCGGATTATCGGTCCAAAAACTTCACGTTTTTCTAGTGAAGCCAATTCAGCTTGAATTGCATCCTTCCATTTTGGCCAATCATTTCTCTGTCTACATTCGTGAACAGATTTTGGCTCAAAATCTTCATCTTGTTGCATTATTTCAATAGCAACATTATAGGCAAATATGTTGTCAATCACAACATTATTTCGGTTCCACAACTTTCTCGTCGAGACATAATTCATTGAAATTTCATTATTTTCAGAAGTTCGAACCTCTTCATCATCATGTGTTATGACTTGGGTCTCATCTTGAGAAATTTTGTTTCAACCCATGATCATCTTGATCATTTATTCCTTTTCTTTTTCGAGGATTTTTATCCTTGGAACCAATTGGTCTACCACGCTTCAAATGTGGTCTAGACTCATTTGCCTTAACAATTTGTTCTGTGATATCAACTCGAACTGGAGCATTAACAGCTGGAATATGCGATTTAGTAATCCTTGGAAGATTAGTAAATGCATCTGGTAGTTGATTTGCAATGTTCTGCAAATAAATTATTCTTTGAACTTCTTGCTCACATTGGTTTGTTCGAGGATCCAAATGAGATAGAGATGATGAATTCCAATCTATCTCTTTTCCCAATGACTTATGTTCTCCCCCTAATGTTGGGTATACTGATTCATCAAAATGACAATCAGCAAATCTTGCCTTAAATAAATCTCCAGTCATAGGCTCCAAATATTTTATGATTGAAGGAGATTCATACCCAACATATATCCCCAACCTTCTTTGGGGCCCCATCTTTGTGCGTTGTGGTGGAGCAATTGGGACATACACCGCACATCCAAAAACTCTAAGATGAGAAATGTTTGGTTCTTGACCAAAAGTCAATTGTAATGGGGAGAATTCATGATAATTGGTCGGCCTTATGCGCACAAGTGCTGCTGCATGCAAAATAGCATGCCCCCACATAGACACAGATAACTTGGTTCTCATTAGTAATGGTCTAGCTATCAATTGCAGACGTTTAATCAATCATTCTGCTAGACCGTTTTGAGTGTGAACATGAGCAACTGGATGTTCAACTGTTATACCAGTAGACATACAATAATCATTAAATGCTTGAGATGTAAACTCACCAGTATTATCTAGACGGATTGTCTTTATTGTATAGTCTGTGTTGACACCCAATTTTGACCAACCTTTAACCATTTTTAGGATTATTTTCGACTAAATACGTATTTTAAAATTTTCTTAAAGTTTTGAAGTTTTAGTCGATTTTTCTCAAAAATTATATATTTTTGTATCGTTTACTTTATAAAATTATTATAAATATGTTTTTTTAAAAAAAAATGTCTTTTTATTATATAAAAGTATTTTAATATATGTAGTAGTAATTTCTACACTTTCCCTAAATTTTAAATTCTAGCCTATTCTGTCATAATCTCTTTCAATTCTAGCCGCTTGAATTAGAGTTTATTTCAATTATAGCCCCTTTTTCATTACAATTTTAGCCATTCCACATCCAATTCAATTTGATTTTAAGACTCCATCTTTTAATCTCAACCACCCATACTTTAAGTTAAATCCTAGATTAAATCCTAACCACTCATCTGAACAAATTCTACGGTCAAGATCTAATCCCTTATTCTTCCTATTTTTCTAATACCCTAAAAGAGCCTAGTCCAAAAAATGTCACTCTCTCCTCCCCCCCTCTCCAAGCCGCCTCTCTTCTCTCTCCTTCCCTCTCCCTCTCCTCCATCTTTTCCGGCGAGGGAGACAGCCGGACGAGACACCAACAGCCGCCGGAAGCAGCAGCTTCCAGGCGCACCTCTCTCTCCCGTTGCTCTCCCTCTCTTCTCTAGCCGCCATTCTCCTCCCTCTTCTCCTCTCTTCTCTCTTTCTCTGGCGGCAAGCAGCGACCGCCGGCGACAGCCACCACGCAGAATTCCAGCGGCGACAGCCACCACGCAGCAGCAACAGCCAAGCGAGGCAACCGGCAGCAGCAGCGACAACAGCTCCAATCACAGCCGTTTTCCCTCTCTTCTCGCCTTTCTTCGGCCAGCAGCTCCGACAACACCAGCGAAGCAGCTCCGAGCAGAGAGACATTGCGAGGACAACAACTCAGGCTATGGTCAGCAATGGCGTGAAATTCGAACTTAGTATTTGAGAAATGGCGGATCTGGACAGATCCGTCTAGGTTTGTTCTAGTCAATTAATTGTTATTCGTCTCTTAATACTCTTAGTTGTTGGTCCTTGGCATGCTCTTGATTTCTATACATCTACTTTATGTGAGTAAAAAATGTTTTGAACTGCATCATAGAAGGAGCCATGAATTTTTTTTATCTTAAGCATGTTATGTTGTAAGTTGCTGATGTTTGAATGTTCTTATATCTATATTATCGGTCTCGTTGTAATTTATTGATATGCAGAAAGAAATAATATGTTCTTGATTCAGAATTGTGGACCCTTGGTTTTAAATTGATTAACTTTTTTAACTAATATGATGCAAATTTTCCCTCAACTTTGATGCCTACAGATTTGTTTTGATATCAACTTGGTAATTTTGTATGGTCCTTTTGTTGAACTACGTGACTGATACACATGACGAAATTGTAGGTTCTGTGATCTTTGTAATATCGATACTTCTTTGATTAATTACTCTTGCCCGACGGTTTGTAATTGATAGCTTATTAATCAATTTCTTGTTTTATTCGGTTGTGTATATTTTTGACATGTTAATTTTGGTTTTAGTATTTTGGAATTTGACTCATATTTGGCTCTTCATTTATTTAAGGAAAATTATATATATCTCTTCCCAATTTTATTTTTTACTTGCTTACATGGTAAAGTAATATTATTTTTGGCTCTTCTTTGAAAAAATATATTCTGTTATTTATTTATATTCGGTAAAAATATATATAAGATAAAGGCTAATTTCTTACTTGTTTATATATGGTAAAAAATAATTAATTATTTTCTGATTTTTTATTCTTCTTCATTTGTGGAAAATATTACTCTATTAATTTATTCTTACTTGTTTATTTTTGGTAATGAAATATATTAACATATTTTCTGATTTGGATATCCTTTAAAATAAGGAAAATTATATTAATTGATTCCTTAATTTATTTATTTCCCTTATTAAGTGCACCCCTCTTTGCTATATAAATAAGACCCCATTTATTCATTAAAAAAAAAGAAATAACTCATACACTCATTCACTCTCAACCAAAAATTCTCTCATCACTCTCCCTTCTCTCATTGCTCTCTTGCTACTTTAACAACACATTAAGATTTTGATAAACATTCAAGCACTTTTCTTCGCTATTTTCCCACTTTGTTCGAGTAAAAGGTGAATCAATTTGTTTTGCTTAACAGTTATTTGATTACTTTGACAGGTTTCATACTTGAAGTTCAAGTTGAAGATTAACTGAAGAAGGATTTATTTATTTTGTTTGAATGTATACATATATCTATATATTTTTATTTTACTTATTCGAATGTTGTAACAATTGTAACCCTAAAGATCATATAATAAATTTATTTGGGGGTCGTCTAGGGGAGGGGGATTTATATGCTTATTTGTTCATTATATATTTTCTAGAAGCTATAGGTTTGTCTTTAAATCACCTAGAATTATTGTTTGTAGGTGGTATAATCCAATCAATTGTTTGATGTTTTGTTAATAAGTCTAAAAATATAAACTAGATTCCATTAATTTTTAAATGTTAAAATCAAATCCTAATAATCTAGTAGGTTGTTAGATGTTAAAATATGTTATAAATTTTCATTTGTCTTATCACGTAGAAACTATGCCTAAGTATTAAAATCATGCATATATATGTTACTTTTTTTGAAACACCTAGAAATCATGTCTATATGCTTGTGAATAAACTCTTAACATATCCATAAAAGATAATAAATTTTGTTTGTGCATATTTGTGCCCTCCCCCTAAAATTAGTTAATATTTTTTGATTAGTAATCCTATTTGTTTTCTTGACAATTTTCGCATTTATGATGCAATATGTTGTTTCCTTAAAATAATGATAATAATTTAAAGTCATGCATTTAACAAACTACTTGGCTTTTGAATATTGTATATCAAAACCTTTTTTTTTTTTGCATTTAATAAATTTACTACCTTTATGTTTTACTAGTTTTTTTTTATTTTTTATTTACAAAGTGTTGCAACATAATTTTCTTAAAAGTCATTATTCAATCTTCCTTTGAAATTTTGGATTGATTGTGACATTATTTTTGAAACAAATTATAAGTACTATCTCTTAACCTATCGTTAGTGGGAAAGTCAAAGGAACTATGAGGTCTAGTTCCAATTTTTAAACCGACGCATCCTCGGAAGTACCACCTACCTATGAATTTCAAAAGAATTATGTGCATTTGTATGTTTATGTGCCTACGTGTGAACTAAATCTTTTTAATCATTTTTCAAAACATAACTATTTTTTCTATACCGACCTCAAATCAAAATTGTTTCTATGGTGGAGGAGCGCGATCAATAATATCGTGGCATCATCCCTATAAAGAAACAAACATTTTTTTTTTTAAATAAAAATTCATATTCAAGACTTGCTCAATTTTCAAAACCTTACTTTCTCATATATATTAATATTTATAAATTTTGTTTATAACTTAGTCTCATATAAATAAAACTTGATTGATTATTTATTATCATTACCTAGTCTGGCATGCTTAAATTAATAGTATTAATTATTTTTTTTTATTTGTTATCACTTAGTAAGATTAAGTAAATTAATAAATTAAACGACCTTGATTGCTACTTGTACCCCCACATAGATTGCATGAGATACGGCCGGGACCCACACTTGTGGACCTCGAGGGATGCCTAACACCTTCCCCTCGAGGTAATTTGAACCCTTACCCTAATCTCTGGCCCGTTGACCTTAGTTAGACTTAGTTAGGCTAGATAGGTGCCCTAACGCGCCTTAATTCGTTAGGTGGCGACTCCAAACTCAAAAATCCCAAAAGAGTTGTTAGGTCGCGCACAAAACCCGTTTTCTGCGAAAATGGGGCGCGACAGTCTGGAAATTGTGCTTTCAATCTTATTATTTGAGCCAGCAATCTCGCAAAAGCCATGTTGCGAGTTGATAATAAACACACATGTGACCATCTTGTAGAAGCATCTATCAAGACCATATAATATTTAAAGGGTCCACATGCAGGTTGAATTGGTCCACATATATCACCCTGTATATGATACGCTCAAACTTACTTCTCAAATGAGAAGTAAAGCGGTCGTGTCAAGTAAATAACCCAACTAGTGAGGTTGGGATCGTTCCCACGAGGAAAATAGTCTAGACTTAACTTTAACCTAGTATTACTATCGTTTGGTCAATAACTTTCTTGGAAAGTGAAAATATAAAAAGGGGGGTTTGTATTACCTAATGAGTAAAAATAACTAATGTAATTGAAAGAGACAGTTGACAGCTTTTAATATTGGGTTTTAATCAATGAATTAAAGTAACTAGGGTTTACGTGTTCCCCACAGGTTCGTAACTCGATAATTCTAACTATAACAATTCTTTCCTAGTATCTTGCATGCAAAGTGATAAGTTATGTATTTCTAAATCCTTGGTCCGGCATCTAGAAAATCTCACTCCGCACCTTGGTCCGGCTACGTGTGTTGCTTTCCTAACCCTTATCTTTATCTCATATTAAGCATCGTATTCGATATTTGACTAAGTTATTACCTCGTACCAATCAATACTAGCCTATTAGATAGTATACACTAAATCTATGTTAATAATTCTTTTCCTATTATCTACCTCCTTGGTCCGGCAAGTAGCATTAAGGCGAGTTCTAAGGTTGATCATCCGTTAAAAAGACTTCTAAGCGAAAGAATTATTAATACATGCAAGACACTATTCTAGAATTGTTATTTTAGTTAGGGTTTATCTCATTATTTGCCTATGGTTCCCACAACCCTAGTTATGGAATTTAGTTACTCATAGCCATAAACACAATATTCAAATATGTTAAATTAGAATTCATGTACTTACTTCAATGAGAAAGAATAAAGTCCGAAAATATGCTTGATTAATCACCCAAAAATCACTTGTATCAATCTCCAATAATCAAACACCCAAAAACACCAAGTCTAATAATCACAAAGTCTAACTATATGGAATTTGATAATCAAAGAGTCTAACCCCAAAAACGAGGTTTTTCGAACTATTTATAAAAAATAAAAAAAAAAACTAATTAAACAAGGATTCTAATTTCTGGAAATCTGCCAAAACGCGGCTGGGTCGACGGACCACGCGACGGACCGTCGTAGTCATGACGGACCGTCGTGGGCTCCGTCGTCCCACACTTGTCCAATTTCTTCAGCTGCTTTCTTCATTCCCCTCGACGGCAAGTGTGACGGACCGTCATAGGCACGACGGACAGTCGAGGGTCTTCGTTTCAAAATACTTCAACTCCTGGAACTGCATCTGGGATCACTTCTTCCGATCTTCACGACGGACTGCAGGACGGACCGTCATGGCCATGACGGACCGTCACAAGCTTCGTAATCCCACACTTGGTCGACTTCCCATCTTCCTTCAAAGAATACTCTACGCTGCCACCTACGGACCGTCACAAGCACGACGGACCGTCATAAGCTCCGTAGGTGGTCTCTTCGCAATTTTCGCTCAAAATCTCCGTGATTCACTTTGGATGATTTCTGCAAAACAAAGAGAAACTTATATCAAAATTAGCACAAAAAGGCTTTTGGACACACTAAACTTAAGGAAAAAGCATTAATTATACCGTGAAACCACGGTATATCAACACCCTCAACTTAAATTCGTTGTTTGTCCTCAAGCGACGCACTATGACTCACTACACAATCTTTGTACAATAGTATTCATGTTTTATCCTTTGCAATCATTTGGCTATCAATCCCGCCTAATCCCATCAAATCTATGCATGCTATCACTATTAGGCTTGACTTTTGTGGGATTGAACATGACACAGACTCACCATGCACTAATACCTATCCTCTTCAATTTCTCACCGAGGTGCTAACAATTCCTGGTATTGCAACTAGTGTCCTCACTTTAGAACAAAATCCTCATTTTTCACACAATGATTTCAGTTTGAGTATAAGGATTACATTTCAACACTCGCTCTCGGAACAAAGTCACACTCATTCATACCTATTGCCATAAGCTTGCCTCTTATTTTCACGCCTTAAGTTCATTGTACAACCCTTAGGATCACGATAGGACTTTTTAGCTTGTAACGTAGGCTCAGAGTCAGGTAGGGTATATTTAGGTATACTTTAGTGACTTTTTGCCCTCCTTGACATATCGGCTAAACCTTCCACCCTATATCACTCTATCTCACCCAGTTTCTCCTATTCTTTCACCTTGCTGTTTTCCTTCTTTCTTCATTTGCGTAAGTGACCCTTTTCTTTTCTTGTTTGTAATTCTTGAATATATATATATATTTTTTTCAACGAGTTCTTGAGTCACTTTACTTTTGTTCTTTCTCTCTCTTTGTTCTTTCAACCCCACTTTCCAGGGCATTCCTCAAAACAGCCACCCTCAACTCATGGCTTTGCCATGAGTCAAGGTACACAGTACCCAAAATCGGGTCAGGGCCATAACGAGGGTTGTTTATACATTAGCCACCCTCAACTTATGCTTTTGGCATAAGCTGAGGTGCACATGTCCAAGCAGGGAGCAGGGCCAACATATTGTTCGCAGGAAAGGTCAGTTGGGGTGAAAAAGAAAGGTCTAATTTTAAGCTCAAATTATTTGGATCAAAGAAGGATAACTTTAATTTGGTTTCTTTATTTAGGCTAGAAATGGGCTATATTGAATAAGGGCCTATGATCATTTCCTAATTGTTTGTTCTGACTTACTTTCAAAGAGACTAACCAGGCAAGTTCTAGCTCAGTACCAATAGTGGACTATTCAACTTTCCTCACACTCACTTGACATCTCATCACTATACCGCATTATCGGACACCTAGTTTGACTTGAAGATTTAGGGTAATGCAATGGTGTAACTCTATTTCATGTTTAGAGCCACACAATTATCGATTACGCCTAGTCATGCAACATTTTCCAGCTTTATCGGGATATCATTTTAGCCATCATGCTTGAGTTAAACTTATGTACAAAAGATATAACGTGCGGTTCAACAGAAAAATAATCAGTCTTTTGGGGAAAAAAAGAACACAGGCAAGAAAACCCCAAAAGAGGATAGTGAGTTGGGCTACTCGGACTTCACCCTAACACTCACTTTCCATTTACCCCACTGACAACAAAAGCATGCAATTGTCCCCAATGCATAAAAACTAAAGATTAGAGGGTAGGTGAAGCAAACTGTGGCGCATAGCGCTGTCGATCAACAATTTGGTGGGTCCGGTTTCCGGAACCCACAGCTCTGCAAGTTGGACACCCTCGGTGGTGTCCTCGGCAATCTGGACACCTCGGTGGTGTCTCAGCAACAACCGCTCCTCGGTGCCTCCGTGATCTCTGATATGGGAGCTAGAGGCCCCAGCCGCTATCTGTGATGCTCGGATCCGGTGTGCCTCCGCCTCAGCAATTGAGGCTCTCCTCGCGGCCTTCAACTCGCGGTGCTCCTTCTTCTTCGCTCGCGCCTCATCCTCTCCTCGATCCCTACGCCTCTTGGCACTCTCTGGAGGGGGGGATGGTGGAATGTCAGGAGTCGGAAACAGGGCCGCCAGTACAGTGTCCTCAGCAGGATCGACAGCCTCCGGTACTCTTGTCGCGAGGATTGTGTCGATGTATGCCCGAAGACTGGAGACTGCAGCCTGAAGAGTCGACACATCTACCGGAGGGGCTGGTCGAGCTAATACTCGCAATTCAAAGGCATCGAGGCGCTGGTGCACCTCAGCAACCTTCCGCTGCATCTGCCTCTCCATGCGCGCTTCAGACTCGGCAATAGACTTCTGCATCCACGGCTGGATATGATGCAGAAGAGTGGCCATTTGTGCCTCCAGCTTTTGGACTCGAGCAAGCGGGGCTGGTGTCGGTAGAGGGGCCATGCTACTACCCGGGATAGACTCGACCGGGGTAGTGTCCGTGGATGCCTGTGTAGCTGTGCGGGCCTGGGCCACCGTATCCGCAAGATCATCCGATAGTGGTGGCAGCTCTGGACGGGGCCCTCGACGTGGGGCCAACTCATTGGCCTCGTCTCTGATGAGGCCGACGTCAACGGTACCCGGCGGAGTCCTCAACTGATCTATGTGCCATACGGGCACACTGCACCGCAGCGGCAAAGATCATGCACGGAAGGGGTAGGTGGTGGTGACCTTGAATGCCCTCTCGCATGATCACCGAGAAGCCATGCATAGTCCACCTCGGCCGATTTATCATCGCCGCCATCAAGATCGCCGATCCCAGGTGACTATGTTGTCGGCGGTGTGGGGAAAGACGATGGACGCACGAGCGACCACAAGAACTTGGCGACGAACGTGAGGTTGGCCTTCTTGATGGCCCGCCCGGCTCGATGACCCGATCGGCACCTCTCCGTCGACTGATAGGTGCAGGGCCATCCACCTCTTGGTGGTCTCTCTCAGTGTCCGCTCGCGCATGAAGTGTCCCTCCTTGACTATCTGCCAGCGATAGTCAAACTCGGCAGTGGTCGGGGTGCGAGTAGCATCTGCACTCTCGCCGTATAGGAACCGGCGGATGGCGGGCAGGGAAATGGCGACCTGCACGCCCGGACGAACACTGCTCCAATGGGGCTGTTTAGCGGAGCGACCCGCTGTCGATCTGTGATCGGAGAGTCGCTACGTGGGGCGCGTAGAACTCTCGGACCATCTCTCATCAGAAGGCCCCAATGGGCCGGGCTGTCCACACTAGGCGATGCCTGGTGAAGATGTTGTGGATGTCCGGCATCGAGGGGAGACTCCCTATAAGTACCCGCCGCTCCAGGGTGAGTGTCCGAGTCATTACCCCTTTATCAGTAAGGAATTTTGCGTCGGAGTACACTTGAAACTGGCCTTCGACGCACCACGGTTTGGCAGTGCAGTCTTTGGGGTGGGGATCTGGTGGTGCGCCGGATGTGGAGTCTGAATCGTCGGCCTCATCGAGGCGAGGCGGCCGCGGCGATGGCTGGTGCGGGAACCTCGGCAGATCTGAAGCTTCCTCGGACCAGGATACTCCTAAGGAGCCAGGCGCTCGCCCGCCGTTGGTGGCGACCGGAGGGTGTGCCGGTCGATGCGCGCTCATCAGACTGGGAGGCAGTGACTATGCCGGACGCCACCGTCTTCTTGGGTGTGGCTCGGGGGGCACGTGCAGCACGGGAAGGTGCAGAGGTGCCTGGGGGCATGTATTCAGGGTCCCGCTCATCATCAGACCTGATGATCAAGCGTGCAGACGGGGCCACAGACTTGGATCGCCCGCGTGCGTAAGCTCGGTCTTGCTTGGGTGCCATGGTCGATAGTACCTGAAAAGGATCACTATTAGTACGAGTAATGTCAAACAAGACAAGCAAGCCCATACAACATAAAACATTTAAAATAGTATGTTAGTGATAGTGAAACTGTATCACACGACGGGACAGATGACGGCTCGTCGTGGATACGACGGACCGTCATGAGGTCCGTCGTGTTGTACTTGGTCGAAGTTCATAGAAAGAACCCTGAAAGAGGGGTCTCTGATCCTCATGACGGTCAAGCAGGACGGTCCGTCGAGTGTACGACGGCCCGTTGTAAGTGTCCGTCATAGGACACTTAGAAAAGTTTTAGAGACCCTGAGAAACAGGGTCCCTGACAACCATGACGGTCGTGCAGGACGGACCGTCGTGGGTGTGACGGTCCGTCATTAGTGTCCGTCGTTAGACACTTGGAAAATTTTGTGGAGACCCTTTTCAGAGGGGTCTCTGACCACCACGACGGTCATGCAGGACGGACCGTCGTGGGTGTGACGGTCCGTCATAAGTGTCCATCTTTGGACACTTAGAAAAGTTGTAGACCCCCTTAGAAACAGGGTCCCTGACAACCATGACGGTCGTGCAGGACGGACCGTCGTGGGTGTGACGGTCCGTCATAAGTGTCCGTCGTTAGACACTTGGAAAATTTTGTGGAGACCCTTTTCAGAGGGGTCTCTGACCACCACGACGGTCGTGCAGGACGGACCGTCTTGAATACAACGGTCCGTCACAGGCGTTGTTGGGGTAGGTGCTAGGGCTTATGCGACGGACCCTACGACGGTCCGTCGTGTACACGACGGACCGTCATCGGGGTCTCGTTCTGACTATCAGAGACAGAACTGTAAGTGCCCTAAGCAACCCCAATGAACCCACGTGGTCTTGTAGTGTGGTGGACCTATATGTGTCTATCCCAACTACCTAGGAAACTATTAATGTGAAATCACCTATGTCAAGGGTTATGAACATGGCAAATTCAAACATGCAGAGCCTAGGTCTAGATATAAGCATATCAAGGGAACAAGATACGACTAAGAACAAATCTAATACTAACTAATAACTAAAAATACAAGAGAAATGAGTACAAATTTAGAGACACATACCTTGGAAATGGAGAAAACACAAGTGGGGAATGATTCAGTTAGCAAGGTAGACACCTTACAGCAGCAGCACCGACTAGTGGATGATAAGTATAAGGTTTAGGAGGAATTTGGGGGCAATGATCAGTGGGGGGAAGTTGAAAAGAGAGGGGAGATGAGAGGAATGAGGAAATAATGGGCGAAATATGGAGGGGTGGGAGTATAAACGGTCAGATTTTGAAAAGGGTCAGTCCGGGTCGGGTCGGGTTAATTTCATTAAACGCGCGACGGGTCCCCGACGACGGACCGTCGCACATGCGACGACCGTCGTAGTGTCCGTTGTGTGTGCCCTAATTTCAAAAAATGACAGAAATACGTACCTGGTGTGACGGATAAATACGACGGTCCGTCACGTGTGCGACGGTCCGTCGATGTGTCCGTCAGTGGCTGCTGCAGAGTAGTTTTCTGCAGAATTTCCTGGTGATGTGCCTGCAAATTTAAAACCCATTAATAGAAAAAATGCTACTATTAAAAAAAACAATAAGTGTTGGGTTGCCTCCCAACAAGCGCCAGATTTAACGTCGCGGCACGACTGGGGCCACTTGATTACTCAGACTTCATCAAGATGGTATGCCTCGATCACTTCATTCGCCGATTCAGAATGCCCTAGATAGATTTTTATGCGCTGTCCATTCACCTTGAACCGCACACCCTCCTTAGTTTCCAACTCAACTGCTCCATGAGGGAATAGTTGGGTAACCGTGTAAGGACCAGTCCATTTGGACTTGAGTTTGCCTGGAAACAAGCGTAATCTGGAATTGAATAGAAGCACTAAATCCCCGACAATAAACTCTCGTTTTCAATTTTGTTGTCATGATACTTCTTCATCTTTTCTTTATATAAATTTGAGCTTTCATAGGCTTTCAAGCGAAATTCATCAAGTTCATTCAACCCATTTAACCGTTGCTCTGCAGCTTCGCTCCAATCCATTTTTAACTTCTTCATAGCCCACATGGCTTTATGCTCTAACTCAACCGGAAGATGACAAGCTTTCCCATATACAAGTTGGTATGGAGAAATACCTATGGGAGTCTTATAAGCTGTCCGGTAGGCCCACAGAGCATCATCAAGCCTCCTTGACCAATCTGTTCGACTAGCATTCACTATTTTGGACAATATCTGTTTGATCTCCCGATTCGATACCTCAACTTGCCCACTAGTTTGAGGGTGGTAAGGCGTGGCCACATTATGGCGAACACCGTATTTCTCCAATAACCCCTTGAACAATCTGTTGCAGAAGTGGGAACCCCCATCACTAATAATGGCCCTTGGAGTGCCAAAACGGGAGAATATATTCTTTTTCAAGAATGCAGTGACACTCTTCCCTTCATTGTTTGCAAGATCTATGGCTTCGACCCATTTAGATACATAATCAACTGCTACAAGAATGTACTTCATCCCATGAGAACTCACAAAAGGGCCTATAAAGTCAATACCCCACACATCAAATAACTCAATCACAAGAATGGGGTTGAGAGGGAGCTCTTGCTTTCTTGAAATACCACCATCTCGTTGACATTTGTCACATGATTTAGCAAACCCATGAGCATCTTGATGAAGAGTTGGCCAATATTAACCACATTGCAATATCTTGTGAGCGGTTCGGATACCACTGTGATGTCCGCCAACAGGTGAAGAATGGCATGCCTCCAATACACTCAACATTTCACATTCTGGCACACAACGCCGAATAAGCCCGTCGGCACAACTTCTATACAAGTATGGTTCATCCCAAAAGAACTTCTTCACATCGTACATGAACTTTTTCCTTTGATGAAAGGACAAGTCTGATGGAACAATATCACTAGCCAGATAGTTCGCAAAATCTGCGAACCATGGAATCAAGTCTTGTGAAGCAGCCAATACATGTTCATCGGGGAAAGTATCATCAATGTCAGTCTTATCCCCTAACTCTCTCATAGCTTCATCCTCTAGACGGGACAAATGATCAAAGAACTTGATTTTCAGTCCCTTTTCTATCCAAAGACTTCAAAGTCAAATTCTTGCAAAGAAGTAATACCCAACGAATCGGCCTTGGTTTCGCATCCTTTTTCGCCATCAAATATCTCATTTGAATGGTCGGTATGCACTATGACTCTAGTACCTAGCAAATAGAGCGAAATTTCTCAAAAGCAAAGACTATCATGCGAGGAGTTCTTGCTCGATCCATGTGTAGTTCTTCCGGCTTCATTTAGGGCTTTACTAGCATAGTAAATTGGGTGAAGGATTTTGTTTCTTCTGTGTCCCAATACTACACCAAGAGCCACCCCACTAGCATCGCACATTACCTCAAATGGACTGCTCCAATCCGGAGAAATAATAATAGGTGCAGACACTAACTTCTCTTTTAGCTCACCGAATGCTTTAAGACAGGACTCATCAAAACAAAATTTACATTCTTTCTCCAGTAATTTGCACAATGGGTGTGCAATCTTTGAAAAGTCTTTGATGAATCTCCGATAAAAACCTGCATGCCCAAGAAAGCTTCTCACACCTTTCACAGAGATCGGCGGGGGAAGTCTCTCTATTACCTCAACTTTAGCTCGATCAACCTCTATGCCCTTTTCTGAAATGCGATGACCCAACACAATACCCTCTTTCACCATGAAATGACACTTTTCCCAGTTTAGTACTAAATTGCAGTCTTCACATCTCTTAAGGACCTCAGATAAATTGGACAAACATTGCTCGAATGAATCTCCAACCACAGAAAAATCATCCATAAAAACTTCTATAGTATCCTCCACCATGTCAGAAAATATTGACATCATACATCTCTGAAAGGTTGCGGGTGCATTGCACAACCCAAACGGCATTCTTCTGAACGCAAAGGTCCCATATGGACAAGTGAAAGTGGTTTTCTCTTGATCTTCTGGTGCAATAGAAATCTGATTATACCCCGAATACCCATCAAGAAAACAATACCACCATTTTCCGGCATGTCTATCCAACATCTGATCCATGAAGGGCATAGGGAAATGGTCTTTTTCAGTCCATGAGTTCAGTTTACGGTAATCCATGCACACCCTCCATCCAGTAACCGGTCTCATTGGGACAAGTTCATTCTTTTCGTTGGGGACCACAGTCATTCCCCCTTTCTTAGGTACACACTGAACCGGGCATACCCAACTACTATCAGCGATTGGATATATGACTCCGGCATCCAACCACTTGATGATTTCCTTCTTCACAACCTCTTGCATAGGGGGTTCAGCGTCTCGGTGCTCAACACTCGCTTATGATCAGGCATGAGTTGGATTTTATGAGAGCAAATACCGGGGGGGATCCCAATAATGTCCGCAATAGTCCACCCAATAGCTCTTTTGAACCTTTTTAGTACCGCCACCAAACTCGAACCTGTTGTGCATCCAAGTCCGACGCAATGATTACCGCAAAGTGTCACCCTTTCCTAAGAATTCATACCGAGATGAGGTGGGAGAGCTTTTAGTTCTAATTTTGGAGTTTCCTCTATAGATGGTTTCGCGGTGGGGACTCGCGATTCTTCATATCAAGCTCAAATTTCTTTGGTTTAAACCGAACATCACCTCGGTCAAGAGCAGCGACTAATGACTCATACTCTTCAATGCAATCGCTATCAAAGTTCATTATCACCGCCGCTAATGCTTCGACACCTAGACGTTCTTCAATTTGTGTCTCAAATGTCTCACCCATGTTGTAGGATATCGCAGATGCCGATTGGAGCTCACCACTGCCTTCATGGACCTACAAATGTTAAAGGTTACTTCCTCATTGTTCAACCGAAATTTCATCCGCCTCTTTCCATGTCTACTAAGGCTCTTCCCGTAGCAAGGAATGGCCTCCCAAGAATAATAGGCACTTCAAAATCGACTTCGCAATCAAGAATAACAAAATCTGCTGGAAATATGAACGACTCCACTTTTACTAACACATCGTGGAGTATCCCTATAGGCCGCTTTCTTGCTCGATCGGCCATCGAGTAAGATCGCAGATGGGTTTTGGATCACCCAAACCCAACTTCTTGTAAATTGAGAGGGCATGAGATTTATGCTTGCCCCAGATCACATAATGCTTTCGCAAAATGTAATAGCCCGATTGTACAAGGAATGGTGAACGCACCGGATCTTCTTTCTTTTGGACCAGGGATCTTGTAGCAATAGCACTACAATGCTGCATTCTCTCATCATCCTCAAAAGTGACCGATCTTTTCTTTGTGACCAGATCTTTCATAAACTTGGCGTAGGGCATTTGTTCTAAAGCTTCTACCAAAGGGACATTGATAGAAAGTTGCTTCAACATTGTTATAAAACGCGGTATTTACCATCCTCGGTTTTTCACTAATCTCACGAGGAAATGGGGGTGGTGGCCTAGGCATAGGAGTCACCTTTTAGGCACTTCAAAGATCTTTGCGGTGTTATCATCTAATTCAAAGATCAACTTCTACCACTTTATCGATTCTGTTGTCACCTTGTTCTCATCGGATGGCATAGGTGGATCAATGGTTTGCTTGCCACCGCGAGTAGTAATTGCCATACAATGTCCATCATTTTTCTGATTTTGGGCGGTGTTGCTAGGAAGAGTGCCCGGTTGCCGTGTGTTCACGATTCTGCGTATAATTGGGCCAATTGTAACTCAAGTTGCTTAATTGATATTGCATGGGTATCAACTTTTTGCCCAATACCTGCTAGATCATTCCTCAACTCTTTATTTTGCTCATCACTAGCATCGAACCTCCTCATCATTTTATGCAACATATCCTCAACTCGCGACATACTACCTCCACCATCCCTAGGAGAAACTTCACGATTTTGAGGAGGAACATAAGGTCCATTTCGCCGTTTACATTACCATAGCTCCCCCTGTTGAAGTTGTTGTCGCGATTGAAGTTTCCATCTCGGACATAATGACCCTCACCATTGTAGTTACCATAGTTCCGACCTTGGTTCCCTTGACGTTGGCGCCAATTTTCCTGCTTAGAGCCTTGGGCACTTGGTGAAACCCCATCTGCTCATTTCTTGCATAGGAATCCTCCTCATAATAACACTCATCGATTGGAGGTGATGGTTTAGCCAAATAGTTGACTGCATTTACCTTTTACGCACCCCCAACGACATGTTTTAGTACCAACCCAAGCTCGGTTCTCATCTCGAGCCATTTCTTCACGAATATCATCTGTGGTTTGGGTTGTGAGTGGGCGCTGCGAAGGTGTTTCTCCCTGTATCGGACTTCCTAGTACTCCAAGCTTTGTTGTTACGGGAGATTTTCTCTAATTTCTCAGCAATCTCAGCATAAGGGCATTCTCCATAAGATCCACCTGCTATAGTGTCCAACACTGCTTTATTGTTATCATCTTGTCCCCGATAGAAGTATTCTTTCAGTGACTCATCATCAATGTTGTGGTTTGGAACACTTCTCAAGAATGAGGTGAATCGATCCCAAGAACTACTAACTGACTCTCCTGGTAGTGCCACAAAGTTGTTCACCCTGTCTTTGTGGTTTAATTTCTTGGAGACCGGATAGTAGCGTGCTAAGAAGACATCCCGTAGTTGATTCCATGTGAAGATGGAGTTGTATGGGAGCTCAGTGAACCACATAGCAGCCTCTCCCGTCAGTGAGAGAGGAAACACTCTGAGCCCTATCACATCTAGATCCAAATCAGGCCTCCCCACGCAACTTTTACACACGCCTTACCTTAGCTATATGGGCATGTGGATCCTCAGGTAGCCAGAAAACAAACCTCTGGCAGTGAGCATTTGCATCAGACTACTAGTTACCACAAAAGTGTGGCCTGTGGGTAGAGGAGGCAGAACCAGTGGCCCATCTGAATCTGCTATGTTATCATAGCCTCTGTAGTATGCTTGGGGCCGTGGAGCGGGATTCTGTCCCCTCTGTTGATGTTCACCCGGAGCATTGGGTAACATCGACCACTGAACATCGCAGGAGCCGGGATGTTCGGTTTGGGTCCTCATCATTGATTCCCAAGTTTTGATTCATGTTGCGCGATTATGCGCTCTAACTCACGATCGTAGGGAAACAATGGTTCTCTTCCGCTCCGTGTATTTGGCATACAGGGAGAGTAGTTCTGCAATGAAATCAAAAACAATAAAACAAAGTAAAATCAAGAAAATACCAACTAAACTATAGTAATAAGTTCAAGTTAATCTAAAAGCTAATTTCCCCGGCAACGGCGCCAAAATTTGATACGCTCAAACTTACTTCTCAAATGAGAAGTAAAGCGGTCGTGTCAAGTAAATAACCCAACTAGTGAGGTTGGGATCGTTCCCACGAGGAAAATAATCTAGACTTAACTTTAACCTAGTATTACTATCGTTTGGTCAATAACTTTCTTGGAAAGTGAAAATATAAAAAGGGGGGTTTGTATTACCTAATGAGTAAAAATAACTAATGTAATTGAAAGAGACAGTTGACAGCTTTTAATATTGGGTTTTAATCAATGAATTAAAGTAACTAGGGTTTACGTGTTCCCCGAGTTAAGTAACTCGATAATTCTAACTATAACAATTCTTTCCTAGTATCTTGCATGCAAAGTGATAAGTTATGTATTTCTAAATCCTTGGTCCGGCATCTAGAAAATCTCACTCCGCACCTTGGTCCGGCTACGTGTGTTGCTTTCCTAACCCTTATCTTTATCTCATATTAAGCATCGTATTCAATATTTGACTAAGTTATTACCTCGTACCAATCAATACTAGCCTATTAGATAGTATACACTAAATCTATGTTAATAATTCTTTTCCTATTATCTACCTCCTTGGTCCGGCAAGTAGCATTAAGGCGAGTTCTAACGTTGATCATCCGTTAAAAAGACTTCTAAGCGAAAGAATTATTAATACATGCAAGACACTATTCTAGAATTGTTATTTTAGTTAGGGTTTATCTCATTATTTGCCTATGGTTCCCACAACCCTAGTTATGGAATTTAGTTACTCATAGCCATAAACACAAACACAATATTCAAATATGTTAAATTAGAATTCATGTACTTACTTCAATGAGAAAGAATAAAGTCCAAAAATATGCTTGATTAATCACCCAAAAATCACTTGTATCAATCTCCAATAATCAAACACCCAAAAACACCAAGTCTAATAATCACAAAGTCTAACTATATGGAATTTGATAATCAAAGAGTCTAACCCCAAAAATGAGGTTTTTCGAACTATTTATAAAAAATAAAAAAAAACTAATTAAACAAGGATTCTAATTTCTGGAAATCTGCCAAAACGCGGTTGGGTCGACGGACCACGCGACGGACCGTCGTAGTCATGACGGACCGTCGTGGGCTCTGTCGTCCCACACTTGTCCAATTTCTTCAGCTGCTTTCTTCATTCCCCTCGACGGCAAGTGTGACGGACCGTCATAGGCACGACGGTCAGTCGAGGGTCTTCGTTTCAAAATACTTCAACTCCTGGAACTGCATCTGGGATCACTTCTGCGATCTTCACGACGGACTGCGGGGACGGACCGTCATGGCCATGACGGACCGTCACAAGCTTCGTAATCCCACACTTGGTCGACTTCCCATCTTCCTTCAAGCTACTCTACGCGCCGCCACCTACGGACCGTCACAAGCACGACGGACCGCCATAAGCTCCGTAGGTGGTCTCTTCGCAATTTCGCTCAAAATCTCCGCATTCACTTTGGGCCATGATTTCTGCAAAACAAAGAGAAACTTATATCAAAATTAGCACAAAAAGGCTTTTGGACACACTAAACTTAAGGAAAAAGCATTAATTATACCGTGAAACCACAGTATATCAGTATACGTTCCAGAAACGCAGGGGATTCAATTCCAACCTTAACTGTTGATGGTTTAATGATCAACTTTCCTTGAGAACAAGCAGCACAAGAGAATTCCTTTGATTGAAGGATATTTGGGCTCTTTAAGGTGTGCCCATGTGAATTTTCAATGATTTTGCGCATCATATTAAATCCGGGGTGGCCCAACCGGTCATGCCAAATGATAAAATCATTAAAATTAGTAAACCTTTTGTTTACTACGGCATGTGATTCAACTGTACTTATACTTGTATAGTACAACCCAGAAGAAAATGCAGGTAATTTTTCATGCACAATTTTCTTCTCTACATTAATTGTAGTAATGTAAAGGTATTCAACCTTTCCTTCATTAGCCGTCTCAACATGATAGCCATTTTGGCGAATAACTTTGAAACTTAATAAGTTTCTTTGAGACTTACTACAATATAATGCATTATCAATGCTTAATATTGTCCCTCCAGGTAGTAATAAGGTCGCTCTTCCAGAGCCCTCAATTAATTTTGTACTACCTGATATTGTGTTGACATATGCCATTTTCATAACCAAATTAGAAAAGTATTTCTTTTCTTTTAATATTGTATGCGTTGTGGCACTATCAAGAAGGCATACATCTCCATTACTCATCTTGAATCCAACTGACAACTGGGGATTTCTATTAATTTTCATTAAAATAAAATACATCAAAAGAAGGAAGAAACAAAATTTACAACGGAAATTTAAATACTTCAACATGAATAACATAATAATTAAAAATACATAAGTAAAATAGTAACAGACTTCATTCCCCAGCTAAAAGATCAAACATCAGTTTCGATCTCCAAAGAAGTCATCAACTTCCATATGAGTAATGTCACCAAGGCCATCAAAAATATCATCCTTTAAAGCCAAATTTGCTTTAACATCTTTATCATATTTCTGAGATGTTCCCGGCTTATCATCATCTTTAAGAGTCATATGTGACTCAGCTCGAGCACTGGAAGACGAAGCACCACTTTTATTTCCTTTCTTTTTAAAGGAATTTTGATAGAGCCTTACAAAATGTTCATGTGTGCGACATTCATTCTTCCAATGGCCTTTCATGCCACAACGACGACAATTACTTTTTGAGGGGTTATTTTGAGAACTCATGTTGTTCTCCCTTTTATTATGACCACCACCTTGACGATTAATGTATCGTCTTTTATCTTTGTCACGTCTCCGTGCATTATTATATCCCCGATGATCATCTCTTTTTACTTCAGATTGATCACGTGCTTCCACCTCATTTGCCTCAGGTAATGGAGCAGCTCCAGTGGGACGAGCTTCATGATTTTTCATTAAAACAGCATTATGTTGCTCAGCCACCAAAAGACACGAGATTAGTTCAGAATATTTCTGAAAACCCTTTTCACGATATTGCTGCTGTAATATCACATTTGAGGCATGAAAAATAGTAAGTGTCTTTTCCAACATGTCCTCATCTTTTATAGTTTCCCCACATAATTTCAACTGGGAGGTTATCCTGAATACAGCAGAGTTGTATTCAATTACAGTCTTAAAATCTTGAAACCGTAAATGCATCCACTCATAACGAGCTCTTGGCAACACTGTTGCCTTTAGGTGGTCATATCTCCCCTTTAAATCAGTCCACAATTCAAGTGGATCTTTCACCGTCAGATATTCAATCTTCAGGCCCTCATCAAGATGATGACGAAGGAAAATCATAGCCTTCGCCTTATCTTGACTCGATGCTTCATTTCCCGGAGTAATCGTGGCATCAAGACCTTTAGCAGCCAAGTGAATCTCAGCATCGAGTACCCATGAAAGATAATTCTTTCCAGAAATATCTAATGCCACAAACTCAAGTTTGGATAAATTCGACATAATAAAAATTATGAGAGAATATGTGAATTAAATAAAAATATTTATATAATACCTTTGCAAGTAGCAATTTCGTGCTGATAACGTGTTGTAAAGAAAGCTCAGAATATAAGATGAAAAAGACAAGAAGTATAAGATAGAGGAGATAATTTACTTATTCAAGTATGTCATACAATGGTGAATGATATCTCTATTTATAGTGTTGAGATATCATAGTCAAAGGTCACCTTGAAATCTTACATAGTTATCATCAAGGTTCATATCACCTTGATATCTTATCACATTGGAAACACTAATACATGAATCCAATTAATTGTTGGATAACTCTAATAGATCATCCACATATACAATGGATTTACAACAATAATTAAATTGTTAATTATTGAGATTTAATGTACTTTTACATTAGTTTCAAATAATAAATGTTACTTCCTCTCTCATTTGATGTGGGATCAATAATATTTAAAGAGTCAATTGAGTTTTCTTTATAAATTTTAAAAATATTTTAAATTGTTAATCATTATAATTTATAATATTTTACGTAATTTTTGAATATATAAAGAAGATAGACAAATAAAATGACCTTCCGTATGATTTGACATTTGATATATATGTGTATATTATTTTTTTAAAAATACATTCCACAATTATAATTAAAAAAAATACAAATATAATAAAAAATTATATAAAGAATTTTTTGAATGATGACTATATTTTTAATCATACTTACTAAATTACTAATATATGGATTAAAATGTTTTAGATTATACAGGCCACATATGTACACTCCAAATAGAGCAATGCCCTATCAAAAAGGAAAATTATATACAATAGCAAATTAATAACCTAAAATAAATGAAATAGCTAAGGTTTGATTTAATTGTGCTTCATAGCAAACATTTTCAAAAAATTGTCAGGCGCCTATCTCCCAAATATCTCGCTCGCCACTCTCCTCCAATCTCTCGCTCGCTTCCTCACTTTTTATACAAACACAAGTGTATAAAAATTGTTTCTAATTGTATAAAACAGAGAAAATTGTATTAATACATATAATTTTGTTTTCCTTTCTCCCCTCTTCCAGATCTCGCTCGTCACTCTCCCAAATCTCGCTCGCCATCCTCACCTTTCTTACTTATACAAATAGAAGCGAAATGTATAAACTGCGTTTTTGTTTGTATAAAGCGTGAAAAAATTGTATATACATATGCAGGTACATATATTTTCGTCCTATACACTTATAATTATATAATAAAAATACTCCCCTGCCCAGTTTCTTTTGTCTTTCTCTCTTTCTCATTTTATACAATTTTCAAATTGTATCTAATTTCTCTCTTTCTCGTTTTATACAATTTGATTCAATTGTATATTCCTTATCAAGTATCTTTTGTCTTTCTCTCTTTCTCATTTTATGCAAATTCAAATTGTATATAATCGTTCTATACACTTATAATAATACAATTCGTTTTATACACTTTGTTTTTATATAGTTCTCTGCCCAAGTGTCTTTCTCTTTTTTATTTTATACACTTCGTTTTATACAATTTACTTTAACTGTATATGTATACCAAATTATATCATTTCTATATTTGTTATGAAACGCAATTATACAAATTTTGTTATAAGATACAAATATAAATTTTTTATTTGCGGAAAGTTTGCCATACCAAAATGATGAGGTGTGAAAAAATATGAATTGATATGGTACTCGAAACTCGTTATTTTGGTTACAAGAAGTTAGGAATATTTTCATTTGTTAATTGCAACTCTAAATTAAACAAGTCTAATAAAAGGTGGAGAGGAAGGTGAAGGGGAAGGGTAGAGAAAGGAGAGGGAACACACCGACCCTCTCTTACCTGTCTGTCAGTTTTTTACTATTCCTAATATGCTTTCTTCTCTTCTTCTTCTATTCGTCCAATCTGCAACTTTTTTTCTCTCTCTCCTTTTCTCACTGTAACTCCGGACAGATCTGCTCTACCGCCGGTCTAATTTTCCGGCAGTGTTATTTCCTCTACAGGAAGGAAGCTTTGCATTACACCTCCAGACCTGTAATGCTTCCATTTTTAGTAGTGATAAAAGAGAAAAGAAAATGAATCGGAGCTTCAGAGATTCTTTGATCACCGGGAAGAATTTCCCTATCTCTTCGCAGCATCGGCGAGGACTTAGTCTTAATGGAGCTTCTAGGGAGCCCGACGATCATTTGGATCTCTTCTCCAAAAGTCGCCGGAGTGTTTCTGTTGCCTCCTCCGACGAGACTGATGGTACTAGTTTTTTTTTTGACATTTTCTTCTGTTTATATCTACGTTCAAATTTTGTCATGACTTATCTTATTATTGGGCGAACAACAATTATATACATATAGATATAATTACTTCTCAATCCCAACTAGTTGAGATCCCTTTTGTGAATCCTCTGTATGCATCTCCATATGCAACTTTATGAATCATCTTGCTCTTTATACCAAGCTGTGTTCTTTTGAGGATCAATTTGTTCGACAAATTCTACTCGCAAAAATTTAGTCTGGAATATGCTACTCTTGACGCTCTAACTCTTTTCAATACTTTGCTTTTTCCATTCAAGTTGTTTCGATTACTCTATTCCTGCAGTTACGGTTAAGCTGGGAAGGCTTTCAATTGGATCAGTAAAACAATTAAAGAGTGGATTAGAGGATCTGTTGGCATCTACGGAAGGAGAAAAACATGATTATGATTGGTAAATCCTTATTTCTTTCTTTATCTGCAACTTTTGAATATCAGATCTAGCCGCTTCATTACCAGTATATATATGTTTCAACTTAAATCAAATTAGGTGGGGAACTACTAGAATTACGGTATGAACTGTTCTTTCTGTTGAACTCATACTGATTACAAAAGCAAAAAGACTACCTTTGATCTGTTCTGCTGTGTTGTTCCCTTCTGTCTAAAGAAGATTAGTTCCTTTAGTTTCTGACTAGATCATAATTCAGGTGCTCAAATATTGACTAAGACACTTGGTATATCAGTCGAAATATACCTTTGTTACCCAGCAGTGACTAAGAGCTATAGTAGTGTATATATGATATATCAATTAAGGCCAGTTTGTTTCATATAACCACCACGGTCTAATATGCCTACCCCTTTTTAAAGTTTGCTCTTCCCTGCAGGGATTGTTTCCCATCAGTAGTTTCTCTTTCTGATTTTGAATTAATGAGGAACAGAAGGCTATTATTTTTTCCTCACCCAAAGTCGGTGTCTTTCTATTTCTTTAGGCTCCTCACTCCTCCAGGAACACCTCTTGTTCCTACATCAGATGGAAGTGAATCAAAACCAGCTTCAGTGGGTCCAAGGGGCAGCTCATTGGGAAGATCTTCTTCCACTACTAAGGCTTCAAGGGTGCGTCTCTATGTTTCTGTATCAATCATGTCTTTGGAACTGTTCTAATTCATATGTATTGTTCAATGCTCTTTAGACTTGATTCTCCATGAGAACTTTCAATCCTGTTGTCCATCCCAATTATTTTCTTTTTGTAATAATTCACAATCATCATTAGTTTAGGTTATCACTGCTTAATATCTTCTTTTGAATTGTGTTCTTGTACTTGTGTCTTACAAATTTGGTTAAACAGTTAATTTTTTCAATTGGTGTTAGTTAGATGACTATCTAAAATATCTATCTCACAAGGTTGTAATCCTCACCAAAACGTTGCAATGTTGTTATGCTGATAAAATATTTGTTTTCAGCTTTCAGTGTCTCATTCAGAGAGCAACACTCCTGCAAGACCAACTCGGAGTAATTCAGTAACTCGACCTTCCATTTCTAGCTCTCAGTATAGTACTTACTCAAATAAATCAGGCTCTATTCTAAACACAAGCTCTGCATCGGTCTCCTCCTATATTAGACCATCTACACCAACCAGGCGTTCATCTTCTTCAGCCAGGCCTTCCACGCCGACCTCCCGTGCAACAGTGTCCAGACCTTCGACTCCTTCTAAAGCCGGCCAAGCACCAAGTACTTCTAGGCCAACCCAGAGCTCAAGACCTTCTACTCCAACATCTCGGTCCCAAATATCGGGAAACTTGAATACCCCTTCAAGGCCTACTTCAAGGCCTTCAACACCTACTCGTCGGACTATAACGCCTTCATTATCTCCAGCATCTAGATCTTCAACTCCAGCAGGGCGCCCTGTCACCAATGGACGAACTGCAGCTTCTCTTTCTCGTCCAAGCTCCCCTAGTCCCCAAGTTCGGCGACCAGCGCAGCCAATAGTTCCCCCAGATTTTTCACTTGAAACACCGCCAAACCTACGCACAACACTGCCAGATAGACCTCTGTCTGCTGGTAGGTCCAGGCCAAATCCTTCTGTCACTACCAAGGGTAATGCAGAAACCCCAAGCGTTGCAAATCCTCGAAGACAGTCATCCCCCATTGTTAGCAGGGGAAGACTAACAGAGCCCGCTGGTAGAGGACGAGCGCTTGGCAGTGGGCAGCTAAGTGATATATCTGATTCCCGCAGGGCTTCACATGTCTCAGATTTGTCTACAAGGAAGCCTGTAAAGACTGCTGCGGACAACATGGGACTTGGAAGGACAATTTCAAAGAAATCCCTTGACGTGGCAATCAGGCATATGGTAAGTTTTGGTCATTTAGATTTTGCTTTGAGCACATTCTTTTATTATTATCACATCAGTATGGTGTCAGCGTACTAAAGCTGTGTAGCAACTTTTAACTACTGATCTGGTTCAATTACTTCTGGTCTGCTTATGGTTGTTGAAGTGACTTGGAAAATTAAGCACTTGATTTTGTGTTCTATTTGATGCTGTATGTGTTTCCTTGAACTGCGAAAGTGCCGGAATATTATTATGTACTTAACAGTGGGTTTGTTTCTGCTGCAGGATATTAGAAATGGTAATGGTGTTCGTCCAACTTCTGGTTCAACTCTCTTTCCTCACAGTATTCGATCCACAAATGGGAAAGTCCAGCCTTCTCATGGTTCGACTGGTGCATCCTCTTTCAATGAGAATGCATCTTACCACTACAATGGTAATCTTCCAGAAAATGGTAATTACCTTAACAGATCATCTGAGAACGGGAGTGAAGAGGCCAAGTCTCAGCATTCAGCAAAATTGACAGATATTGATATTTATGAAAGTTCTCGTTACGATAAGCTTCTGCTGAAAGAGGATATGAAAAACACGAATTGGTTGCACAGTATTGATGACAAGTCGGACCAAGAAACCATATTTGGTAACGGGTTCGAGTTGCTGCCTGAACCTTTTAGCCCCTTGCAATATTTGTGAAGTGATATTCCTTTGTGTTATTAATAATTTTTCGTTTTGAGTTTTATTTGTTGGTTAAATCATTTGTTTGCAAAAGAAGATAAGAAGATATGGAATGTGGCAAATTAGCCCATGAGGACTGTGAAAGGCGACCTACTATATCTATTTAGTTTCCATTTATTATGCAAGCAAAAGGAACTTTTTCTTTCTCATTCTATGTGCCACAAGAACGTGGTTGCGTCGAATTATGGAAGTTAGTAGAGATCTTATCCAGTTGAAATGAAGCCTTTACCACTGTAGTAGATTTGTCTGGCCCTTATTGATGGCCGAAAGTGTCTGTTATTCTGACTGGGCAGACATAAGCGTAAATTGAAGCTTATTGTCAGCATATTAAAGTGTCTGGAACAAGCGTTTGGACATGCAATTTCACACTGGTTCCATCTCATGAGATGTGATTCTATATTCTCCAAAAAACATTCTATATCATTATTTGAGAAACTTTAATATAAAAATTGATTCACAAGTTTATATTTTGTTAAAACAACCTCACATTTATATCTACTTACCATTTATTTCATATGTAAATGTAAATAAAATTTATAATCATATCATTACTTTTTAAAATTTATTATTTTCACCGGCATAAAATTTATTATTCTCACCAACAGATAGTCACTTTAACTCACACCAACCGATTGTTAAAGTCATGAAATATTTAGGATCTATAAACATAAAAATATAGTTGCGCATGATATGACCAATAAATGACTCAAAGTTACAATATTGGTTCGTTATCTAAGTCACATGATCGAGAAGTACAAGTCAATTGAAGAAATTATTCGTACTATGTGAGAAGATTATATTAAAAACTAGTACACTACAATTTATGTTCAATTTTTTTTATTAAATTAAAGCTAGATAAAACAATTACTTAAGTGGAGAACAAATATCATTGTAATAATTTATTATGCGATTTTATAATTATTTATTTGATAAGATTATATAAACAACTATTTTAATAATTTTATAAGAAAATATACAAAACAAAATTTCATATCGCATGTCCAAACAAAACTTCAACTTCATTTTATGATTCCACATAAGGATACGATATCACATGTCCAAACGGATCCTAAATATTGTAGAAAGAGTATGTGAACAAACAAAATGTGAGGGAGGGTGTATCAAAAACCAAAACTAATGAGCATGTTCACTGGTTCACGTAATTATGAAGTGTGTCAAATCAATCTTCAGGGAAAATTATACATATACTATATTATGAATTTTTAATCATTTGTGACACTATTTTTTTTTTTAAAAAAATAAAAGATTTTCCAACTTAATAGCAATTTTTGGGTTAAATATATTCTAAACGATTTGAAAAAGTTTAGATATATCTTTCGTTTAAAGTTTGGGTTACCCGCGCCCTCGCCGTCCAACTCTTGGTCCAAATATGCCCTTATGAGCGTTAGTCGGTATGTTGGACATATCCAACTCATTTTTCATTTATTTATTTGTCACATAAATTGTCATGTCATTTTGACCACCTTAACACATGATATTTATATGAAATGGAAAGGGATTCGAACTCATAAACACCTATTCTGACCCATAAATCAATCCCCCTTTTAAATAAACTATCCGACCTATTTTTAACAATTTTGATTAATTTTTGTTTTCTTGGTAAATCCCAAAAATGAGTAATTGATTAATAAGTAATATGAAAAACATGAAAAAAATAAAAATTAACATAAAAAATCACAAATAAATATAGTAACCTTAAGTTCAATAATTTTAATATTTTTTCAATTTTTTAATTCTTTTTGATAAATCTCGAAAATGAGTAATTAATTAACAAAAAATGTAAAAAAAATATAATTAACGTAAAATATATAAATATTCAAAGTGTTAAAACCGTTGAATTTAAGGTTATTATATTTATTTGTGAATTTTTGGGGTAATTTTTTTTTTACTTTTCTATTTTTTAATTAAAAAATTACTCATTTTTAGGATTTGCCGAAAAAAATAAATATTAAAAAAATATTGAAATTGTTAAATTTAAGGTTGCTATATTTGTTTTTGATTTTTTGGCGTGAATTTTTTTTCATATTTTTTATTAATCAATTACTCGTTTTTGGGATTTATTGATTTTTTTTTAAAAAAAGTGTTTAAATTGTTAAATTAAGGTTACTATATTTATTTGTGAATTTCTACGTTAATTTTTATTTTTTTCATAGTTTTCATATTTTTTATTAATCAATTACTCATTTTCGGGATTTACCAAAAAAATAAAAATTAATTAAAATTGTTTAAAATAGGTCGGATAGTTTGTTTAAAAGGGGGATTGATTTATGGGTCGGATTAGGTGTTTATGAGTTCGAATCCCTTTCCATTTTCATATAAATATCATGTGTTAATGTCAAAATGACATGACAATTTCATGTGACATTTAAATAAATGAAAAATATGTTGGATATGTCCAACATACCAACTAACGTCCATAAGGGCATATTTGGACCAAAAGTTGAACGGCGAAGGCATGAGTCACCCAAACTTTAAATGGAGGATATATCTATTCCTTGTCGAATAGTTTTGGGCATACTTGATCCTTTTCCTTTAAAAAGGTCCATAACTATATGTATATGACACCTCTTTCCCTCTTTCTCTATCATTCTCTCTCAAATTCATGATTTTTTTTCTCTTACTTATTTTCTTTTCATTCTTCTTTGAAATTTTCATTTAAAGAACTATACTCAAATCAGTTTTTGCCCATATTTCACGATTTTCATACAAAACACGATAAGAAGAATAAAAAAATGAAAATTTATCCCAAATCATGTGCTCAACAGGAATTTCAAATCCCTATAATTACATCAATAAGAGTTCACCGTTGATGGTGATTATAAAACTTCAAACATTGAATTCATTATTTGAGTTTTACGAATTTGTAGTTAGTTCGGATGGATTGTTCCTACAAATAATGTAAAAAGTCATTTGAAAGAAGATTTTGGTTAAGTTAGAATTGATTTTCTGAAAAATATTAGATAACAGCTAGAAAAAGATGACATATCGTGATTTTATTAAAGTTGTATTAGATACGTTTCATAATTGTATTAAAATCATGAATAATACTTTATACATATTGAAAACTCACACCTTTTTAGTGATATCTAGCTAATCAATTTCGGTAACACATTTTATAATACATAATATCCCTCTTTTTCTTAGTGATACAAATCAAAATATTTTATAAGATATATAAATTACATAATTTATTCACGAACAATATATTTATAATGCATATCAAACATTTCACTTCTTTCATAGTGATACCAACAAGAATAATTTTGGTAACACACTAAAAATACATTTATAAGACATGCACAATATATTTTTAATACATATTGCAATCATTATCATTTTCTTAGTGATACAAATCAAAATAATTTATCATACACAATAATATAAGTTTTGTTCAAGAACAATACAATATTTATAATATATATCGCAAACTTCATTTTCTTCTTAGTGATTGTCATGACCCGAGTCTATACCCCGGACATGACAAAGATGGTATCAGAGGACAAGATTTTAGGATGGTTTTAGGATGATGTCTCATAAGTCACGTCTAGTAGAATCTTGTTCATGATTGTAAAGTGTGCCACATTTATGAATAGGAGACTATGAGATGTTTATGAAATCTCACTTCTTTCATAACTCTTTAGTCGTGCCTTATGTTTTAACTCTATGAAGTCATTTTCCTAACTCTTGTTTTGTGTCTTTAGGATATGAATACAAGAAGAGAGAACGCAAGAAGGACGGAAGAGGATGTTGATACGCTCAAACTTACTTCTCAAATGAGAAGTAAAGCGGTCGCGTCAAGTAATAACCCAACTAGTGAGGTTGGGATCGTTCCCACGAGGAAACTAGTCTAGACTTAACTCCAACTTGTTATTACTATTGTTCGGTTGATGACTTCCTTAAAAAGTAAAAGCATAAAGGGGGGTTTGTATTTCCTAATAAAATAAAAATAACTAACGAACTTGACAGAGACACTTAACAACTTTTAATGTTGAGTTTTAATCAAGTAATCAAAGTAACTAGGGTTTACGTGTTCCCCACAGGTTCATAACTTGATAATTCTAGCTATAACAATTTTTTCCTAGTATCTTGCATGCAAAGTGATAAGTTATGTATTTCTAAATCCTTGGTCCGGCATCTAGAAAATCTCACTCCGCACCTTGGTCCGGCTGCGTGTGTTGCTTTCCTAACCCTTATCTTTACCTCATATTAAGCATCGCATTCGATATTTGACTAAGTTATTACCTCGTACCAATCAATACTAGCCTATTAGATAGTATACACTAAATCTATGTTAATAATTCTTTTCTTATTATCTACCTCCTTGGTCCGGCAAGTAGCATTAAGGCGAGTTCTAACATTGATCATCCGTTAAAAATACTTCTAAGCGAAAGAATTATTAATACATGCAAGACACTATTCTAGAATTGTTATTTTAGCTAGGGTTTATCTCATTATTTGCCTATGGTTCCCACAACCCTAGTTATGGAGTTTAGTTCCTCATAGCCATAAACACAATATTCAAATATGTTAAACAAGAATTCATGTACTTACTTTAATGAGAAAGAATAAAGTCCGAAAATTTGCTTGATTAATCACCAAAAGTTACTTGTAAGAATCTCCAACAATCAAACCCTCAAAACACAAAGTCTAATAATATAATGTTTAATATCACAGAGTCTAACCTCAAAAACGAGGTTTTTCGAACTATTTATAAAAAATAAAAACCTAATTAAACAAGGATTCTAATTACTGGAAATCTGCCAAAACGCGGCTGGGTCGATGGACCACGCGACAGACCGTCGTGGTCATGACGGACCGTCATGGGCTCCGTCGCCCCATACTTGGTGCAATTCTTCTGCTGCTTTCTTCATTCCCCTCGACGGCAAGTGTGACGGACCGTCATAGGCACGACGGTCCGTCGAGGGTCTTCGTTTCAAAATACTTCAACTCTTGAAATCTGGGTACTGGGATCACTTCTTTGATCTTCACGACGGACCTGCAAGACGGACCGTCATGGCCATGACGGACCGTCACAAGCTTCGTAATCCCACACTTGGTCAGACTTCCCCATCTTCCTTCAAAGACTTCTGCGCTGCCACCTACGGACCGTCACAAGCACGACGGACCGCCATAAGCCCGTAGGTGGTCAACACGCATTTTTCGCTCAAAATCTCCGCATTCAGCTTTAGACAGATTTCTTGCAAAACAAAGAAAAACTTATATCAAAATTAGCACAAAAAGGCTTTCGGACACACTAAACTTAAGGAAAAGTATTAATTATACCGTGAAACCACGGTATATCAACACCCTCAACTTAAATTCGTTGTTTGTCCTCAAGCGACGCACTATGACTCACTACACAATCTTTGTACAATAGTATTCATGTTTTATCCTTTGCAATCATTTGGCTATCAATCCCGATTAATCCCATCAAATCTATACATGCTATCAATATTAGGCTTGACTTTTGTGGGATCTGAACATGACACAGACTCACCATGCACTAACACCTATCCTCTTCAATTGCTCACCGAGGTGCTAACAATTCCAGTATTGCAACTAGTGTCCTCGCTTTAGAACAAAATCCTCAGTTTTCACACAATGATTTCAGTTTGAGTATAAGGATTACATTTCAACACTCGCTCTCAGAACAAAGTCACACTCATTCATACCTATTTCCATAAGCTTGCCCTTATTTTCACTGCCTTAAGTTCGCTATACAACCCTTAGGATCACGATAGGACTTTTTCATGTTTAGAGCCACACAATTATCAGTTACTACGCCTAGTCATGCAACATTTTCCAGTTTTATCGGGATATCATTTTAATTATCATTCTTCAAAGTTAAACTATGTACAAAAGATATAACGTGCCGGTTCAACAGAAAAAATAATCAATCTTTTGGGGAAAAAGAACACAGGCAAGAAAACCCCAAAAGAGGATAGTGAGTTGGGCTACTCAGACTTCACCCTAACACTCACTTTCTATTTACCCCACCCCCAACAAAAAGCATGCAATTGTCCCCAATGCATAAAAAAAAAATCTAAAGATTAGAGGGGTAGGTGAAGCAAACCTGTGGCGCATGGCGCCGTCGATCAGCAAGCTGGTGGGTCCGGTTTCCTGGAACCCACAACCTCTGCAATCTGGACACCCTCAGTGGTGTCCTCAGCAATCTGGACACCCTCAGTGGTGTCCTCAGCAACAACTGCACCCTCAGCGCCTCCTGCGGTCTCTACAGTGCGGGAGCTAGACGCCCCAGCCGCTATCTGCGATGCTCGGATCCGGTGTGCCTCCGCCTCAGCAAGTGAGGCTTTCCTCGCGGCCTCCATCTCTTGGCGCTCTCTCTTCCTTGCTCGCGCCTCATCCTCTGATCGACCCCTACGCCTCTTGGCACTCTCTCGAGGGGAGGGTGGGGGAATGTCTGGAGTAGGAAACAGGGCCGCCAATACAGTATCCTCAGCAGGATCAACAGACTCCGGCACTCTTGCCGCTAGGATCGTGTCGATGTCTGCACGAAGACTGGAGACTGCAGCCTGAAGAGTCGACACATCTACCGGAGGGCTGGTCGAGCTAATACTCTCAATTCAAAGGCATCGAGGCGCTGGTTAACCTCAGCAATCTTCCCACCGCCTCTCCATACGCCGCCAGACTTCAAGACAATAGACTTCTGCAT
Organism: Solanum arcanum; assembly: GCA_027789145.1. Lineage (NCBI taxonomy): Eukaryota > Viridiplantae > Streptophyta > Magnoliopsida > Solanales > Solanaceae > Solanum > Solanum arcanum. The sequence goes on along the minus strand of CM050941.1, from coordinate 34,004,750 downwards.
CAACGGCTGGATATGATGCAGAAGCGTGGCCATTTGTGCCTCCAGTTTTTGGACTCGAGCAAGCGGGGCCGGTGTCGGTAGAGGGGCTGTGCTACTCCCCGGGATAGACTCGACCGGGGTAGTGTCCGTGGATGCCTGTGTAGCCGTGCGGGCCTGGGCCACCGTATCCGCAAGATCATCAGATAGTGGTGGCAGCTCTGGACGGGGCCCTCGACGTGGGGCCAACTCATTGGCCTCGTCTCTGATGAGGCCGACGTCAACGGTACCGGCGGGGTCCTCAATCGATCTATGTGCCATATGGGCACACTGCGCAGACTGCAGCGGCAAAGATCATGCACGGAAAGGGTAGGTGGTAGTGGCCTTGAATGCCTCTCGTGCATGATCGCTGGAGAAGCCATGCATAGTCCACCTCAAAGTCGGGCTATCATCGCCGCGATCAAGACCGCCGATCCCAGGTGACTATGTTATCGCATTGTGGGGAAAAGCGGATTTAACGAGCAGCCACAAGAACTTTGGCGATTTAACGTGAGGTTGGCCTTCTTGATGGCCCCCGCCCGGCTCGGTGACCCAATCGGCACCCTCTCCGTCGACTGATAAGTGCAGGGCCATCCACCGCTTGGTGGTCTCCTCGATCTTTGGCTCTCGCAGGCCCATCCTTCACTATCTCGCCGGTAGTCAAACTTCAGCGATGATCGGGGTCCGAGTAGCATCTGCACTCTCGCCGTATAGGAACCGGCGGATGGCGGGCAGGGAAATGTCAACCTGCACGCCCCGGACTAGAACCTGCTCCAATGGGGCCTGTTTAGCAGGAGCAGCCCGCCTGTCGATCTGTGAGCAGAGAGTCGCTACGTAGGACGCGTAGAACTCTCGGACCATCTCCTCGCTGTATTGTCCCAACGGACGGGCTGTCCACTCTAAGTGATGCCTAGTGAATATGTTGTGGATCTAGGGCATCGATGGGAGACTCCCTGTAAGTACCCCCCGCTCCAAGGTGAGTGTCCGAGTCATTACCCCTTTATCAGTAAGGAATTTTGCGTCGGAGTAAACTTGAAACTGGCCTTCGACGCACCACCGGTTTGGTGGTCGAGGGGGTAGGGTCCTGGTCAGTGCGCCGGATGTGGAGTCTGAATCGGCCTCATCGACGAGGCCGACGCCGCAGCGATGGTGGGTGCGGGAACCTCGGCCAGATCCTGAAGCTTCTAGGACCAGGATACTCCTAAGGAGCCGACGCTCCTTCCTCGTTTGTGGCCGACCGGAGGGTGTGCCGATCGATGTCTTCCTCATCGATCGTGGGAGGCGGTGACTACGCCGGACGCCTTGTCTTGGGTGTGGATCTGGGGCACGCGGCACGGGAAGGTGCGGAAGTGCCTGGGGCACATATTCGAGTCCCTCTCATCATCGACTGATGATCAAGCGTCTGACGGGCAACAGACTTGGATCGCCCGCGTGCGTAAACTCGGTCTTGCTTGGGTGCCATAGTAGATAGTACCTGCAAAGGGTCACTATTAGTACGAGTAATGTCAAACAAGACAAGCAAGCCCATACAACATAAAACATTTCAAATAGTGTGTTAGTGATAGTGAAACTGTATCACAGGACGGGCCAGATGACGGCTCGTCGTGGATACGACGGACCGTCATGAGGTCCGTCGTGTTGTACTTGGTCAATGGATATAGAAAGAACCCTGAAAGAGGGGTCTCTGACCATCATGACGGTCGTGCAGGACGGACCGTCGTGGGTGTGACGGTCCGTCGTAAGTGTCCGTCGTAGGAAACTTAGAAAATTTTGGGAGACCCTTATCAGAGGGGTCTCTGACCATCATGACGGTTGTGCAGGACGGACCGTCGTGGGTGTGACGGTCCGTCGTAAGTGTCCGTCGTAGGACATTTAGAAAATTTTGGGAGACCCTTATCAGAGGGGTCTCTGACCATCATGACGGTCGTGCAGGACGGACCGTCGTGGGTGTGACGGTCTGTCATAAGTGTCCGTCGTAGGACACTTAGAAAATTTTTGGAGACCCTTATCAGAGGGGTCTCTGACCTTCATGACGGTCAAGCAGGACAGACCGTCGTGGGTATGACGGTCCGTCGTAAGAGTCCGTTGTAGGACACTTAGAAAATTTTGAGAGACCCTTAGAAACAGGGTCTCTGACAACCATGACGGTCGTGCAGGACGGACCGTCGTGAAGACAACGGTCCGTCACAGGCGTCGTTGGGCAGGGTGCTAGGGCTTGTGCAATGGACCCTACGATGGTCCGTCGTGTGTGCGACGGGCCGTCATCGGGGTCTCGTTCTGAGTAGCAGTGGTAGAACTGGGGGTGCCCTAAGCATCCCCGATAAACCAACATGGTTGTGTAGTGTTGTGGACCTATATGTGTCTATCCCAACGACCTAAGAAACTACCTAAGCAAAATCACCTATGCCTAGGGTTATCAACATGGCACATACGAACATTTTGAACCTAGGTTTAGACATAAGCATATAAAGAAAACAGTATACGACTAAGAACTAAGCTAATACTAACTACAAAACCAAAATGCAAGATAAATAAGTATAAATGTAGAGACACATACCTTGGAAATGGAGAATAAGACAAACAGAGAATGATTCTGGCAAGGTAGACACCAACAATAGCAGCACCGACAAGTAGATAGATAATGATAAAGCTTAGGTGGATTTTGGGGGCAATGATCAGTGGGGGAAATGTGGAAGTTGAAAATAGAGGGGAGATGAGGGGAATAAGGAAGTAATGGGGGGAATATGGAGGGGTGGGGAGTATAAACGGTCAGATTTTGAAAAGGGTCCAGCCGGGTCGGGTCGGGTAGATTTCATTAAACACGCGACGGTTCCCCAACGACGGTCCGTCGCAAGTGTGACGCCCCGTCGTAGGTTCCGTCGTGTGTGCCCTAATTTCAAAAATGACAGAAATACATACCTGGTGTGACGGATGCATACGACGGTCCGTTGCATTCACAACGATCCGTCGTTGTATCCGTCAGTGGCTACTACGGAGTAGTTTTCTGCAGAATTTCCTGGTGATGTGCCTGCAAATTTAAAACCCATTTATAGAAAAAAAATGCTACCATTATTAAAAAGACGATAAGTATTGGGTTGCCTCCCAACAAGCGCCGATTCTTGTCACAAGACGATCGGGCCACTTGATTACTCAGACTTCATCAAGATGGTATGCCTCGATCACTTCATTTGCCGATTCAGCATGCCCGAGATAGATTTTAATGCGCTGTCCATTCACCTTGAACCGCACACCCTCCTTAGTTTCCAACTCAACTGCTCCATGAGGGAATAGTTGGGTAACCGTGTAAGGACGATCCATTTGGACTTGAGTTTGCCTGAAACAAGCGCAACTGGAATTGAATAGAAGCACTAAATCCTCGACCATAAACTCTCGTTTTCAATTTTGTTGTCATGATACTTCTTCATCTTTTCTTTATATAAATTTGAGCTTTCATAGGCTTTCAAGCGAAATTCATCAAGTTCATTCAACCCATTTAACCGTTGCTCTGCAGCCTTCGCTCCAATCCAATTTTAACTTCTTCATAGCCCACATGGCTTTATGCTCTAACTCAACCGGAAGATGACAAGCTTTCCCATAAACAAGTTGGTATGGAGACATACCTATGGGAGTCTTATAAGCTGTCCGGTAGGCCAAAAGAGCATCATCAAGCCTCCTTGACCAATCTGTTCTACTAGCATTCACTGTTTTGGACAATATCTGTTTGATCTCCCGATTCGATACCTCAACTTGCCCACTAGTTTGAGGGTGGTAAGGAGTGGCCACATTATGGCGAACACCGTATTTCTCCAATAACCCCTTCAACAATCTGTTGCAGAAGTGGGAGCCCCCATCACTAATAATAACCCTTGGAGTGCCAAAACGGGAGAATATATTCTTTTTCAAGAATGCAGTGACACTCTTCCCTTCATTGTTTGCGAGATGGCTTCGACCCATTTAGATACATAATCAACTGTTACAAGAATGTACTTCATCCCATGAGAACTCACGAAAGGGCCCATAAAGTCAATACCCCACACATCAAATAACTCAATCACAAGAATGGGGTTTAGAGGGAGCTCTTGCTTTCTTGAAATACCACCATCTCGTTGACAGTTGTCACATGATTTGGCAAACCCATGAGCATCTTGATGAAGAGTTGGCCAATAGTAACCACATTGCAATATCTTGTGAGCGGTTCGGATACCACTGTGATGTCCGCCAACAGGTGAAGAATGGCATGCCTCCAATACACTCAACATTTCACATTCTGGCACACAACGCCGAATAAGCCCGTCGGCACAACTCCTATACAAGTATGGTTCATCCCAAAAGAACTTCTTCACATCGTACATAAACGTTTTCCTTTGATGAAAGGACAAGTCTGATGGAACAATATCACTCGCCAGATAGTTCGCAAAATCTGCGAACCATGGAATCAAGTCTTGTGAAGCAGCCAAGACATGTTCATCGGGGAAAGTATCATTAATGTCAGTCTTATCCCCTAACTCTCTCATAGCTTCATCCTCTAGACGAGACAAATGATCAGCAACTTGATTTTCAGTCCCTTTTCTATCCAGCACTTCAAAGTCAAATTCTTGCAAAGATAATACCCAACGAATCAGCCTTGGCTTCGCATCCTTTTTCGCCATCAAATATCTCAATGCTGAATGGTCAGTATGCACTATAACTCTAGTACCTAGCAAATAGGAGCGAAATTTCTCAAAAGCAAAGACTACTGCGAGGAGTTCTTGTTCAGTCACTGTGTAGTTCTTCTGAGCTTCATTTAGGGATTTACTAGCATAGTAAATTGGGTGAAGGACTTTGTTTCTTCTCTGTCCCAATGCTACACCAAGAGCCACCCCACTTGCATCGCACATTACCTCAAATGGACTGTTCCAATCCGGTGAAATAATGATAGGCGCAGACACTAACTTTTCTTTTAGCTCACCGAATGCTTTAAGACAGGATTCATCAAAACAAAATTTACATTCTTTCTCCAGCAATTTGCACAATGGGTGTGCAATCTTTGAAAAGTCTTTGATGAATCTCCGATAAAAACCTGCATGCCCAAGAAAGCTTCTCACACCTTTCACAGAGATCGGCGGGGGAAGTCTCTCTATTACCTCAACTTTAGCTCGATCAACCTCTATGCCCTTTTCTGAAATGCGATGACCCAACAGAATACCCTCTTTCACCATGAAATGACACTTTTCCCAGTTTAGTACCAAATTGCAGTCTTCACATCTCTTAAGAACCTCCGATAAATTGGTCAAACACCGCTCGAATGAATCACCAACCACAGAGAAATCATCCATAAAAACCTCTATAGTATCCTCCACCATGTCAGAAAATATTGACATCATGCACCTCTGAAAGGTTGCGGGTGTATTGCACAACCCAAACGGCGTTCTTCTGAACGCAAAAGTCCCATATGGACAAGTGAAAGTGGTTTTCTCTTGATCTTCTGGTGCAATAGAAATCTGATTATACCCCGAATACCCATCAAGAAAATAATACCACCCTTTTCCGGCAAGTCTATCCAACATCTGATCCATGAAGGGCATGGGAAAATGGTCTTTTTCAGTCCATGAGTTCAGTTTACGGTAATCCATACACACCCTCCATCCAGTAACCGGTCTCATTGGAACAAGTTCATTCTTTTTGTTGGGGACCACAGTCATTCCCCCTTTCTTAGGTACACACTGAACCGAGCATACCCAACTACTATCGGCGATTGGATAGATTACTCCAGCATCCAACCACTTGATAATTTCCTTCTTCACAACCTCTTGCATAGGAGGATTCAAGCGTCTCTGGTGCTCAATACTCGGCTATGATTAGGCATGAGTTGGATTTTATGAGAACAAATACCAGGAGGGATCCCAGTAATGTCCGCAATGGTCCACACAATAGCTCTTTTGAACCTTTTCAGTACCTTCACCAAACTCTGAACCTGTTGTTCATCCAGGTCTGATGCAATGATTACTGGCAAAGTATCACCATTTCCTAAGAATTCATACCTAAGATGAGGTGGAAGAGCTTTTAATTCAACTTTTGGAGCTTCCTCTATAGATGGTTTCGCGGGTAGGGACTTGCGATTCTTCATATCAAGCTCAAATTTCTTCGGTTTTAACCGAACATCACCTCGGTCGAGAGCCGCGACTGATGAGTCATAATCTTCAATGCAATCGCTATTAAAGTTCATTATCACTGCCGCTAATGCTTCGACACCTAGACGTTCTTCTATTTGTGTCTCAAATGTCTCACCCATGTTGTAGGATATAGCAGATGCCGATTGGAGCTCACCACTCTGCCTCATGGACCTACAAATATTAAAGGTCACTTCCTCACTGTTCAACCGAAATTTCATCTGCCCCTTTTCCATGTCTTCTAAGTCTCTTCCCGTAGCTAGGAATGGCCTTCCAAGGATAATAGGCACTTCAAAATCAACCTCACAATCAAGAATAACAAAATCGGCCGGAAAGATGAATGACTCCACTTTTACTAGCACATCATGAAGTATCCCTATGGGCCGTTTTACTGTTCGATCAGCCATCAGTAGCCGCATCGCAGTGGGCTTTGGGTCACCCAAACCCAACTTCTTGTAAATCGAGAGGGGCATGAGATTTATGCTTGCCCCCAGATCACATAATGCTTTCGCAAAATGTAATATCCCGATTGTACAAGGAATTGTGAACGCACCCGGATCTTCTTTCTTTTGGACCAGAGATCTTGTAGCAATAGCACTACAATGCTGCATTCTATCATCATCCTCAAAAGTAACCGATCTTTTCTTTGTGACCAAATCTTTTATAAACTTGGCGTAACCGGGCATTTGTTCTAAAGCTTCTACCAAAGGGACATTGATAGAAAGTTGCTTCAACATTGTTATAAAACGCCGATATTTGCCATCTTCAGTCTTTTTCACTAATCTTTGAGGAAATGGGGGTGGTGGCCTAGGCATGGGAGTTACCTTTTTAGGCACTTCAGCATCTTCTGCACTGTTATCCTCTAAATTAGCATCATCATTTACCACTTTATCAGTATCTTTTGTCACCTCATTCTCATTATATGGCCTAGGTGGGTCAATGGTTTGCTTGCCGCCGCGAGTAGTAATTGCTATACAATGTCCATCATTTTTCGGATTTTGGACAGTGTTGCTAGGAAGAGTGCCTGGTTGCCGTGTGTTCACAGTTGCAGATAATTGGGCCAATTGTAACTCAAGTTGCTTAATCGATATTGCATGTGTATCAACTTTTTGCCCAATACCCGCTAAATCATTCCTCAACTCTTTATTGTGCTCATCACTAGCATCGAACCTCCTCATCATCTTATGCAACATATCCTCAACTCGCGACATACTACCTCCACCATCCCTAGGAGTAACTTCACGATTTTGAGGAGGAACATAGGGTCCATTCCTGTCGTTTCTGTTACCATAGCTACCCCTGTTGAAGTTGTTGTCGCGAGTATAGTTTCCATCTCGGACATAATGACCCTCACGATTGTAGTTACCATAGTTCCGACCTTGGTTCCCTTGACCTTGGCGCCAATTTTCCTGATTAGAGCCTTGGGCACTTGGTCGGAAACCCCCCATCTGTTCATTTACTGCATAGGAATCCTCCTCGTAATAACACTCATCGATTGGAGGTGGTGGTTTAGCCAAGTAGTTGACTGCATTAACCTTTTCTGCACCCCCAGTGACATGTTTTAGTACCAACCCAAGCTCAGTTCTCATCTGAGCCATTTCCTCACGAATATCATCTGTGGCTGGGTTGTGAGTGGATTGCACTGCGAAGGTGTTTCTGCCTGTATCGGACTTCCTAGTACTCCAAGCTTTGTTGTTACGGGAGATTTTCTCTAATTTCTCAGCAATCTCAGCATAAGGGCATTCTCCATAAGATCCACCTGCTATAGTGTCCAACACTGCTTTATTGTTATCATCCTGTCCCCGATAGAAGTATTCCTTCAGTGACTCATCATCAATACGGTGATTTGGAACACTTCTCAAGAATGAGGTGAATCTATCCCAAGAACTACTAATTGACTCTCCTGGTAGTGCCACAAAGTTATTCACCCTGTCTTTGTGGTTTAATTTCTTGGAGACCGGATAGTAGCGTGCTAAGAAGACATCCCGTAGTTGGTTCCAAGTGAAGATGGAGTTGTATGGGAGCTCAGTAAACCACATAGCAGCCTCTCCCGTCAGTGAGAGAGGAAACACTCTGAGACCTATTACATCTAGATCCAAATCAGGCCTCCCCACACAACTCTTACACACTGCCCTTACCTTAGCTATATGGGCATGTGGATCCTCAGAAGGTAGCCCTGAAAACAAACCTCTGGCAGTGATCATTTGCATCAGACTACTAGTTACCACAAAAGTGTGGCCTGTGGGTAGAGGAGGCAAAACCAGTGGCCCATCCGAATCTGCTATGTTATCATAGCCTCTGTAGTATGCTTGGGTCCTCATCATTGATTCCCAAATTACGATTCATGTTTCGCAGTGTACGCTCTAGCTCGTGATCGTAGGGAAACAACGGTTCTCTTCATCTCCGTGTATTTGGCATACAAGGAGGATAGTTCTGAAAAGAAATCAAAAACAATAAAACAAATGAAAATCAAGAAAATATCAACTAAACTATAGTAAGAAGTTCAAGTTAATCTAAAAGCTAAATTCCCCGGCAGCGGCGCCAAAATTTGATACGCTCAAACTTACTTCTCAAATGAGAAGTAAAGCGGTCGCGTCAAGTAAATAACCCAACTAGTGAGGTTGGGATCGTTCCCACGAGGAAAATAGTCTAGACTTAACTCCAACTTGTTATTACTATTGTTCGGTTGATGACTTCCTTAAAAAGTAAAAGCATAAAGGGGGGTTTGTATTTCCTAATAAAATAAAAATAACTAACGAACTTGACAGAGACACTTAACAACTTTTAATGTTGAGTTTTAATCAAGTTATTAAAGTAACTAGGGTTTACGTGTTCCCCACAGGTTCATAACTTGATAATTCTAGCTATAACAATTCTTTCCTAGTATCTTGCATGCAAAGTAATAAGTTATGTATTTCTAAATCCTTGGTCCAGCATCTAGAAAATCTCACTCCGCACCTTGGTCCGGCTGCGTGTGTTGCTTTCCTAACCCTTATCTTTACCTCATATTAAGCATCGCATTCGATATTTGACTAAGTTATTACCTCGTACCAATCAATACTAGCCTATTAGATAGTATACACTAAATCTATGTTAATAATTCTTTTCCTATTATCTACCTCCTTGGTCCGGCAAGTAGCATTAAGGCGAGTTCTAACGTTGATCATCCGTTAAAAAGACTTCTAAGCGAAAGAATTATTAATACATGCAAGACACTATTCTAGAATTGTTATTTTAGCTAGGGTTTATCTCATTATTTGCCTATGGTTCCCACAACCCTAGTTATGGAGTTTAGTTCCTCATAGCCATAAACACAATATTCAAGTATGTTAAACAAGAATTCATGTACTTACTTTAATGAGAAAGAATAAAGTCCGAAAATTTGCTTGATTAATCACCAAAAGTTACTTGTAAGAATCTCCAACAATCAAACACTCAATACACAAAGTCTAATAATATAATGTTTAATATCACAGAGTCTAACCTCAAAAACGAGGTTTTTCGAACTATTTATAAAAAATAAAAACCTAATTAAACAAGGATTCTAATTACTGGAAATCTGCCAAAACGCGGCTGGGTCGACGGACCACGCGACGGACCGTCGTGGTCATGAAGGACCGTCGTGGGTTCCGTCGCCCCATTCTTGGTGAAATTCTTCTATTGCTTTCTTCATTCCCCTCGACGGCAAGTGTGACGGACCCTCATAGGCACGACGGTCCGTCGAGGGTCTTCGTTTCAAAATACTTCAACTCTTGAAATCTGGGTACTGGGATCACTTCTCTGATCTTCACGACGGACCTGCAGGACGGACCGTCATGGCCATGACGGACCGTCACAAGCTTCGTAATCCCACACTTGGTCAGACTTCCCCATCTTCCTTCAAAGAGCTTCTCTACGCTGCCACCTACGGACCGTCACAAGCACGATGGACCGTCATAAGCTCGTAGGTGGTCAACGCATTTTTCGCTCAAAATCTCCGCATTCAGCTTTAGACAGATTTCCTGCAAAACAAAGAAAAACTTATATCAAAATTAGCACAAAAAGGCTTTCGGACACACTAAACTTAAGGAAAAAGTATTAATTATACCGTGAAACCACGGTATATCAGATGTGAATGAGAGTTCCTCCACAAGGTCTCATGAGACTCAAGTTCCTCAAGCTCCTATTGGTACGGGGGCTATGAAAAATGTGGAAATGAAATCGGCTCTCCAAATATTGACCCAAGCCGTGACGGCCCAAGTCAATAGGGATACTAGGATTCATGTGACCCCAACGTAAGTACAACTACTTCAAGGATAAGGGATTTTTCTAGGATGAGTCTTCATATGTTCCATGGCTCCAAACTAGAGGAGGACCCACATGGGTTTATTGATGAGATCTATATGGCGCTTGATGCTATGGAGTGTATCCACAAGAGAAGACAAAATAAATCGTGTACCAATTGAAGGATGTGGCTAAAGTATGGTATGAGCAACAGAAGGGCGAGAGACCCGTAGGAGCGAGGCCGATTGATTGGGAACTGTTTAAGCCAATCTTTCTTGATAGATTCTTTCCCCTAAAGTTGAGGGAACGAAAAATGCAAGAGTTCATAAATCTTAGACTAGGGTTATGAGTGTGAAAGAGTATGCTCTTAAATGATCCTAGTCTAAACAAGAATTTCTAATGAACTAATCAACTATATAAACGAATGTCTAAGTCCTAAAAAGGTGGACATAAACGAAAGAGAATCCCATAGCAGCCGGACGAAATGGTGAGTTTGAACGACGATAACTCATCTCCGAAGCAGGTCTTTCAATAGCCGCTTGAAGATGTCCTGTACCCAACAAATATAAGAGCAAATGCAAAGTCAATACATAATCACAGTGTACTAATAGGATCACACGACTATCCCAGAAGTGTAACATAAAGAAGTCAAACAACATTATAATCACATGTATATATATCAACATATACTACAATATCAACTTATGCAAACAACAATAACTTCGAATTTCATATCACATCGTTGTTTCTCTCACGGAACCCAAACCCAAACAATATTCTTGCCGGATGTTGCAACCCGATCAAAGTTAGCTTGTCGAAATGTGGCAATCCGATCCCCAGTCACACACCACAATCACAGTCACAAGTGTTGACACCTAATTTTGACCCTTCCCAATATAAATTAATCATATCGAGCTTCCTAAATTCCCAAAAGATTTAAAATAATTAGTTTTATAAAATTTCAAAAATAACAATAATAATAATATAAAGTTTGCAAGTTATTTTGATAATTTTGTCACCTTTTTATAATTTTTAGATAATATATTGTTTTATATAATTTTATATAATTAATATGTCTTATAAATATTCGAAAATCAACTTTAAAAAAAAAGATCTTAATTTTAGTAAGTATTCTGTTAAATTAGTTTAGCTAAAATTATGGTTATATTTTTGGATTACTATTTTGAGATTCTGTTCATTATTTTATTTCATTAAGATTAAGAAGTTCATTAATTAATTCATAGTAATTCAACTTATTTATTTTAACTTAATTTTCCAAAAACATTCAATTTTAAGCTAAATTGTTAATACACTTGGCTAGTCTTTTTTACAAATATATAGCCCTCTTCTAGTCTTAATTTCAACTCTTTCCAAAGTTCATGTTGGACAATTTTCTCTTAACAATCATCAAGCCCATAAGTCATTCCCATTTTGTTCAGCCAACCCACACTTAAATGACCCTTTCTCAGGTCCATTCCTAATAGCAATGCATACATACCCAAATAATATCCAACCAAACGATCACTATTACTTTTCTCCTCCGCGTGAACAGTGAGAGAGGAGGCGACGCCCTGCATTCTTTGTCCTCTTCCTCGGTCATCCCTTTCCTAATGTACGATTTTTCTCGGCAATGGCAGAACGCGAATCGTCCTCGTGGCCTTTGATTACGCCACATCACGGCACAAGAACGAGAATTTAATCAAATTCGTCCATTCCCCTTCCTATTTTGGGAATAAGTTTAGAGATTCAGAAAAAAGAAGTCTGCCTCTAATGGTGAAGGAATTAAAATTTTGAATTTTGGTAGTGGGATTGGACCTGCATTCTATTTGTTCCCCCCCCCCCCCAAAAAAAAAAAAACGCTTTCCCTGATTCCCCTCTAAATATATGTTTTACTGTTCCCTTGAGGAAGAGGGGGAGGCGAGAAAAAAAGAGGATTTTTTTTTTGAGAAGGGTTGACATTAAGGAGTTGAATTTTTGGAGACAACTTACCTTGTGAGGAAAATATTAGAAAAAGGATTGAGAAAAATAGTTGATTAATCTCATTATAGAAGCAAAGAATAGCATTCCAATAGCCAACAAATTTTCATCGTCTCTTCAGAAGCTTTATTCGGAGTCCTATCGGAGGTCGTTTGGAGTTTACTTGTGGGGCTGAAATTTCCCTTAGCTAAATCCTTGTCACAGTTCAATTTGCTGAAAAAGGGTAATAATATTCCTCTCATCCATGTCTTATTTCGATTCCGAGTAGTATGCGAGGAATACCTTGTAGTTCTTGATGTTTTCTTTCCTTGTTTCTCCTCTGTTTCATCCTCTACTTGTTTGAATATGGAATGTTAGATTAGCTTCCTTTGTTTTTTGGACTTCTTATTAATTGTTTCATCATCTGTTATTTGTTCCAAGCTAAGTGTTTGCGCACTTCAACTGTTAGGCATCGTGTTTGCAAATCCAGAAATTGTCACTTACGCGTACTTCGCATGATGTGTCAAGAGTTTGTTTCTCTGCTAGTTGCTATCATTGTTTGATCTTACCATGTTACCAACGTCCCTTTCCGAGTTTCTTCCAGCTTGTCATAGTTGTCGGTGATGCATATTGTTATATTTTTTTTTTATCATCATCTATTCAATATACTCGGAATGACATTGAGATAAGTTGGTTATACTTCTTTTCTTGTATCCTTGATTTAAATGATAGCCGAGTCATTTGCTATTTTTCTTCTTATCAAATTTGCATAATCGAATTTCGTCGGATTTGAGTCGATCTATGTTTTTATGTCGCCTTAGCATGTTCGTTTTCTTTAGTATATTCTGATAGGTTGGAACCATGTGGAATTACGAATGTGCAGTTGCCCATTTAATTTTGTTTTCCCCATTTTTAGTATGTCTGCATAAGTGATGAAGTAGTATGGCTTTTCCTCTGTTCATTGTAATAAATCATGGCTTTTTTAGGGCAACTTTCACATATAGCAAACAAAAAATTTATATTTATATGCTATAACAAAGTTTGTATAATTGCGCTCCATAGCAAACATAAAACTGTATAATTCGCTATACATACTATTGTATAATTCGCTGGCCTAAATTGTATAATTATTGGCCGCCTATTTTGCTGCAATTGTATAATTCACTATCATATTTCACTGCAATTGTATAATGCATAATTATATAATTCGCTGCCTATTTCACTGCAAAAGTTTTATAAAATTTGCTTTGCATACAATTGAATCGAATTAAAATGTATGTATATTGCATAATTATAAGTGTATAGCAAGAAGATATATATTTTTCTCTCGCTTTAATACAAAAATAGAAACACAATATATATACTTCTGTTGTATAAAGCTAGAGAAAATTGTATTTCACTGCAATTGTATAATTCACAAGTGTTGACACCTAATTTTGACCCTTCCCAATATAAATTAATCATATCGAGCTTCCTATATTCCCAAAAGATTTAAAATAATTAGTTTTATAAAATTTCAAAAATAACAATAATAATAATATAAAGTTTGCAAGTTATTTTGATAATTTTGTCACCTTTTTATAATTTTTAGATAATATATTGTTTTATATAATTTTATATAATTAATATGTCTTATAAATATTCGAAAATCAACATTAAAAAAAAGATCTTAATTTTAGTAAGTATTCTGTTAAATTAGTTTAGCTAAAATTATGGTTATATTTTTGGATTACTATTTTGAGATTCTGTTCATTATTTTATTTCATTAAGATTAAGAAGTTCATTAATTAATTCATAGTAATTCAACTTATTTATTTTAACTTAATTTTCCAAAAACATTCAATTTTAAGCTAAATTGTTAATACACTTGGCTAGTCTTTTTTACAAATATATAGCCCTCTTCTAGTCTTAATTTCAACTCTTTCCAAAGTTCATGTTGGACAATTTTCTCTTAACAATCATCAAGCCCATAAGTCATTCCCATTTTGTTCAGCCAACCCACACTTAAATGACCCTTTCTCAGGTCCATTCCTAATAGCAATGCATACATACCCAAATAATATCCAACCAAACGACCACTATTACTTTTCTCCTCCGCGTGAACAGTGAGAGAGGAGGCGACGCCCTGCATTCTTTGTCCTCTTCCTCGGTCATCCCTTTCCTAATGTACGATTTTTCTCGGCAATGGCAGAACGCGAATCGTCCTCGTGGCCTTTGATTACGCCACATCACGGCACAAGAACGAGAATTTAATCAAATTCGTCCATTCCCCTTCCTATTTTGGGAATAACTTTAGAGATTCAGAAAAAAGAAGTCTGCCTCTAATGGTGAAGGAATTAAAATTTTGAATTTTGGTAGTGGGATTGGACCTGCATTCTATTTGGTCCCCCCCCCCCCCCAAAAAAAAAAAAAGTCTTTCCCTGATTCCCCTCTAAATATATGTTTTACTGTTCCCTTGAGGAAGAGGGGGAGGCGAGAAAAAAAGAGGATTTTTTTTTTGAGAAGGGTTGACATTAAGGAGTTGAATTTTTGGAGACAACTTACCTTGTGAGGAAACTATTAGAAAAAGGATTGAGAAAAATAGTTGATTAATCTCATTATAGAAGCAAAGAATAGCATTCCAATAGCCAACAAATTTTCATCGTCTCTTCAGAAGCTTTATTCGGAGTCCTATCGGAGGTCGTTTGGAGTTTACTTGTGGGGCTGAAATTTCCCTTAGCTCGTCCTTGTCACAGTTCAGCTGCCTGAAAAAGGGTAATAATATTCCTCTCATCCATGTCTTATTTCGATTCCGAGTAGTATGCGAGGAATACCTTGTAGTTCTTGATGTTTTCTTTCCTTGTTTCTCCTCTGTTTCATCCTCTACTTGTTTGAATATGGAATGTTAGATTAGCTTCCTTTGTTTTTTGGACTTCTTATTAATTGTTTCATCATCTGTTATTTGTTCCAAGCTAAGTGTTTGCGCACTTCAACTGTTAGGCATCGTGTTTGCAAATCCAGAAATTGTCACTTACGCGTACTTCGCATGATGTGTCAAGAGTTTGTTTCTCTGCTAGTTGCTATCATTGTTTGATCTTACCATGTTACCAACGTCCCTTTCCGAGTTTCTTCCAGCTTGTCATAGTTGTCGGTGATGCATATTGTTATATTTTTTTTTTATCATCATCTATTCAATATACTCGGAATGACATTGAGATAAGTTGGTTATACTTCTTTTCTTGTATCCTTGATTTAAATGATAGCCGAGTCATTTGCTATTTTTCTTCTTATCAAATTTGCATAATCGAATTTCGTCGGATTTGAGTCGATCTATGTTTTTATGTCGCCTTAGCATGTTCGTTTTCTTTAGTATATTCTGATAGGTTGGAACCATGTGGAATTACGAATGTGCAGTTGCCCATTTAATTTTGTTTTCCCCATTTTTAGTATGTCTGCATAAGTGATGAAGTAGTATGGCTTTTCCTCTGTTCATTGTAATAAATCATGGCTTTTTTAGGGCAACTTTCACATATAGCAAACAAAAAATTTATATTTATATGCTATAACAAAGTTTGTATAATTGCGCTCCATAGCAAACATAAAACTGTATAATTCGCTATACATACTATTGTATAATTCGCTGGCCTAAATTGTATAATTCGCTGGCCTATTTTGCTGCAATTGTATAATTCACTATCATATTTCACTGCAATTGTATAATGCATAATTATATAATTCGCTGCCTATTTCACTGCAAAAGTTTTATAAAATTTGCTTTGCATACAATTGAATCGAATTAAAATGTATGTATATTGCATAATTATAAGTGTATAGCAAGAAGATATATGTTTTTCTCTCGCTTTAATACAAAAACAGAAACACAATATATATACTTCTGTTGTATAAAGCTAGAGAAAATTGTATTTCACTGCAATTGTATAATTCACAATTGTATAAGTTGTGGACCTTTTTCTCTGCAATATTTATATAAAATTTGCATTTGTCTACAATTGAATTGAAGTAAATTGTATAATTAAGTGTATAACACGAAGATATATGACTTTGCATGTGTATATACAATTTTCTCTTGCTTTATATAAAACAGAAACAGAATTTATACACTCTTGTGTATAAAGTGAGAGAGGCGAGCAAAGGGAGAGTGGCGAGAGAGATTTTTGGGAGAGAGGCGCCTGGCAAACTTTCGCTAACGTTTGCTATGGAGCACAATTAAATCAAACCCTAGCTACTCCATTTATTTTAGATTATTAGTTTGCTGTTATATACAATTTTTCCTTTTTTTTTTTGTATATTTCTTCTTTTGCCTTAGATTTGAGTGACCTTTTTTATGTCTTTTTTTTTCTCTAGTTTGATATCTCATTTTATTTCGGAATGTGTTTGGCTTAGATTTCTTTGTTATTTGTTATGGAATGTTACTTCCTTTTAGAATATCTTTCTTCTTCCTTAAAATTGTTGACCTGGTTTGCTTAACCATTTGAACTTGCTTATACTTAGTCCCCATCATCTAAAAATTAAGTCATACCTTCGACTTTCTAGTATTTCCCTTTGTGTTTATTTTCTTGGAAGAATTGAGGCATTGCACAAGGCATTAACTTATTGTGAATATAGTAAGAGTTCATAGTGTCTTTTATACATTTTAGCTCCATTTTTTGCTTGGATACAACTTGCTCCTGTGGCCTTTATCCTTGATTCTCTAGGTTGCTATGCTCACTAGTATATGAGTGTGCTACTATCAAGCATCATAATTTGCATATTAACATCGTCACTCTTAATTTGGTTCATTGTATTTTCTCTAAAGTCATATGTGTTGGTTCAAATTCGTATATTTTTGAGATATGCTTTATTTATTTAATCATTTCAAATGCTAATTCAACTGCATTTCATCACATGTGAAATTCCTTTCGAGTCCTCGCAGACTTTACGTCTCCCCCCGAATTTCTTGGTTGAGCCACAAAGGCTCGGACCCTCCTGCTCGAATCGGTCATCTCTCTAAAATGGTGAACAGGTTGAAGGCAACAATATGTTGCTGGAAATTAATTTTCCAGCCCCTGAAAAGTAAACAAAAAATAGGTCGATATACCGATTGTATACACTGATATACAGTTAGAATGTACAATATACAGGTGAAAAAAAAGAAGAAAAACACAAGCAGGAAATACAGCATGTAAAGTTCAGCGAAAATACAGGATTGGAAGGCCCAAAAACGGATCGTATACGGTCTATATACCATAATATACACAAAGTGTATACAAAGGTCATTTGAATGAAAGTAAGGCCAAAGGCCCAGCGAATTTTCCAACAGGCCCAGCAGGAGTTAAAGTGGGGAAGAATACATTTTATGGGCCATTCTAGTATTAGGACAGGTGGGCTAGAGCCCAACTTAGTAGAATTTGGGCAAGTTGGCCCAAGTTAAAATTTTCCCTTTCTCTATCTTCTTTATATATATATATATATATATATATATATATATATATATATATATATATATATATATATATATATATATATATATATATATATATATATATATATATATATATATATATATATATATAAAGATTGTGGATCTCTGACATCGTCGGGAGACTTCCCGTAAGGACCCACCGCTCCAATGTAAGTGTCCGAGTCATTACTCCTTTGTCATTCAAGAACTTTGCATCAGAATAGACTTGATACTTCCCGTTGACACACCACCGGTTGGGCTGTTCGGTAACCGGGGTGAGAGCACGAGTTGATGAACTGGGTGTGAATTTTGAACTGTCAGCCTCATCAGACGAGGCAGACTCTACAATGGTGGCAGGTGCGGGAACCTCAACAAATCTGGAGGCTTCCTCCGACCACAAAACTCCTAAGGAGCAAGACGGTCCTTCTTCATTAGTAGCTGACCCAAAAGGTGTGACGGTCAATGTGCGCTCCTCATCAGACTGGGAGACAGTGACTACGCCGGACGCCACCTTTTTGGGTGTGGCTCTGGCAGTGCGTGCAGCTCGGGATGGGGTGGAAGTGCCTGGGGGCACGTACTCGGGTTCACACTCATTATCAGAGCCAATGACCAGGTGGGAAGACGGGGAGACAGACTTCGATCGCCCGCGTGCGTAGACTCGATTTTGTTTTGGTGCCATAATAGATAGTACTTGTAAAGAATCAATACTAGTACTAAAAGGAGCAGACAAGACAAGCAAAACCACACAAAATAAATAAAAGAGTTAAGATGTTATGACATTTCTATAGTAACAGTGAAACACAACGGACCAGGTGATGGCTCGTCGTGAGTACGATGGACCGTCATGTGGTTCGTCGTGTCTTACTTAGACTATGTTTATATGAAGAACCCTGAAGGAGAGTCTCTGACAATCATAACGGTCATGCAGGACGGACCGTCGAGGGTATGACGGTCTGTCATAGTTGTCCGTAAGAGGACACTTGGAAAAATTATGGAGACCCCTAAAAAAGGGGTCTCTGATTGTCATAGCGGTTATGCAGGACGGACCATCGTGGGTATGACGGTCCTTCGTAGTTGTCCGTTGGAGGACACTTAGAAAAATAAAGAGACCCTTAGGAACAGAGTCTCTGACAATCAGAATGGTTGTGCAGGACCGATCGTCGTTGGAATGATGGTCCGTCGCATGTGTCCGTTGGAGGACACTTAGAAAAAGTGAGAGACCCTTAGAAACAGGGTCTTTGACAACCAGAACGGTTGTGCAGGACGGACCGTCGTGGGAATGATAGTCCGTCGCATGTGTCCGTTGAAGGACACTTAGAAAAAGTGAGAGACCCTTAGGAACAGGGTCTCTGACAACCAGAACAGTTGTGCAGGACGGACCGTCGTGGGAACGACGGTCCGTCGCATGTAGCCGTTGGTGGACACTTGTAGAAAATTGGACAGTGGGGTGTTAGGTCTATTGGAACGGATCCAACGACGGTTCGTCATCGGGGTCTCTTTTTGTAACTCAGTGACAGAACTGGGGATGCCCCATACATCTCCTATGACCCAAATAGAATTGGTAGTGTTTTAACCTACATTTTTATAACCCAAATACCTAGTAAACTAGCTATTCTAAAGCACCTATTTCTAGAGTTGTAACACGGTAATTTCGAGGATTTTCAACCTAGGTCAGACAGAATTTTATTAAAGTATGAACCAATCAAGAAGATTTAGGCTAATACTAATTGATAAACAAAAATGCAATATAAATGAGTAGAAATTAGAGACACATACCTGAGAATTTGAGAAAAATAAGAGAGAAAGGTACTTGGTGATCAAGTAGAGACCCACAGCAGCAGACTCCGACTAGTAGATAGTAAATTTTAGGAATTTGGAGAATTTGGAGAAAATGATCGGTTGTAAGAGAGAGGGGTTATGATCTTTCGAAGTTGAAAAGGGAGGGAAATGGCAGAAAGAGTGAATGAATGGGGTGAAATGAAGGGGTAGGGGTTTTAAATGTTGAATTTTCAAAAATCCCCAGCCGGGTCGGGTCGGCTACGCATCATTAATGACGCGACGAGTCCCCGACGATGGTACGTCTCAGTTATGACGGTCCATCGTTGGTTCCGTCGCGTGTGCTCTAGTTTTAAAATAACAGAAAGACGTACCTGGCACGATTGATTCGTGCGACGGTCCGTCACAGGAACTATGGTCCGTCGCTGTATCTGCCAGTGACTGCTGCAGAGTGATTATCTGCAGAATTTCCTAGTGATGTGCCTGCAAATTTTAAACCCATTAGTAGAAAATGCTACCATTACTAGAAAGAAAAACTATAAGTATTGGGTTGCCTCCCAATAAGCGCCTGATTTAATGTCGCGACACGAGTGAGGACACTTGATTACTCAGCCTTCATCAAGATGGTATGCCTCTATCACTTAATTCACCTTAAACCACACTCCCTCCTTGGTTTCTAACTCAACTACTCCATGAGGGAATACTTGGGAAATCAAAGAAGGGACAGTCCGTTTGGACTTGAGCTTGCCCGGAAGCAAATGCAACCTAGAACTGTCTAAAAGCACCAAATCCCCAATCATAACTCTCGTTTTTAACTTTTTAGTTCATTATACTTCTTCATCTTTTCTTTGTGGGATATGGCAGATACCGATTGGATCTCACCACTCTGCCTCATGAACCTACAAATGTTGAAGGTCGCTTCTTCATTGTTCAACCAAAATTTCATCTGCCCCTTTTCCATATCAACTAAGGCTCTAACCCATAGCAAGGAATGGCCTCCCAAGAATAATAGGCACTTCAAAATTGACTTCACAATCAAAAATAACAAAATCTGCCGGAAATATGAACGACTCCACTTTTACTAGCACATCGTAGAGTATCCCTATAGGCCTTTTCAGTGTTCGATCAGCCATCAGTAGCCGCATCGCAGTGGGCTTTGGGTCACCCAAATCCAACTTCTTGTAAATCGAGAGGGGCATGAGATTTATGCTTGCCCCCAGATCACATAATGCTTTCGCAAAATGTAAGGACCCGACTGTACAAGTAATAGTGAACTCACCTGGATTTTCTTTCTTTTGTACGAGAGATCTTGTAGCAATAGCACTACAATGTTGCATTCTATCATCATCCTTGAAAGTGACTGATCTTTTTTTTGTAACCAGATCTTTCATAAACTTGGCATAACCGAGCATTTGTTCTAGAGCTTCTACCAAAGGGACATTGATAGAAAGTTGCTTCAACATTGTTATAAAATGCCGATATTTACCATCCTCGGTCTTTTTCACTAATCTATGAGGAAAGGGGGTGGTTGTGGTGGTCTAGGCATGGAAATTACCTTTATAGGGACTTCTGAATCTTTTCCAATGCTATCTTCTACTTCACCACTACCCTCTACCACCTTATAATTATCCTTTCTCAACTTTTCCTCATTAGACGACATATGTGGGTCAATGGTTTGCTTACCACGCCGAGTAGTAATTTCCATAAGTGTGCATCATTTTTCAGATTTTGGACAGTGTTTCTAGGAAGAGTGCCCGGTTGCCGTGTGTTCACAGTCGCAGATAATTGGGCCATTTGCAACTCAATCTGCTAAATCGATATTGCATGTGTATCGACTTTTTGACCAATACCCGCTAAATCACTCCTTAACTATTTAATGTGCTCATCACTAGCATCGAACCTCATCATCATTTTGTGCAACATATCCTCACCTTGCGCCATACTATCTCAACCATCCCTAGGAGTAACATCACGATTTCGAGGAGGGACATAGGGTCCATTCCTATCATTTCTGTTACCGTAGTTACCACTGTTGATGTTGTTGTCACGGTTGTAGTTTCCATCTCGGACATAATGACACTCACGGTTATAGTTACCAAAGTTCTGACCTTGGTTCCCTTGACCTTGGCGCCAATTATCGTGATTTGAGCCTTGGGCACTCGGTCGGAAACCCCCTATCTATTTATTTACCGCATAGGAATCCTCCTCATAATAGCACTCATCATTTTGTGGCGGTGGTTTCTACAAGTATTTGATTGCATTTATCTTTTCTGCACCCCAGTGACATGTTTTATTACCAACCCAAGCTCAGTTCTTATGTGAGCCACTTCTTCACGAATCTGATCTGTGGCTGGGTTGTGAGTGGACTGCACTGCGAAGGTATTTCTCCCGATATCTGACTTCCTAGTACTCCAAGCTTTATTATTCCAAGAGATTTTTTCTTATTTTTCAGCAATCTCAGCATAAGGACACTCCCCATAAGATCTACCTGCTATAGTGTCCAACACCACTTTATTATTATCATCCTGTCCCCGATAGAAGTACTCCTTCAGTGACTCATCATCTATACGGTGATTCGGGACACTTCTCAAAAACGAGGTGAATCTATCCCAAGAACTACTAACTGACTCTCCTGGTAGTGCGATCGAGTTGTTCACTCTGTCTTTGTGGTTTAGTTTCTTGGAGACCGGGTGGTAGCGTGTTAAGAAAATGTCTCTTAGTGGGTTTCAAGTGAAAATTGAGATGTAAGGGAGCTCACTGAACCATATAGCAGCCTTTTCCGTCAGTGAGAGAGGACACACTCTTAGCCCTATTACATCCAAGTCCAAGTCATGCCTCCCTACACAACTTTTAGACACTTCCCTTACCTTAGCTATATGGGCATGTGGATCCTCAGAAGGTAGCCATGAAAACAAACCTCTGGCAGTGAGCATTTGAATCAGGCTACTAGTTACCACAAAAGTGTGGCCTGGTGGTAGAGGGGGCAAGACAAGTGGCCCATTGGAGTCTGCTATATTGTCATAGCCTCTGTAGTATTCTTGGGGCCGTGGAGCGGGATTTTGTCCCCTCTGTTGGTGTTCACCCGGAGTATCGGGTAACAACTAACCATGAACATCCACCGGAGATGGGATGTTCTGCTTTGGAACATCATCATTAATTCCCAAGTTTCGATTCATGTTGCGTAGTGTACGCTCTAATTCGTGATCGTAGGGAAACAAGGGTTCTCTTCCTCTCTGTGTATTTGGCATACAAGAAAGATGGTTTTGCAAGAATAAAAAACAATAAAACAAAGTACAGTCAAGAAAATATCAACTAAACTAAAGTAATAAGTTTAAGTTAATCTAAAAGCTACTTTCCCCGGCAGCGGCACCAAAATTTGATACGCTCAATCTTACTTCTCAAATAAGAAGTAAAGAGGTCGTGTCAAGTATATAAACCAACTAGTGAGGTTGGGATCGTTCCCAGGAGGAATATAGTTTAGACTTAACTTCAATCTATTATTACTATTGTTCAGTCAATTACTTCTTTGGAAAGCAAAAATGCTAAAAGGGGATTGTTCTATTTCTAAATAAATGGAAATAACTAGCGAAATCGAAGGAGACAACTAATAGCTTCAAATGTGGACTTTAATTAATTAATAAAAGAAACTAGGGTTTACGTGTTCCCCACAGGTTCATAACTTGATAATTCTAACAATAACAACTCTTTCCTAGTATCTTGCATGCAAAGTGATAAGTTATGTATTCCTAAATCCTTGGTCTGGCATCTAGAAAACTTCACTCCGCACCTTGGTCTGGTACGTGTGTTGCTATACTTACCCTTATCTGTACCTCATATTAAGCATCGTATTCAATATTTCACTAAGTTATTACCTCGTACCAATCAATACTAACCTATTAGATAGTATACACTAAATCTGTGTTGATAATTCTTTTCCTATTATCTACCTCCTTGGTCCGGCAAGTAGCATTAAGGCGAGTTCTAACGTTGGCCATCCGTTAAAAGGACTTCTAAGGGAAAGAATTATAAACACATTCAAGACACTATTCTAGAATGGTTATTTTAGTAAGGTATTACCTCATTATTCGCCGATGGTTCCCACAATCCTAGTTATGGAGTTTAGTTACCATAGTCATAATCGCAATATCCAAATATATGATATAAGAATTCATGCACTTACTTCAATGAGAAAGAGTAAAATCCAAAAGTTCACTTGATTAATCAGCATAAGTCACCAACAATCAATTACAAAAGTCTCCAAAAAATCAAGAATCTCACAAAGAGTCTAAAAAAATAATCAAGAGTCTAACAATAATCAAGGGTCTAATAACCAAGAGTCTAACTTCAAAAACGAGGTTTTTCGAACTATTTATAAAAAAATAAAACCTAATTAAATAAGGACTCTATTTGCTAGAAATCTCTAAAAACGTGGCTGGATCGACGAACCTCGCGACGGATCGTCGTGGTGACGATGGACTGTTATGGACTCTGTCATCCTATACTTGTGCAATTTCTTCTACTGCTCTTTTCAATACCCTTGACGGCAGGTATGATGGATTGTCACAGGCACAACGGTCCGTCGAGGGTCTTCGTTCCAAAACACTTGAACTCTTGGAATTTGGGTATTGGGACTACTTCTTTGATCTTCATGACAAACCAGCAGGACGGACCGTCATGGCTACGACGGTCCGTCACGTACTTCGTAACCTCACACTTGGTCAGACTTCCCCATCATCCTTCAGCAGCTGTACTACGATGCCACCTACGTACCGTCACGAGCATGACAAACTGTCACAAGCTCCGTAGGTGGTACTTTTCTGTATTTCTTGCTCAAAAACCTCTGCATTCATCTTTTAGACAGATTTTCTACAAATAAAAAGAAACTTACATAAAAATTAGCACAAAAAGTCTTTTGGACACTAAACTTAAGTAAAAATTATTAATAATACCGTGAAACCTCGGTAAATGAATGTCACATACGGGGAGTACCCTATAGAAGTAACTGGTGTCATCATCCTCAAAGAGGACTAAGACTAACCTCTTAGCATTCGTCATTACATATCATAGGTTAAAAGTGCGGAAAATTTTAAACTTTTTAATTAATTCTACATTGAGGTTTACTTAGACCTCTCGCTTACACATAATATATACTTAGGGAGTTTTCATACAGTCTTCGCAATAGGAAGCAATAAATAAGATTCTACTTCTATTTCACATCCATAATATAGAAATATAGATTCATAAGAATGTCTAGGATATGTCTCATATTATACCATCTAAGTCAAATACAACATTTTGGTTTCAACTTATACTTCATTACAATAAAGGACTCATATAGGCATATAAAAAGTCATCA
Source organism: Solanum arcanum (assembly GCA_027789145.1). NCBI lineage: Eukaryota > Viridiplantae > Streptophyta > Magnoliopsida > Solanales > Solanaceae > Solanum > Solanum arcanum. The sequence continues at coordinate 33,979,795 of CM050941.1, read as the reverse complement.
AAGAAAGAATAAACTAAATTGTCTTTAAGACTAAACAATATCCAATAGCAAGATAGTGACATCGTTCTCGAAAAGTGAGGACCTACCGAACATGGAGAATAGGATTCCAAGACTTCTTCAATGACCCTCTAAAATCTTAACAACTGGAACTTAATTTTGTAGTAAACATAGAAATATGGGTTAGTACATCACTTGTACTAAGTATAGACATATGCATATAAAACATTTAAAACATCCATGAAAAAGGGACGTTTACTTTGGAAGACATGCTAAGTCATTTGAAAGTCTTTAATGCACATTCAAGAGTCTAAGATAATAATCACATATACATTAACACAAGATCATATTTATCAGAAGAACAACATCATTAAGTATAATCAAGTCAACATGTGTTGTAGAATACTAGAACCATAGCCAAAGGAACTCCAATATCATGTCATAATAACAAAGCATGTATAAGAGTTCATAACCTTACAACATGTACGATACTCTTACTCATAACACCACATCAAATCTACAAGTACAATGACCAACTAAAGCTCCATAACATTACACAACCAAGTAAATCAATAAGGGATCATAAGCAATGCCTAACATCACATAATATAGCATCAAGAGTAGTCATCATCATTTTTACCAATATAAAACAATAGCATGTTCATACATGAACCAACATCATATAGTATCATCAACATGTAAGGTAAACATATACATATCATTCACTCTATAAGAGCATAAGAACATATGAACATCCTTCTAAGACTCCCCTTAAGGCTAACTAGTGCAATGTATAGGTAGAGTCCCATACCCCTACCTAGACTATGTCAAACCCCTTAAGCCATCTTAGTTAGAGTTTACTTTATTACATCATTTTAGTTTTGCGAACATGTTGACTTAACAGACATAGACCACATGAGCCAATGCGGAATCCGGTTTCATGAAACCCTACACTGAAAGAAGGCGGACTACTTGCCAAGGTAGTACCTAGACATGAACATAGCATCTAAGTGGATACATTATCTAGTATTACTATGGGTGCAACATAGTTCAAGAACCAGGAGATATTACTTGGGACCTTATTTAAGCCTTTGGTATTGTAGTCTTCAATCTCATGAGTACAATTGTGAACCTACCTTCCCTACTTTGGAAGGGACATTTCTCAGTTCACTTGGTGCTAAGATAGAGTCCCTTTTGAAATGTCTTTATTTAACAATCATAACGTAGTTTAATTCATATGAACATAAATCCTTTATAGTCATAGTCATGAGATCAATAAAAATTGCATCAGAACACCTTTCATTACAACCCTCATATGTGAGATTAGCACATTAACATCATCATATCATAGTAAGGCACATAGGTACTTCATAACCAATCTTATATCAATACATTTTATGCATAATCTCACAATCACATAATCAAGACAGTTAAATTGCATCATTATACCACACCTACTCAATCCAATTACAAGATATATTTTGATTAAACTTCATCACCCAATAGAAGCCATCATAATTGAAGTAAAGGTTTAGGTCTTACCATCAACCAACCAATTTCATCGAATAATATGTGTAGTAACATCATTCAATAGTAATTAATACAATAATTAGTCTTCTTCTCCAAGATTCCTTGACCCTTCAATTGTGGTTGAATAGAAGAAAAAGTAGAGAGAGATGAGAGCTTTTGGGTTTTGTTTTAAGGATTTGATTTAGGTGATTGAAAAATTACTTAAAAGTGAACCTTAGTAAATATATAGTCACCCCCTATATTATCAAAAAGACCTCTCACATAATTGGGTCTTTTTGTGAAGTCAAAATGCTAAAAATACGATTTCAACGAATCTGGGAAGTGGCTGCGCGTCGCGGGGCTAATTTCATATTTTATTTTTGAAATAGGGGTTGAAACACTGGACCTCGTGGATTATATGCATAACGAGGAAAAATTTTCCACCCCACGTGTCAGCTTCACGTCGTGCAGTGACCTTCAATTCCGTGAGCTGCTTTGGCAGCCTGGTTGCCAAGGTTTGGGTCCTCCTCAAGGACCCTTCGAGTGGTCCTTGGAGAGTATTTACCGAACTTTTAGACCCTATATACTATATTTTACCTATTTAAAGTCTTTTTACTAGTTTTATACTTCATTTTACCCTCCCAATCCTTCACCATTCATAGGGACATCCACTAGTTCTACTTAGCTAGTTTGGTCGTCAAAGTCTATCCTTGATGCCTTGGCTCTAAAACTTCCTGAATGGTTTATAAACATTACTTTAGGCTTATAAACAGTGTTTTAAAGTTTAGTTCATCATGTGAGGCTCTAGCTTAGATCATGGACTTTCAGAGTGTTACACTATTCCCCCTTAGGAACATTCGTCCCAAATGACACTAAAAATCATCTGTAGGGAAAGGATCACAACCAACAACATGCATATAATCATCATGAGTCATAGCTCATGGGAGTACTTCACAACTCCATTCAACACATAATCATGACATTAACCTTAGCAATTTAAATCACAAGTCATTGCGCATAAGAGCTCAACTTTCCTAACACATATTGAGGTAATACCTTCTCAACACCAATCATAAGCTCAAAATGACACCAAAGAGTTACCATGCTATTCTTCTCAAGACAACATCAAAGGACCAAAATTTCAAGTAGGGAAAAGCATATATTTCACATAAGTGCTAGTTAACACAAAAAACTTATTTCATGAAACTCATTTTGACACAACCTTTATCAAAATATGCACATCTTTGCAAAACAAGCCAAATGCAATTTATTCATTATTTTTATTGTTAATAGGAACAACTGACCTTACTTAGCAAAAATATGAGGATAACGGGACTTCATGTAGGCCTCGGCCTTCCATGTTACTCCCTCAACTAGGTGATTCTTCCATAACAACTTTACGAAAGCCATCTCCTTGTTCCTCAATCTCTTCACTTGTCTATCAAGATTTTCAACCGGAACCTCCTCATAGGAGAGGTTCTCCTCCATATCTAGATCCTCAAAAGGAAGATTGAACTTAGGATCACCAATGCACTTCTTAAGCATGGATACATGGAAAACCAGATGAAGTGAAGATAGTTCACCAATATATTTCAACTCGTATGCAACCTTTCCAACCCTTTGCAAAATTTTGTAAGGGCCCACATAACGAGGAATCAACTTCCCTTTCTTACAAAATTGCACCATTCCCTTCATCGGTGAAATTTTTAGATACACCTTATCACCCTCTTCAAATTCTAAATCCCTTCTCCTATGGCCGGCATAAGACTTTTGCCAGCTATAGGTTGTTTTCAACCAGTTTTTTTATCATATGAACTTTATCAAAATTCTCATCAATTAAATCGGGACACTAGAATGAATACTCGCACACTTCAAACCATACAATTGGAGATCTATATCTCCTACCATACAAGGCTTCGAATGGATCAATAGATATAGATGAATGGTAACTATTATTATACGAAAACTCAACCAAAGGGAAATGACTATCCCAATTTCCCTTGAAATCAATGATGACATATCTAAGCATATCCTCAAGGGTTTGAATAGTGCGCTCTCTTGACCATCCATTTGGGGATGAAAAGCGGTGCTTAGTTTCACCTTGGGACCCAACCCTTTTTGGAACGACCTCCAAAATCTAGATGTGAATTGTGCACCCCTATCCAATATGATGGATAACAGATTACCATGGCAACACACAATCTCATCTATGAAGATCCTTGCATACTTTTCCGTCAAGTATGTGGACTTGACTGGAATAACATGAGTGGATTTGGTTAACATATCCAGAAACAACCATATAAAATCATGTTGTTTTTGTGTCCGAGGCAAACCTGCCAAAAAATCCATATTTATGTCTTACCACTTTCAAGTGGGAAATTATATTTCTTGAAGTAAACCACTTGGCTTTTGGTGCTCGGCTTTCACTTGTTGGCAATTTGGACATTTTGCAACAAATTCCGCTATATCCCCTTTTAAGCCTTCCTACCATAACACTTCTCTAAGGTCATGATACATCTTCGTAGAACTTGGATGAATGGAATAAGGGGAACCATAGGCCTCCTCAAGAATCCAGTTTCTCAAGTCATCAACATTGGGCACACATAACCTTCCTTGATACCTCAAGATACAACGCCCCAAGGAGAATGCCTCATTAAGCTTACCAAGAACCAACTCCTTAAACTCCATTAATGGTTTATCATGGTGTTGCTTAGACTTTACTTCAACCACCAAATACGATTTGGAGTTATGATGGTCCATAAAACCACCATTTGGATAATCTTCCAATCTAACACCCAAACGAGTCAATCCATGAAAATTTTTCATTAGGTATTTCTTGGCTTCTTATACACGAGACACACTACCCATGGTCATACGACTTAGAGCATACACAACCATATTTGCCTTATCTGGGTGGTAGGGAACACTCATGTCGTAATCTTTCAGTAATTTCAACCACCTTATTGTCGGAGATTTAATTATTTTTGAGTAAACACATATTGAAGACTATGTTGGTCGGTATACGCATCAACATGAATACCATACAAGTAATGTATCCATATTTTCAAGGCAAACAACACGACCGCTAACTCAAGATCATGATTTGGGTATTTCTTCTCATGCACCTTTGTTGTCTAAAAGCATAAGCTACTACTTTCCAATGTTTCATAAGGACACAACCTAAGTCCACTACGGATGCATTACAATATACAACAAAGCCCTTGGTACACTCTGTTAGAGTCAACACCGAATCGGAGGTAAGCCTATCTTTCAAGATTTGGAAGATTCTTTCACATGACTCCGACCACTTAAGTTTCACACTCTTTTGGGTCAAGGGAGTCAAGGGAGATGCAATGGATGCAAAACCATCCAAGAACCTCCTATAGTATCCCGCTAGACCCAAGAAACTTCTAATGTCGGTTGGATTCAATGGTCTAGGCCAATTCTTGTCCGCCTCTATTTTCTTTGGATCAACCTCAACTCCTCACTAGAGATAACATGACCAAGAAACGCCACCAGCCTCAACCAAAACTCATATTTGATATACTTGGAAAATAATTGGTTTTCTTTAAGCACTTTCAAAACCACTATCAAATGAGTCATGTGTTTACCCTCATTTATCAAATATACCAAGATGTCGTTAATGAAGACAATGACAAATGAATCTAGGTAACTTCAAAACACCCTATTCATGTGATCCATAAAAATTGTCAGGTCATTAGTGAGACCAAAGGATATTACTAGAAACTCATAGTGACCATATCTAGTTTGAAATGCCATTTTTGGTATATTTTGACCTCTCACCCTAAGTTGGCGATAACCCGATCTCAAATCAATATTAGAAAAGTAGCTTGACCCTTGGAGTTGATCAAACAAGTCGTCAATCTGAGGGAGATTATACTTGTTCTTAATAGTGACTTTATTGAGTTGGCAAAATATTAGTTCACATTCCAAGGGACCCATCTTTCTTATTCATAAACAATACCGGAGCACCCCATGGAGAGATACTAGGTCTAATGAAGCCTTTATATAGTAAGTCTTTGAGTTGAGCCTTCAACTCTTTCAATTCGGCCGGATCCATCCAATAAGGAGGAATTGAAATGGGGTTGGTATATGGTAGCAATTCAATACAAAAATTAATTTCCCATTCGGGAGGGATTCCTGGAAGATAATTAGGGAAGATCTCCTTAAATTCCCTCACTACGGGGACCTACTCAATGGGAGGAACTTTGGAGTAAAAAATTTAACTCTCACAATATGGCATAAACATCCTTTAGAGATCATTTTACAAGCTTTTAGAAAAGAAACGATACGATTTCTAGGAATATAAATTCCCCCTTCCACTCTAAGACGGGTCCATTTGGAAAATCGAACTGGACAATTCTTGTTCTACAATCAACGGAAGCAAAACAATCATGCAACCAATCCATTCCCAAAATGATATCAAAATCAACCATTTCAAGTTCTACTTATTCAACATGAGTTACTCTATTGGGCAAGATTATAGGACAATTTTTATATACCCTCTTTGTAACCACCGAATCACCTACCGGGGTAGTTACTTTAAATGGTTCATTTAGGACATGGGGCAAAATGTCAAACTTACTAGCTATCAAGGGAGTAACAAAAGATAATGTAGCATACGGTTACGGTAAAACATAAACATCAATAGAGAATACTTGTAACATACTGGTCACCACATCGGGAGAACTCTTTTGTTCACCCCTAGAGCGAAAAGCAGAAAAGCGCTTCTTCTTTGGAGCAACCACATTAGAACCACTAGCTTGATCTTGCACACTTACTTTGTATTTCCCCTTCGCATTAAGGCAATCTTTAACCTTGTGGATACTCTTGCGCCACACAAAACAAATGTCCGTCCCAACAAGGCAATCACCATAATGCTTCTTGCCACACTTCCCACAAGTTGGATTCTTGGTTGTTGAACTAGTAACTTTTCTCTTTTGAGACTTAGGGTTAGACGCCCTATCATCATTTGCCTTAGGGAACTTGGAAGGAACTTGATTATAAAATCTCTTCGTAAACCTAGTCTTGTTTTGGATATCAAGCCTACCCTTTAAGGAACCACCATTATATCATCTTGCCCTATTCGCATCTCTATTCCTCTTCATAACCCTTGTCGCTTCCACTTCTTGATAATGAACCATGAGAAAAGAAATGTTCATATTTTCATGGAGCATATCCTAATGACATTCCTCTTTCAAGTCATCAGATACTCCCCTCACAAAGCGTATCATCTCATCTCTTGGGTATGAAACCAAAGAAGGAGCATATTTGGACAACTTAGTAAACTTCAAAGAGCATTCAGGCACAATAATACCTCCTTGGCGAAGGTTGATGAATCCTTCCACCTTATCTTCCCTCTTTCCTGTTGGAAAGAACCTATCAAGAAAAGCCTTCTTGAAAATCTCCCATGTCACCGGATCACCCCTTAAAGGCATATTGCCTCTCAATTGGATGTACCAAGTTTGAGACACATCCTTGAGTTGGTAGGTGGATAACTCGGCCTTCTCACTAGTATTCAACCCCATGGCATAGAGGATTTCATAGACTTCATCAACGAACTCTTGGGGGTCTTCCTCAAGCGGGAGGCCATGTTGCTAACATGTTAGATTCCTCAGGGTACCACCTCCCGGTTAGCTTGGGCCGTCATGTCTTGAGATTTAGTAGTGAAGGCTTGTCCTTGAGTAGTAGTGGATTGGACCATTTGGATATAGGCTTCCCTTATGTCCCCATGCGACAAGGACGGAGGATTGGCTTGAGCTTGATCATCATTAGCAACTTCTTCAAGAGGAGGATCTTGATTTCCACGGGGAGGAACTCCTGCATCAGCAATCTCTTCATCAAGTCTTCATGCGGATTCCGTTCAATTATTCATACCTATAACTACAATACAAGGTTTGAGTGAAAGCACACATAAAGTAGACTCTAGAGGCACGACATTGGATTTCCAAGAAAATAAGAATTTCCTAAGCATCCTATAGCTTCTCACTCATAAGTGTTGCATGCTTCACAATTATGAATAGAACCTACATAGATGTGGTTTAATGATACATCAATCATAAGTATATTCAACCTCATGCTCTGATACCAAGTTTATCATTTCCGGGGAGCACCCTGTAGAAGTAACCGGTGTTGCCGTCCTTGAGGAGTACTAAGAATATCCTCTTAGCATTCGTCATTACATATCATAGGTTAAAAACGCCGAAAATTTAAAGCTTTTTAATTAATTCTACATTGAGGGTTACTTAGGGAGTTTGCATACACTCCTCGTATAGGAAGCAATGCATAGGCTTCTAATTTTATTTCACATACATATTTAGCAATATAGATTCATAAGAATGTTTAGGATGCATCTAATATTAAACCATCTAAGTCGAATACAACATTTTGGATTCAACCCATACTTCATTACAATAAAGGACTCATATAGGCATATAAAAAGTCATCAAAGAAAGAGAATGAACTAAATTGTCTTTAAGACTAAATAATATCCAATAGCAAGATAGTGACATCGTCCTCGAAAAGTGAGTACCTACCGAACTTGGAGAATAGTATTCCAAGACTTCTTCAATGACCCTTTAAAATATTAACGGCCGGAACCTACATTTGTAGTAAACATTGAAATATGGGTTAGTACATCACTTGTACTAAGTATAGGAATATGCATATAAAATATTTAAAACATCCATGAAAAATGGACGTTTACTTTGGAAGACATGCTAAGTCATGTGAAAGTCTTTAATGCACATTCAAGAGTCCAAGATAATAATCACATATACATTAATATAAGATCTTATTTATCATAAGAACAACATAATTAAGTATAATCAAGTCAACATGTGTAGTAGTATACTAGAACAATAGCCAAAGCAACTCCAATATCATGTTATAATAAAAAAGCATGCATAAGAGTTCACAACCTTACAACATATACAAGACTATTAGTCATAACTCCACATTAAATCTATAAGTGCAATGATGACCAAGTAATGACCCATAACCTTACAGATCCAAGTAAACCAATAAGGTATCATAAGAATTGCCTAACATCACAGAATATAGCATCAAGAGTCTTCATCATCATGTTTAGAAATATAGACCAATAGCATGTTGATACATGAACAAACATAATATAGTATCATTAACATGTAAAGTCAACATATGCATATCATTCACTTTATAAGAGCATAAGAACATAAGAACATCCTTCTAAGACTTCCCTCAAGGATAACTAGTGCAATGTATAGGTAGAGTCCCTTGCCCCTACCTAGACTAAGTAAAACCCCTTAAGTCATCTTAGTTAGAGTTGACTTTATTACTTCATTTTAATTTTGTAAACATCTTGACTTAACCGACATAGACCACATGAGCCAATGTGGAATTCAGTGTCATGAAACCCTACACCAAAAGAAGGCGGATTACTTACAAATGTAGGACAAAGACATGAACATAGCATCTTGGTGGATCCACTAGCTAGTATTCCTATGGGGGCAACATAGTTCAAGAACTTGTAGATATTACTTGTGACCCTCTTTATGCCATTGGCTTTATAGTCTCTAATCTCATGAGAATAATAGTGAGCCTACCTTCCCTACTTGGGAAGGGACACTCCTCAGTTCGCTCGGTGCTAAGCTAGAGTCCCTTTTGAAATGTCTTTCTTTAATAATCCAAACTAGTTTAGGTCATATGAAAATAGCTCCTTGCATAGTCATAGTCATGATTTCAATAGGAATTGCATGAGAACACCTTTCATTACAACCCTCAAATATGATATTAGCACATTAACATCATCATATCATAGTAAGACACATATGTACTTCATAACCAACCTTATATTATTACATCTTAAGCATAATCTCACAGTCACATAATCAAGATATTTTAATTGGATCATATACCACACCTACTTACTCAAATGACAAGATATACTTCAATTGAACTTCATTAGCAAGTACAAGCCATCATTATTGAAGCAAATGTTTAGGATAACAAATACTTACCCAATCTCCTTCAAAAGCTATCATCATGGTTTTACCATCAACCAACCAATTTAATCCAATAATAGGTGTATTAACATCATTCAATAGTAATTAACACAATACTATATCAATTGCATTATCACTACCCCAATTTACTTCAATTCATAACCTATGGTTAGGGGAAATAAGGTACATCATGAATTCATAAAGAAATAGATCCAATCCTAACAATACATTACCCTAGGCAGTCCATATATGAATTAGAATAGATAAAACAAGTTTAACGTTCAGTACATTCATTAATTCCCATCAAATTATATGCAATATCTAATTAGAATCAATTACTCAAAAATCTACACTTAATTAGCCATGGGTTATCATAATTAGTCATAATCAATCATCAAATGCAAGTTTAGAAGAAACCCATTAGAAATAGGAAAACCCTAGGAATTGGGTGATTTAGAAATCAAATTTGTAAGGACCTCCTGGGGAAATGAATAGCAAGAGTGAAGAATCCATACATTACTGAAGCTTAATGCAAAAAAAATTGAGAACTTGGTCATCTTATCCAAGCTTACTTGACCTTGAATGGTGGATGAATAGAGAGAGAAAGTAAAGGGAGATGAGAGTTTTAAGATTTTGTTTTGGGGATTTGATTTAGGTGAGTCAAAGATGATTTAAAGCTGAAACTTAGTAAATATATAGTCACCCCCTAAATTACCCAAAAAACCCCTCACTTAATTGGGTCTTTTTGTTAAGTCAAAATGCTAAAAATATTATTTCAACAAATCTGAGAAGTGGCTGCGCATCGCAGGACTAATTTCATATTTTATTTCTGAAATTCGGATTCAGGCAGTGGACCTCGTGGAGGCTCCGCATCGCGAGGCAAATTTTGCTCGCCAAGGTTTATGACCTCCTCAAGGACCCTTTAGGTGGTCCTTGGGGATTCGTTACCGGACGTTTAGACCATCCATACTATATTCTACCTATTTAATGTCTTTTTACTATTTATAGAATTCATTTGACACTCCCAATATTTCACTAAACATAGGGATGTTAACAAGTTTGATTTAGCTAGTTTCCGAATGTCAAAGTCTTTCCTTGATGCCTTGGCTCTAAAACTTCTTAAATGGTTTATAAACATTATTTTAAACTTATAAACAATGTTCTAAAGTTTAGTTCATCATGTGAGGCTCTATCTTAGGTTATGGACTTTCAGAGTGTTAAGAATGAAATCAATCACCTTCACTTGTATCATCGCAATAGAGGCTCTTAGGTCATGGAATTTCAAAGTGTTAAAAATGAAATCAATCACCTTCACTTGTATCATCTCAATAGGAAACAAACAATCAAGAAAAGTGTAACACTTCGAAAATCCAAGACGTGTTCTAGAGCCTAACATAAGTGTCGTAAGGTTTAGACACTTTTTAAGGTCTATTTTAATGAATATAAGTCATTTAGGAGTCTAGAAAGCAAAACGTCTTAGAACGTCCATGACGTTCGGAAACTAGTTCAAGGAGGTATTAGCTATCCTTAGCTTATTTGACTATCTTTTAGGAGTCGGAAATTCATGAATTTTGGTGGAAGGGTTTCTACCATGTGTTTAAGATAATACATGGTCAAAACGTCTGGTCACGAATCCTCAAGTACCAACCAAGGGCCCTTGAGGAGGACCCTTGTATTTTAGGGTCAAGGCTGCCTGGCAGTGTTCACCTATGAAGGGGGAAAGACGGATCGTGGGTTGATCGATAGGGCGTCGACGCCATCCGTCGACCAACACTTAGAAAAATTCCTGAAGGACCTGTTTTGTCAGGTCTATGAACTCATCGACGGATGAGCAAAATTGAAGTGGCAAGGGTCGTCGACTTACACACGGACCGTTGGTCGAGGTCTCGTCTGTGAGGGCATGATTTTCTGCACCTTTTATGTTGGTTATAATTACTTAAGGGGTTAGGTCATTAGTTGGGGTTTAAGGGAAGCGTAATTAAGTTTATTAACACACCATATAAAGACCCCAACCCCACTAAGCTAATCTAAGTTCTAATAACTCACAAAACAAAACTCTGTTCCTTCTCTCTTCTTTCTCTCTCTAGTGAAGAAGACCATTAAAGACCAAAATAGGGGAGGGTTTACGGGCTTCAAAGAGTCAAGTTTCACCACCTATCTTCATCAATTATCAAGGTGTGTGATCTATTTCATCTTTGAGACCTCTATCCTCAAAAGGTTCCATCAAATTGATTTCTAAAGTTGAGTGGGTTTCATCCAATCTCGAAATTGATGTTATGAATTGATTTGTTTATGATTCTTTTGGATATTATGAATATATATTAACATGTATTCTAACTCAATATGATATATCTTGATGGATTGGTCTAGTTTGTAGAAAATGTCCCTTAATCCTTAACCCTAGGTTATGATCTTGACATGAACTATATTGTATTGGCTCAATTGACTTGGTTATTGGTTGAATTACCACTAGATGATGTTGTAACACTAATCATGAATGAATAAGGGTTATTTATAGTCATATCATATTAGTTCTTGAGAAGTTGATCTAGGTCATGAAGTATGTTTTGAATTGACCTAAGTATCTTGTTTTAAGCTATGGAATAGATGAATGTGATATAGTATTATTTTAGTCTTGTTATCATGTTGATCATTGAATTTTGAGGATTTTATACCCTAATTGGGTTGAATTAGGGGTTATGGTAAGACCTTGATGATAGATTATGAAGGAGACTTCATAAGTCTTATGATCCCTATCTTTACTTCAAATTGTGGTTAGTTGTAATTAAGTCATGATGTTGTATTGGAGTGTGCCTTGTATTAGGATTGATAGGGTAGTATGTTGTTGAATTGAAATGTCTTGACTATGATTTGTAAGGTGTTGGATTAATATGTAAATGTTATAAGGATGGTGAATGATTTACCAATGTGCCTTATCATGATATGAAAATGTTTATGTGCTAACCTCACCTATATGAATTATAATGAAAAAGAAGTACTTATGCAATTCTTATTGAGCTGTGATGATGATGATGATGATGATGTTACACAAGGGTTAGACACTATGACCTACAAGATCCTCTATGCTATATGGTTTTGTACTAGTGAAAATGCCTATTTAGCCATTTATCAACTCAAGGATGTGGCTCAAGCATGGTATGTACAATGGAGGGACAATAGGACTTTAAGAGGTGGACCCGTGACTTGGGAAGTGTTCAAGAAAACTTTTTTTGATAGATTTTTTCCTAGGGAGAAGAAGAAAGCTAAAGTGGTGGAGTTCATCAACCTTCATCAAGGAGGTGTGTTTGTGCTTGAATACTCCTTCAAATTCAATAAATTGTCAATACATGCTCCTTTTTTAGTTTCCCACCCTAGGGATGAAAGAAATCATTTTGTGACGGGGGTGTCGGATGATTTGGAAGAGAAGTTTTATTCAGATATGCTACATGAAAACATGAAAGTATCTCATCTTATGGTTCATGCTCAACATATAGAAGAGGCAAGGGATAAGAGGAAGAGTAGAGATGCCAAGAGGGCAAGATCTTTTGATGGAGGTTCTTCAAAGGGAAGGCTTGAGGAATTTCCTCTCTTTTTAAATAATAGAATTTATAGACTTCTTCTTCTACTACTAAATCTAGTATTCTAAGTGTACTTTATTACTGTTGAGTGGCTCGTTGACACTATCATTTTGAGTATCAATACACTAGTGATTGAGATCACTCTATTCTGGGAGGACGTGTTCCAAATCAAACCTCGGTTACTAGAAGGGAATAATTTTCCTTAAGGAGACACGGTGCATTTCATTTGCTTGACCTTCTTTCTATTTTTCCAAATTCTGGTATGTGTTACAAATTTTAGATTGCTGAATTGATTTTTGTTCTTCTGTTCTTCACTGGTTCATTAAACTTTTGTAACTTCGTATTTCTTCAAAGTTTGTTGGAATCATATTCTTAAACACAGATTAAAATTAATTCTTCTTTAAGAAAAATATTTCATATATTTTTTTCCTAATATGTTACTGATTATAGTTTCTCTATTAGTTTTAATTTTCTAATTGTGAATATGTTCTTAAAATTTGTTGTCTTACCAAGTTCTTCAAATCTTTGTTCTAAGTATGCTAGGAATACAAGATGAAAAACAATCTTAAGGAAATTATTATACAGTTATTATTTCTTGTATTCTACTGATTGAGAGAATTTTATAATGAAAATAGAAGATATATGCATTACTTCTCCATAAGTTGTTGCTTTGTTTAGCAAGGTCGAAGTGAGAATGTACCAGAAAAAATTAGTGGTATTCCGATTAAAGATTACACACGGTAACCTTCTTATTGTTTATCTAAGGAGGAAGATAGTTTTTAAAGGTTAACAATTGTGATATTTATCATGTGTGTATTCGAAAAAATTTCTGCAAATTGTATATTTTTCAAATGAATTTGTTTGGGCAAATAGTGTTGCCTTGAAAATTTATTAGTTTGCAGAATGAGATATGCATATTTTTGTTTGATAAATAATATGTTAAAAGTTTATAGTTTGAAGACTATTTGAAAAGAAGAACATTCTATATGATGTCCTAATAATCTGTTTTGTTCTGTTTGGAGAAGGAAAAAAAAGACTTTTGTAGTTTTGTACTCCATTTGAAATGTTAATGTCTGATTTTTGTAGACAAAAATCATTAGTAGTTTTCTACTCTTGATAAATTGGACGATGCAATTAGTTTGAATAATATGAAAAATTCACATAATAAGTCAGTGTTGTACTTTTTATTTTCTAGAAACTTCAGTGTTCTATACAAATAAATTGTACAATTTTTTCCCCTTATTGTTAGTATTTAGAATACTAAGTGGCATGTCTATTTGTGATAGAGGAAAAATACCAGTGACTTAGAGTTTGTGATTTTACGCCTCTATGAAATGAACTTTGACATTGTGTAAATATTCCAAAGAGAATTGAAAAAGTATAATTCTTTTGTAGAATAATATTTCCGTAAGAGGTAATATATTTTCAATGATATTTTGAAAGTCTACGAAAGTATGCGGAAAAACTTTTTTCAAATACTTGAAAAATATTTTTGCGAACACATTTAAAATATTGGGGTTCATTGCATATGATTAGACTTGGTGTCTAGTTTAACTTTGGAGAAAAAGAAGTGAAATTCAATGATAGTTTTGTATTAAGTTAGACCCACAAAATTCTTCGACTATATTTGGTATTGTGGTTGTTGAGTTTATCTATTACTAGTACATAGTGTGACTAGTATGAAACAACCAAATTATATATATACTTGTTCAAAAAAATTGTGTTCTTTTATAAAAAAAGTATCAATTAAAATGTTGTGATTTTTCATGAAAAGACATGTCTATCATATATTATTATAAGTGGAAAGCGTCAAAGTACAACGTTGGATTACCATTTTATTCTTATATTAAATAAAAATATTTAATTAAAAAAATATTAAATAATAATCATATCATATTTTACTTAAAAAATATATTTTACATGAAATATAAACATTAAAAAGATAATTATTCATTAATAATCTTCTAAAGAAACTGTTGTCTCTTTACAGTCCCCACTATGATCCTTGTCTTTTCATTTCATATATGTATTTCTTGTTGCTTTTTACATTCTATTTTATTATGAGTTTGATAGAGAGCATTGGAACAATTTTATTTTGGATGCTGTATTGTGCATGTTATTTTAATTTATTTTTTATTTTGTTTCTTACTTCTTACTTATAATATAGTTTATGATGTTTGACTGATGTTTAAGATTTTAATCTCTGCTGAAAAATAAAATTTATAATTTTGGGTCAATAGCTTATGAGATGATTCTTTTTTGTTATATGGAAAATCAATTGATGAGATGCTTCAGTGTTGATCGCATAGAACTGTACTTTGACTTGTGCCAATGGGGTAAGTCACTTTTCGTTCTGACATGACTTTTTCGTTAATATAATTCTTTGTCTGTATTTTTTTTACTATTATTATTATTATATTTTGTCAATAGTAGGTCAAATTTATTGAATTTTCATATGCAGATTCATGTGAGTTATTTGTGTATTAAGCTAATTAAGTATTGAATTTTGATAATAACCATCATAACCCAATAAAAGTCAAAAATGTATTTATGAGCTTTGGCATGTTGAGTGATGTGATATTCATTGCCTATTCAGCTTCACTTTTTTGGTTGAATTTAATTTTTTTAATGGGAGTTTTCATTCAAAAGTAAGAAGGGAGGATAACAACTCATGTTAAGAAAAAAGGAATGAATACAATATCTTTATTATAAAATAAAAAGGGAGGATAGCTTTTTGATAATGCATCTTTATTATTGCTTTATATTTAAACAAGATGAACATCCCTAAGTTTGAGTGTTGTTGTATCCTTGTGTAAAATAAGAAGGGAGGATAGCTTTTTTATAATGCATCTATGTATTATTGCTTTATATTTAAACCAGATGAACATCCCTAAGTTTGAGTATTGTTGTATCCTTGAGTACTTTCTCATTGAGTAAGTTTGAGTATCTTTAAATATTCCTTGAGTTGAGTAATTTTAAGACAAAAAAAGTATGTTTCCTTCGATTTTAATTCAAGCTTATGCCATTTTTTATATCTCCTTGTATTCTCGTACATTCTTTATTCTTGCGCCATGTAGCCTTCATCTTTCATGATGCAGATACAGATAACTAGGGTCATCCATAGGCGCTTTGTTGATACCACTTGCAGGTGGAGTTAGCTTTTGTGAGCCTCCTTTCTTCCGGAGGATTTCATTTACTTTTAAGTTTTGTTAGGATATTGTCACGACCGAAGCCTAGACCCTGTACGTGGCCGGCAATTGAGAACCAATGATGGTCTACAAGTGAACCCTCATCCTGGTTGACTGCATGGGGAAAGACTAAATCAAGCATCAAAACTAAAGAATTATGTAAAAGCAACTTATTAAATCATAAAATTCATATGACAATAATGAGTACTAAACATAAAGTTTCTATAAAATATCTGAAACTTAATACTGCAAGACTGACCAAGATTGTTTTTCTTGAAGCCTCTAATATATAAATAATGGTTTGGGGAAAAGACCCACGATACCTCAACACATTACGTCCAACAAATCATAAACTAGAATCCTCTGAAAGCAGGGATGTCTCACAAAAAGCTGATAAACAGATGACGTGATCTCAATGGGGCTCTTATTGATGATCCTAAATACCTGAATCAATACCATTAAATGATGAAGGCCGAATGGCACTAGTAAATTGAATGTACGAGTATGTAATATTGCTTAATAACACAAATAACTATAGTGAAAGGCTAAAAATAAGTCAATTGTTATATAGAATAATTTATGATGATTATAATTTAAGATCATATTGTAGGAATGCAATAATAGTAAATATTGAAATGACATATACATATAGATATATACTTTACTATACTTAATTAGGGAATTTTTCTAATGGACAACCATCACTATGAGCATTTTGATTATACAACGTTATACCAATATTGCCAGAGTCTCCCTATACATTTTAAAAGTATAAAACCGAACTGAATTGATGGATCCACTAAAACACTTTCTTGAGGCAGGTGAGGAGCCGCCCGACTTGCGGTTTGATCCTATCTACCATTGCTTCATAGTTTATGATTATGTAAAATAATCAATTGATTGAGATAATTACTCAAAATTGTCTTTTTATAAGGTAACTCAAGTGTACTCAATCTCTATGAAAACCCTTTACATTTCGGGAAGTCGTACACTCTTTTCAAAGTGAAAAAAATATCTTTTTAAGGGTAAACTGAACTTCTCTTTGACAGACTGAAAAGCTTTCAAAAATTGTTTATTCTCTTCTAGAAAATAGTATTTCTCTTCTCAAGGTGAAATAATACTTTTGGAACCATTTGTGTTCCCCTAAACTCTTTGCAAAAGGTAGCTTAAAAATACTGTTCAACTCACTTTAAAGTTTCAAAACCAATGCACCAAAATATTGTAATAAAAATCTGATTCAAGTAGGGTTCATAAAAAATATAAGCATGAACAACAACTCAAGGATATCAATGCACATAATATTGAAATCTCATTATATAAAAAATTAGATTTCAGAAAAAGAGCATTACTCATATCAATAATTTTATAAAACTGATGGTAGAACCATAGATTCAACTTACTACTAACTTAATTGAAATGTAGGGTGTGATGATGGATTAGTCCAGCACTATGAATGGACTTACATACCTTATACACTTCAAATTCTTTACAACGGTGATGCCTTTAGATGAAAACATTACAAGAATTTGTTTCTTGAACCTTAAAGATGAGTTTTTGAGGAGATTTCTTGAAAAATCTATGAATTTCAAGAGTAGGAGATATTAATTCATGTTAAGTGTATATAATTATGAAGTTCTATGGAAAAATCTTACCTTTGATATGGATGATCCTAGGAGGAGGTTAGTTTCTTGAAAACTTCTCATTCGAGGGTATATTTATGATCTAAGGAGGTGACTACGTATTTGTTTTTTTAAAAAACACCCAGATGTCCGCGACCGTGCAGAAAATGCATCTGGCATGCAGTCAACCACTTAGGAAGGCAGTAGTTGCTCCCTCACCACTCACCCATGCGGAAAATGCATCAACTGCGCGGCCGACGCGTGGCAAGATATTGTCCAGTAAAATAGGCATAACATTTTACTCCAAACTCCAATTGATTCAAACTTTCTGGCATTTGAATTCCGGCTCATAGACCTTCATTTTGATAGATTGTGAGCAGCATAACTATATGTATTCTAACAGATATTATCGTTTGAAGTTAACAAAGCCCGCAAAATGACTTTGTACTTGACTTATGGTGGTTCTTTGAGACTCGAAATCACTTCCGATACCCTTTATACACTTGGTAAGAACCTAAAAATACATGATCAAGTAGTACACTACCTGGTTCTAGCTTATATACTTAAGAAAAATGATTTGTATTTGAAATGTAAATTGTTGGTGTGTTACAATATCTCCTCTTGGGATGATTCGTCCTCGAATGATGGTTAAATTGAGTATGCAAAGTAAAAAGAGCTACTCTTGCTACATTTTTAGCTTTTGAACTTTCTTACTAGCATAGGAAGAACTGATTCACACTGAGAGTTTTGAACAGTCTAGTGCACATAAGTGACGAGTGAAATGTGTGTGAACATAGTCACGCTCTAACTGAAACTATGTGATGTGAAACAAGGGCATCTAGGAACAAATAATAATACAGTATGAGTACTATGCCTTAAGATATACAACTTCTAGCTTCCACATTTTGCGACACCTCTAAATCACGTCCTCATTTATGAATACTTTACCTCATTAGAAGCAACTTATAGATCCAACAAGGCTATATAATAACTCTTACAAGATCTAAGTCTAATTGCATGCTCACTCTTACCGTACGGTGTTCAAGCCTGACTCTAAATAACTACATGTTACCCATAATATGATCATACTAATCTAAATCGCAGACTCATGATCTTTAGATGCCTTTAAGTATTCTAAGCCCCTTTGCTGATTCGGCTTTATTCCCTTATACTAGAAAGCCTCCACCGAAATCTGACTTTCAATTGGGATTTTTCACTCCAGGAACCGCTACGTATTTGAGTTTTTTAAAAATACCTAGATTCCCGCGGTCCCATGCAAAAATAACTGAGACGTAGCAAACTGCATAAGAAGGCAGTAGCTGCTTCCTCTCTGCGCGGCCGACACATGGAAAGATAGTTTACCGTAATTAGACATACTTTTACCTCAAAATTCCAATTGAATCAAACTTTGTGGCTTTGGAGAAAATACTCACAGACCTTTAATATGATAGGTTATTAGATGCGTAACTATTAATATTCAAAGATACATTATGATTTTAAGTTGAACCTTGCATAAACTAGTGTGAAAAACAAAGTTGATAGCAAGACTTTAAACTTGACTTGGTGTTAGAGGTCCCTTAAGAATCTAAATCACTTTTCATTCCCTTTATAAACTTAGTAAAGAACCTAAAAATACATGATCAAGTTGTCCATCATCCGGTTAAAGCCCATATACTCAAGAAAAATGATTCAAATTTGAAAGTTGATTTTTGGGTGTTACAATATCTTCCTCTTGGTATTATTTGTCCTTTATTAACAGTTGAAATGAATAAAGAAAGAAAAAACAGTTACGCTTATTACATTTTTGACTTCTGAACTTGCCTACTAACATGGGAAGAACTAATTCATACTGGAGGTTTTGAACAGTCTTTGGCACATAAGTCACGAATTATATGCATCTGAACATGGTCGTACTCTAACTGAAATTATATGTAATGAAACAAGGTATCTCAGAACTAAGTAATAATAGACTAGGACTACTAAGCCATTAGGAATACAAGTTCTAGGTTGCATGTATTGCAATACCTCATAGCTTATTAGTGGCAACTCATAGCTCCTACACGCTATATAAGTACACTTGCAAGATCTAAATCTAATTAACTCTAAATCACAAGGTTCTACCTATAAGATGATCACACTAATCTAAATCACACACTCATGATCTATACATAGATCCTATAAGGGTATACAAATGTAATTGCATGCTCACTCTTATCATTTGTGTTCAAGCCTAACTTAAAATCACAAGTTTCTACCCATAAGATGATAATACTAATCTAAAACTCACATTCTTGATCTATACATGTTAACATTTTCTTTGAAACAATCGCATTTCTTCATACTCCTGGATTAACAAACCTCAAGTTCACATAAAGAATCCATTAGTCGCATAATGCTACCACCCACTTACTTTCAACACCATATTCAATCTTATTACTGTACCCACTTCATGGGATTCTAGGTAACCAACTTCTCTCAAACTTTTCCACATTTCTATCATCACTATCAACTAAAATTCTATGCATTACTAAAGGAAACAAGCTAATAACTCTCATCTAACTATTAATTATTATAAAAATTCATCTCTTTCTTCCTTTACATGTATAACTTTAGGTGGAGTAAGATTACCACCACTAGCTTAATAAGAAACATCAAACCTCTCCTATCTATCATCACATATTTACTAATAACAACATCACTCTCAAAATTAAAAAGGATCATTGAATGAGCTAATGGCAAAAGATCATATGAACGATTCCTTTGAGAAATATGATAAAAGAATATGCATGACGTAACATTTTGTTACTATCCATTAAGAGTAAGTCATAAATATGTCAGGCTGAGCATACTATACTAGTACAAATGAGTGATTATATGAATAGGTTTGTAACATGAGTCTGGCATCTATAACTTAATGGTGTAAGATTGATATCAATGAGCTAAACGCTTTGCCTGTTATTGTAGGTACAGAGCATAGATGTGAATCTGATTGAAGTGTATACTATGGACACAATTCTAATATTAGAAACATTAACAAGATGTTGTAATTCTTTAACTTTGAGGAATTTACTAGCGTATGAATTGAATGATATAACACTATAACACTTCTGAACACATTTGTATCTGATTCATAAAACTTGACTTGGTTTCTCATCTTATGATCTCTCCCTTAGGTCTAAAGCGGCTATTTTAAAGAATGTATCTATTCCATTTTTTCTAAAGTAGTGCATATTTAATTTATTCTAATACTCGATAATATGCTAATCTCATTTCTACAAAACTCTCATGTGGCAATTCTAAATTCCTTATAGCACTTCTTTCTAACCTGCGTCTCTTAGCATCTTTTTGCTCATACACAAGTCTTTCTATATTTGTTACTTATATGGACTTATAAATTTATTTAATCTACTAACTTGACTTCTCCTTCTTAGTACACTAATACCATCCTTCCAAGATCATATCGACCTAATTCGAGAAAAGTCAAACTTTATTTAAGAGGCTCATGATTGACTATATATGATCTCTCTGACAAAACTCTTAAGAGTTATGCAGAATTTTTCCATCAACCTAGTACATACTGATAACTTTTATATACTATCTAGGAGCACATTGAACACCATAAATTTATTTAAAACCTAGTTTGACTACAAATAATATCGGGTCCACTTCTTAATGTACTTTATAATGTAATGACTTAGCCATACTTTATTTCACTAAAATAAGGGACATAATACCACACTTGTAAAATTCAATTTAATGTAAAACTAATAGCTTGATTCCTCACCTACACTATGTGAAATATGCAAGATGAGATCTCAAAAAAGCATCATTTCCCTCATGTTGCAATCATTTTTGTATCTTGACACTCGCCTCGATCATATTCAAACTTAGAGTCTAGTACTAAACATGTATAACAACCATTTATAATACATTAAACTTGCTTACAACAAGTAGATAAAGTCAATCAATAAAATAGTAGTCTCCTGAAAACCTATGAAAAAGTCCTGGATATCTTCCACAAGCTACATAATACTGACTACTCATTATACAACATTTCCTAATTGGTTCTATAACCTTATAAATAAGCACTCATATATATATATATATATATACACACACACACAGAGAGAGAGAGAGAGAGAGAGAGAGAGAGAAGACCCAATATGTAAAATAAGCCTATATCGTGTGACATTGTAGTACATGGAAGTGACGAAGATAGGAGAAAGTTGAGTACGATGACAATTTAACTTTAAATATGATAGTGTACAATTAAAATATTTAATAGTTTATCAATGAAAATTCAATAAAACTTTTTTTTACTAAAAAGTTAACGCTTTTTCTAATTATTTTCTATAAAATATTTTTAAAAGTAAATAGACAATTTACTCCAACTTTTCCCCTTTAAAATAATATATATATTTAATTTTATTGGAAATTTAATAATATTTGAATTTAGTTAAGGATTAAAATTGTAATTAATCTTTGCATTTTGTAGCTCCCCACTATTTATATCAATTGATATGATATGTGAATGTTGAAACAATGTATATGTGAAAGTTTTTGGTGTGTGTTGAGTTCTGTAATTGAATGGAATCATGTTAATTGAATTAATTTTTCTTTTCCATGTTAAGTTCTGGTCCAAATTAATAATAAAAAATAAACTTATGGTTAAATTTAAAAAGAACTCAATTTTTTTTTTTTTTTCATTTTTGTTTTAATAATATGAATTTGACATTTTATAAGCACTTAAATACAAAATCATATATGAAAGTTGGTAACTTATGTATAAAATTCAATATTTTTTTTGTGTGTAAGATTGATTATTTGATGCATTGATGCTAATTGTGACAAACGATACTACTTTCGCTTCGAGTGTCTATGATTGTCGATGATACAGTTTCCCAACTGAAGGTTTGGTTCATGCCCATAGGAGTGGTAGTGGAAAGTTGTTGCTAATTAGAAATTCTAATTAGTCGTAGGTAAAGAAATTTGCGAGTACAAACATTATACTTTAAAGGGGGTGATACGAAAGTGTCAAATATCGATGGGTGTTTTGTTACAAATATGGTAAAAACAGTAAAATTAAGGGAAATCAAGTATTAGGGGGAATTTTTGGGGAGTGACCGTAATACAAGTTTATATCGATTATTAGGTACATGCTTTTGATAAAACATTTATAGAAAAATAGTGACTAGGATAATCTTTAATTGGAAATAAATTCTTTCTCAAGCAACCTACACCATTTAAAATGGGTTCCTCTAGGACACCCATTAGTCGTATGAGTCCAACCAACGCCTTACCCCACTCACCTTCTCGAGCTGAGTGTTAATAAATGGCACTAGGTCTCACCCTTTCGCGATGAACCTCATGTCGACCAACTCCTTAAGAATTCAATATTGCGGTCTTGGTTTCATGAATTCTCTCTCAAGAAGCCGGAAGCACATGGGTGGACTTTTATTTATCACTATAAATCCATTAGATTAAACAACAACCACTATATGCAATCACCATTAAACTACATCTAAGATATCATAAAGCTAGATCCAATAATAATATTAACTCATATTTGCTAAATCACATGCTAATAATGGGGATTTTTAGCCACACATCAAGAAACAAGATTATACCTTTAATGATGCTTAAATCAGACTAATATAGGGAAATAAGTCTTGATTTAAGAAAATGAAGAAGAATCAAGAAGAACCACGTCCAATTTGGGAAGATGAAATCCTTCTTCTTCAAGTCTTCCAAAAACCCTCTCAAAACTTGAGAGAAAATATGAAAAGCAATACTTTAGAGTATGTATAATGTTCCACTTTCTCCGGATAATAAAAACTTAAGCTAGTATTGATAGTCTTCAGATTTTGTGATGCGGCATATTGTTCAACGAGGGTAGTAGCAATCGCCGATCGATTAGGTGATTCACCCATCTTCTAGTTCATTGACTTTTTATTCTTGCCCACACATATGTGTATCCTGGATCATTGGGCGGTATAGTACTGCTCCACAGAACTATTATGAGATGTGCCGATTGTACCTTTCTCAGATGATTTAGCCTCTTACTTTTGGGTTCAGTACACCGGAACAAAAGTCAAACTACGTTCCTTCGGTAATTTTCTAAGTGTACTTTGCGATGCGCAAGCCTCTGTTTCTTCGTTCTTTTAAGCTTTTTATGTCCCTTTTTGCGGAATAGTTTACGTGGTTTCCTTAAATCCTGAAATACTTGAAACTTAAGAGTTTTTATCATATATTAGGATAAAATACACATTTAAGGATAATATTTTCAGTAAAATATAAATCTAAACAAGTCCAATCTGTATACTCATCAACACCCCCAACTTAAACTTTTGTTTGTTATCAAGTAAAACTCAAGTTCACCGGTTAAAAAAGAATGTATCAAATAGTGCTACACAAGATTCAATGCACACAACAAGACTAAAACTATTTATATAAAGATCAATTTTTAACTCAAAGATTCAAGTTGTGATATATCATTGTCAAAGATTCGCAAAATCACATTAATCTCTCAAATGCAAGTTCAAGCTCAAACATAATCATTCAAATTCCCTCACACAAATGATGATTCTAGTTTCACACATAAGTGTGATAAATTTAAAGTCTAGGTTTTAGATAAAAATCTCATACTCAAAAAGAGGAAAAGGATGCATGCTTTAGCCCAGAGGTTAGCCCTTGTTTTCTAGTCAACAATCGTTTCCACTTTCTCAAGATCAAAAAGGTATTTTGTAAGTTTTGTAATTTGCTGAGTGCAAAGATGTGATCATTTAGGCTTAGTGACTAAAGATCCTCATGAAATATGGTACTCATAACACTCACTTTTCTTTTCCTTATTTTTATCAATTTTTCTTTCAGTGATTTTATGTCATCCCATTATCCAGGTACATGGATTGATTGGAACCCCAAAATTCTTTGTACATTTATGTACAACCTTTTTTTCATTCTTTTCTTTTCTCTTTCTTTTTCTCTTTTTTTTTATGAGGATTGTTTCCATTCCTTTGCACCACGTGTTAAGGTAAACTTTTCTTGCACTTCTTGACTTCCCCCTTCTTTAAACCACACCCCAACATAAGCTTTTGACTTAAGTTGGCTATTCAGTAAACCACAAGTCATGAGGATTATAGGTAGTTGATAAATGACGCTCTAGGTATTATCAAGTTTCTTCCAAAAGGAAGGTAAAGTTCAAGGGATGTTGAAGAGAGGTTCACATACTTACAAGGAAGGGTCACAAAAAAGGGATATGTGAAATTGGGTCACACTCTTCAAAATCGCCTAAGATCATTTCAAGAGAAAGCATTACTTAATTTACTAGACTAACAGGGAAAAATCTAGGTTTATTCATGCATGGTTCAAGGTAACCTTATTACACAAGGCATTTGATACTTACACCAAACAAGACGTCATAGTTTGGCTAGTGTGCAACGGTCATAACACGAGAATCAATTTGACAACTGGCTAATCGCAAAGAGATGCAAAGAGTTGACATATTGTTTATGCAAATTCATTTGATCTCTTAGTAGGCACACAATCAAGTTTGTTTGATTGAGATCACTATTCAAGTCATCCATATTTATAAAAAATAATACTTAAATTCTTAAGAGAAAATCTACTTTCAACACAGAGGTGACAACTATTTTCGAAAAATATAAAAAAAATTAAATGATGTGAAATTCAATTTGCAATGAAAATCGAGAAGCCATAAGCTTAAACAATTATAAAAAGAAGATAAGAACTATTTAAACATAACAATCCAAATAAACACAAAAACCACACAAGTATCAGCACCACAAGTGTGGTTGTCAACATACTAAAATAAATAAGTATGTGTGCTCAAATATAGATAACAATAATCAAGAAATTAAGTTCGAGAAATATAAGGGCAGGGATAGAGAGTAATCCTTGTTTAGTGGTTTCTTTGAGTTGGAATCCTTGAACAGATGTAGCATTAAGTAGAAGGTGAGGTGGTGATGTTAGGTGAACTGCCGAGTGATTCAACAAAATCTATTTGCCTTCTCTCAGTAATCTAATGTTTTTATCTTCAACCCACGATCCTGATTGATTCATTAGACACCCTTTTTCGCATAGGCCTGCAACTAGTCTTGTTTGTTTCCATTCGACAACCACATATCGACTTCTGGGTCATTCGGTAAATCGCCAAAAGAATTTTTACTTGACTGAGTTTTACTGAACTTCTAGGTTGTTTAGGACAATCTTTGCTCTTGAAAAGGGTCCATCCTCAAGGACACTTGGATGGTCCTTGGGGATGTTTTCCTGGACGTTTCAAACCCAAATATGCTCGTATAAGAGTTTAAGACCTCCCATATAAATTTACTCCAAAAAGAACACGTAAAACTCAACGAAACATACCAAGACACATAAGGTCGTTTCATGGCAAACCTTTCAAACATCATGGATGTTTGACCTCCAAACTTCATGAAACTTGACACACTGCCTTTAAGCACTATAATAACTCATATAATGATCTCATTAAATCATGAAACACACACATAGACATATAACCACACATGAGGCATATAGGTGACTTTATCGTCGAATGTCTTGGTAGTCCCTTGATGTTTCACTTACAAATCATCTAAAAATCTAGATACTTCCTCAATACAACATTATAGAACATTTTAGGACCTTAGACCATCATGAAAACCATATTAGGATTCAACTTCACCTAAGTCATTTTTGAGGTATTACATACACCCTTAAGTTCAAACAAAGATTGGATCAATGTCTTGCTTTTCCTTAACCTCCACTACAAAAGAAGATTCTGACCAATTATTAACTAAGACACAATTATCTCATATCCTCATACGGAAAAATCACAAGTGAGCAAGCCTGTGAACATTCTTCGCTAGTTTATTCCTTTCTTCTTCAACATGTGCTAGACTACCCATGGATAGTCAGCTATTATCATCTCCTACTACATTTGCCTTACTAGGATGGAAATGCACACTCACATCATAATCCTTGAGGAGACCGAGACACCATAACTGGAGAAGATTCACCTCTTTCTAGGTGAATACATACCGGATGATCTTATGTTCTATGAACATATCTAAGTGAATACCATATTAGTAGTGTTCCCAAATCTTGAGTGCAAACACCATTCCTTCAAGCTCGAGGTCATGAATCGGATAATTCTTCTCATGTACCTTAAGTTTTCAAGAAGCATAAGTTATAACCTTATCTCATTGCATCAACACACTACCTAGGACGACCTTTTATTCATTAGAATAGATTATATAACCATCTAAACCCTCTCGGAGAGTCAAGATAGGAGTTGTTGTCAAACCTAGCTTTTAACGGTACAATGCTTTTTTCATAATAATTTGACCATCAAAACTTGACCTTCTTATGAGTCAACCTAGTCAATAGAAAGGTCATCGATTAAAATCATCCCAAAAACCTTCAGTAATAACCTGCGAGACCTAAGAAACTTTTGATATCTATCGGAGAGGAAGGTTTGAGACATTAGTTCAGGACCTGTATTCTCTTAGAATCCCATGGGATCCTTCATTGGATACAATATGCCCAAGGGAAGAAACATATATTAACAAAAAATTCACATTTGATAGACTTAGCAAATAATTGTCGATCATTGAGAGGTTGAAAAATATCTCTCAAATGATTTGCATGGTCTTCCTCATTCAAAGGGTAAATAAGGATAGCATCAATAAATAAGATAACGATCAAGTCCAAGTACAGCTTGAACTCTCTAGTCATCAAATTCATGAAAGCTGCATGAGCATTGGTTAGTCAAAGTGTCATAACTACGTATTCATAATGATCATACAGTGTTCTGAAGGCTATTTTCAATGTCTCCGACTCTTATGATCATATCCGGATATGAAGTCTATATTTGAGAAAGAAGTCATCAATCTGGGGATGAGTTATGTATTTTTTATTATGACTTTGTTTAACTGCCTCTATTCAATGCACATTCTGAGATATTTATGTTTCTTACTTACGAATAACAGTGGTGCACCTCATGGCAAAATACAAGGTTTTATGAAGTTCTTATCTAGAAGGTCTTTCAACTACTCTTTAAGTTCTCTAAGCTCAGTTAGTGAAATCCTGTAAGATAGAATAGAAACACGCTAATTATCTAGGTGGATATCTATTCCAAAGTCTATATCCCCTAGAAACAGTTCTGAGAAATTATTGCCTACAGGAACTAACTAAAGAGTTGGGGTTTCGGAGTTAGAATCCATTACCCAAACTAGATGATGCATATAACCCTTATAGATCATCTTTTTTGCCTTATGGTGACATATGAATTGACCCATAGCAGCTAAGCTTCTACCCTTCCATTTTATGATTGGTTCATATTGAGACTAAAAACAAACAGTCCTAGTTCAACAATTGACTGATGCATAACAAGAAAGTAACAAATCCATATCTAGAATAAGATCAAAATATACAATTTATAACTCTACAAGATCAGTTGAGGTGACTTTTTGGGAGATGGTGATAGACAATTTATGTATACCCTTCTATCAATAACTAGGTCACCGACTGGAGTAGAGACTAAGAAAGTTTTGAGATAGTTTCTGGATTAACACTTAATTGGACTACTATACAAGGAGTTAAAAAATAAAGAGTAGCCCCTAATATACTAAAGTATAAACATTGAGATCATAGACTCGTAACGTACCATATATGAGCCATATGTTTCAGCTGGTATGATGCCAACTCAATCCGATCATTCCCAGTGACCATCGTCACCTCAAAGATCTTCTTGATATCATCTAAGAAATTTTGGGGATCCTTACTAGTATGCAATCCTAAGATCTCAGGAGGATTCATCCTAACAAAGTCATAGACCATCACTGCCATTGATCCACCATTTGAGTTCACAAGAGATTAACCTGGTGATTGTTTTGGTTGGCGGTACTATAACCCAACATCCGAATGATATTCTTGAATTCAGAATTGGAGAATTCCTAATATGGGATTGGAGGGGTTGCGTTTTCATTCCTAACATTCACATTCTTGATGTTAGGTCTATGAGGAGCCATAATCATTAAAATGTAGAACGTCGGGTTGGAATGGACTTAGACCATACCTTACGCATGATAAGAGTAACAAAAAATGAAGGTTTTCCTAAAACACGTTGTAGCCTCCCTCTCATTAGAAATTGTTCAATTAATACCCACGAAAGGGACTAGATCTACTTAGTGCGGCTTTTTAACATCCCAGAACACTTAAACCTAAAGCTCTTATACTATGTTTTTCACGCCTTGAGCTACACGGATACGGGAGCACAATACCGAAGAACACAAGTTAGCCCAAGCTTACCATGTTGGCATGATCATGAGCATAATAAATATAAACAGAACAGTAGAAACTGGGCAGAATCTATAATCATAAACAAAATGAAAATATGGAGAATACCCATACACTATGACTGAGATATATGAATATTGAAGTGCTTACTACAAGGAAGATATTAATTCAATACTAATTTGACTCTATCTATTTATGAAAATAGCCTCAAACTGACAACAAATGTTGGTACATGCGCCAACTTAAAACCTACGTGGCTAGTAGTTCTGGGTCTATTTCGATACGTTGAACGGTATTATGCTACTCCCAATGAATTAAGTGATTTAAAGATCATGACTTAGTTTTCGTTGTACTAGATAGATCAAAACTAAACATGAAAACTGTGAATGCAACAATTAATCTAATAAGTATGAATTAATTTTGAGGCATATATAATTGAATAACTAAAATATCTTACTTAGCATGAGTAATTCAAGAACTAAAGAAAAATATAGCAAGGGTTTTGGAATTCATGCAATAAACTAAATATGAACATACTAATCTTGTCTTGATCATTCTTACAACTAAAAACCCTACAAGTCTAACATTCAAGAAACCCTAGGCCTAGTCTTAATAAGGGAATCATGAAACTGACTGGAAATTAGAAACCTAATGGGTAAAAGGAACCCACTACTTAAATCCAACATACCTAGTGATGAATTCCAGAGAGAAATCTTTTGATTTTAGGGATAGAACTAATGGAACTTTGTTGCTTTCTTGAACTAGGGTTCTTTACCTATTTTCTCCTATCAGGCTCTAATTTCTTTATGTTTTGATTAATGATTTGACTTAGGTAAAGTCTAGTTATATTTGTAGTCTTAAACTAACTAAAACATCATAATTTAGGGACTAAACGACATAGCTTAGGGTTAAATTAAATAGGATAAGACCAAAAGACCCTTGATTTAACTATTGTTGAACACATCGACGGACCTGGTGCATGGATCATGGTCTTACCTACTGTCTGTAGGTCTTGACCATTATTTAATTTATAGAATAGGTTGTGCCGACCAAGATTGAAGGACCAGGTACACGGACCATGGTCCTAACTACGTATGTCCTGTTCCTTCATAATTTGGTTTAGATGTTGTGTTTTGCTGACCAAGATCGACGGACCTGGTCGATGGACCCTTGTCCTACCTATAGTTCGTAGGTCCTGGCCATCGTTTGGGATCTTTCTATTTTTTATTGACCATGTTCCACGAATCGTGGTCAAACCTACAATCCGTAGGTGGCCTCCGTAGGTTACACCTGCAATTCTAGAAATCTGTATTCTTGTCTATCAAGGATACGGGGTGTTACATATGTAGTCCCTTATTATATAAATGGGTTTATCACAACCATAAATAAGATTCTACTAACATAAGTTCATACTTATCCTATCACAAACCTAAATAAGATTCTACTAATATAAATTCATAATCAACCTAGTATACTTGAACTTTTTGAATAATTTTAAGGTTTTCACAACCCGATCATCTGACCAGGACATGCTTGGCACTGGAGAACCATTGTTGGTATGAAAACAAACACTTATTCTTGCTGTCTACATGCAGGAGATTAACTCAAGCATCAAAACTAAAAAATTATTTTAAAAATACTTATTACATCGTAAAATTTATCTGAATAATATTGAATATTAAACATAAGCTTTAATAAACTATCTTAAACTAAATACTTCAAGACTAATATGTCTATCTATGAAGCCTCTAGCATATAGAGATTGGTGTGGGGGAAAAGACCCACTACACCTCAAAACATTAAGTCTATCAAATCTTAAAATAGATGTAACACCCTAAATTCTAGAACTACAAAAGTGTATATTTCCAAAAGTTGCACGTGCCACTAATGAGCAATACCCACGATCCGCTGTGGTGGTCTGTGGTTCACCATTGCAGTGCCTCCGAGAAAGCCCAAGTGTTTTGGCCAAGGTTGACCCTACGCCAGGATATATTGACCGTAGGTCAGTCTATGATGCATGTCCCAGGCTGTTCTTCAGACCCCCAATTTTAAAGTTTGAGATCCCTGTTAATGGTTGACCATCACAGACCATTGGTAAATCTAGGGTCCGTTGGTTACCATGACAACTTATAAGTCAGGGGTCATTTATTCTTTTCCCTATGTGTTGGAACCCTAATGTAGGTCGTTTATCCCCTAAAACTACGGTTTTTTGTTGTCAATTTAAGCCTAGTAAATTCATAAGAATATACCCTAGTAAATTCATTATCTAGGAAGTCGAACAATCTAGAGAAAGAGAGGAGAAAAAGCCGACCAACACTAGTTTAAGAACGTTGATGGTTTTCATATGTTTTAGGCCCGAAAATGAAATATTTCTCCGTGGAATTCTTCACAAGGTATGTGGGATTTAACTAGTTGGTTACTTGAACCCATTAGGTCCCTAGGTTTTTAAATGAGAATCTTGATCCCCTTAATATTATCTAGACCTAGGGGTTTATTGAATGTTAGAGATTGTTAGGCTTTACCTATTAGAACGACCCCACATTAGATTATAAAGATTTGATGCTCATTTTGTGTAGATTCTTTCTTATAGAAAGAACCCTAGGTATGTAGTTCTTTTAAATCACGAATTACACATGTTAGGTTTATTATTTGAGATATACATGCCTCACTTGAATGTTTCATTATCAGTACATTAATGTTTCCTTTTTTAAGTCAGTATGTCAATATATTGAGATTTCTAGTATTAATTCATAAGTTGTTAATTACATAATCAATTGGGAGTAGTCAAATACCACGTGGACTAGGGTTAGTCACCCTCAATTCCAATACTATGTGCTAATAGGTTGTAAGTCTCCTCAGTAGGAGCCATTTTAGTGATCGCGCCTGTCGTACCTCGATAATTCTGACAGGGTATATTGGGCCCTCTCGATGGGGAATATGCATCGGACTCCACATTTAGCTTATATAATTTTGTATCGGTTATTAGATTTTACCTTACACTCTTATTCTATTTCATTGACCATGTACCAATCACAATTAAGTATTAAGTCACAACATGTTATACACTTCATTATTACATTCAAATACTTTATGTTAAGCCTTCTTGTTTAGTATTATGCTTATCTCTTATCATAGCTAAGATATATGCTTTGGTTCAGTTATGTTTATTGTTCATTTTTACACTATCCTGCATGCTCAGTACCTTTAATGTACTGATGCATACTCTACGCTACATCTTCTCATTATGCAGGTCGATTTCTCAGATTTTAGATCTTGCATAGATCAGTTCAGCAACATTAGTGGTGAGTCCTCATTATTCGAGGATGATTGTCATGCTTATGCTCTTCCAATTTTAATCTTTATATTTTAGTATTTTCTAAACTTAGTTGGGGCATGTCCCAACACTTCTAGTTAGTTAGAGGTTATTATAAACCACAAAGACTAAGTATCCACATCTTATTCCTTCCAATTCCACTCTAGCTTGAGGTAATAGTCGATTTTTTCACGTATGAGCAAACTACTTCAAGCTCAAGTGCCAATAATCGTGAGTAGTAATATAACCCAACCAAGGACTTAGGTTGTTTCCACAAGGAGTGGTTTTGAGAATCAATAGACAAGTGTGAATAATCTCAAGTCCATCATACCTAAAAATATTTAGGAATTAAAACATATTTCAAGTTTGGGGTTACACAAGTGTAAAATAAGAGTGGTTTTTCTGTTGTAATTAACCAGTAAGACATCAATCAATACGAATAAACAAGTATGGAGACATGATTCTTGGGATGTGATAGGATTATGGGATAAGGTAGTTAACAGGGTAACTGCAACTGATAATAAAATGTTTTAGTTTAGTTATTGATCTAGACATTAGTGGGGTTAATCTTTTTATCAAACAATTTACCCTGAATAAATTTAGTTTCTCTAGAACACCAATAAGCAGAAATTAAGAATATCCTTTATTAAATCCATTCACTATATGGAGCTTAAGCTGTGGAAAAGGATTTAGGATTCCCTCTTTTGAGCTCAAACCATGACAACCAATATCCACAAACCATCAATTCAATAATCATGGTTCTAAAACCACTCTCTCGAGCAAGAAAAAAACATGAAGGTAAAGTTGCATTTGCAACTACAACCCTTTCTATAAAGCCACAAGAACTAAATGAAATCACTTTAGAACAAAATCTAGACTATGAAATAACAATGCCCTAGAGCTAAATTAACTTATAATCGCATAATCACACCCAAATAACTAGGGTTTTATCTATATACCATAAAAAGGTAGAAATCATTACCAAATTATATTTCCATCAACTAGGTAAGATTAATATTGTCTCTATAGAGTTCTAACATGAAGAATCTTCAACACCTACTTCCAATTTCTTAGAAATGGAAATATTCAAAGCTAACGAAATATTGTTTCTATACTTAGTTCTTAGCTCTCAAACTTGAAAACTGAATAACATTAAAAATTCAAACAAATAACAGACCCTAAGCTAAAAATTTAAGCAAATAGTTATAGTGACAAAAAATTGTGATGTATAGAACAATTCAACGCAGTTAGTCGAGATGAGCGAGTGGATCGACGATCCACCCATTTGTCAATTCCATATTATTTTTTCTTTGGCCTTCAACCTCTTGTGGTTCTATGTCTTTGGACGATATATCCCTGCATAGTGGAATCTTTCAGCGACTCATCAACTGATCTTATAAAGGCCTACTTGATTTTCTCCTTCGGGTCTTAGCCAACTAGAACATTAGGCAAGACAAAAGGTCATTGGGTTACTCACCAAATGGGTTAGGCAATCCTCAGACCTCATTTTCTTCGTTATTTAAACTTCCTTTTTCCTTTTTGCTCACCAGTTTCCATGCTTTGTTCCTCAATCCAAATAACTGAAAATCAAGGATTTCCATCTGTTATTTGCACAGAATATGCATTGAGGAAACTAAATATATTAAAATAAAACTCAAATGTGTCCAAATAATGGACTCATCAATAGTTCCGCTTCAGTGATTAGTCACTCATACATATATTTAGAATTAGTATCATGTTCCTTCTGTTTGTGCTTGCATTTTCTGCATATTTGCATGTTCTTGGAATTTCGTTCACTCAAAAATCAGCATCTAGTAAATTTTGGTATGGTTTGTAGCTCTTTCCCTCAATTTTCAGCTACATAGACTGCATTCGAGGACGAATTTTCTTAAGTAGAGATACTGTAACTCCCCATTTGCTATTACTGCGAAAGTGAAGATTTCCAAATGTTGCAGGTGCTACCGATAGGCACCACCCATGGACAGTAGGGTAATCCACTGTTCGTCCTGGTGACCTGTGATTCACCATCTACAACCCTTCTCAACAAAGACCAAGAATTTTTTCCAAGTTTAGACCTAAACCAATTTTCATGTCTCATAACTCCGAAGAGGTTTCACCAGCATGCATCGTCAGTCTATCCATGGTCCATTGTTCTGGTCCATCGGTGACCTCTACGACTCTCAATTTTGGGGTTGTTTGGTCTTATCCCTATGCATTGGAACCCTAAACTATGTTATTTACCCCCCTAAACTATATATTTTTGGTCAACATAAGTCATGTAACTTAATTAGAATCTACCCAAGTAAATTCATTCTCCAAGAAATCAATCAAACTAGAGAAAAGAGGAGAAAATATCGAGCAACTCTAGTTCAAGAAAGCAATAGGCATTCATCAATTTCAGTACTGAAATAAAAGTTTTCACTAGTGGGTTCCTTTCACCCATTAGGTCTTTATATTTAAGCAGAATCTTGATTCTCTTAATATTATATAGACCTAGAGTTTCTTAAATGATAAAGATTGGTGGGTCTTAGCGTTTAGAATAATCCCAAATTAGATTACCATGGTTTTAGTATCGGTTTGTGTAGATTCTTTCATTAATCCAGAACCGTAGTAATGTAGTTCTTCTAGTGCATGCATTACTACGTCAGTTATTTCAAATATGCATGTGTTAATATTTCGATCTATACAATCTTGCAAAATTCAGTCATAAATTTTTATTTACATAATCAATTGGGAGAATCTTAAAATTGAGTGTTCTAGAGTCAATCACCCTCAAGTCCAAAAAATACGTGATTCATAAGTTATAATTCCCCTCTATAGGTATAATTTTACTGATAATGATGCCTTGATACCTCTGGCGGGGTATGTTGGGTCCTCTTGCCAGAAAGTATAAGTTGGACTCCACATTTAGCTCATGTGAATTTATGTCGAATACTAGTGTCTCCCTAACACTCAGATTCTATTGCATTTACCATGTATCAGTTACTTTATGTTTAGCATTCTAAGATCACTATCATAATTACTCTTATGATTGGTAATATATATGCTTTCACTTTGTTTATGCTTATTGTTCTTTTTTACTCTATCATGAATGCTCAGTACGTTTGATGCACTTACACATACTCTACACTATATCTTCTCCTGATATAGGTTCAGGTTTTCGGATTCCATATCACGCATAGATTGGTTCCCGATCTAAAGTTCAGCAACATTAGTGGTAAGTGCTCATTCTTCAAGGACGATTGACATGCTTATCTTGCTTTGATTTTATCCTGTAGTTCTCAATATTTGCTAGACTTAGATAGGCCATGTCTTAACACTTATAGTCACATAGAGGCTACTTTTAGACATAGTTTAGCTTTATTACTTGAGTTTGACTTTTCAAAGCTTGTTAGACTTTTCAATTATATATTCAGATTTAGTATGTATGGGGTTTTCCCAATCATTTCAAATTATCTTATCTTTATCTTCTTCACAATATTGATTTTAATTATCTTTAATTATGCTTATGATATGCCGTTAGGATTAGCTTGGGTCACTCGTTTTCCTAGGTCCTCGTGTCCGCATCCTAGGGTAGCTTCGGGGCATAACACTATAGTCCTACGAAAGAAAGGAGGCCTCACCAAAAGCTGGTCAGCCGATGATGTGATATAATCTTGTCTCTTTTTTATTGTCCTAGTTATGTGAATCTACACCCTGAATGATGTAGGTCGAATTACATCATTACATTGAATGTACAAGTATATTATAAGACAGAATAACATAAATATTTGAACTGAAAGGCTGAAAATAACTCAAATGATATATAATATAAATCATGATGAAAATCATTTAGGATCTTATTGTAGGAATGCAATAATAGTAAATACTAAACTGAAATTAATAAATCAAAATATATTTTACTTTACTTTACTTTATTGGGAGTTTCTCTTACCTTCAACCATCACTATGAGCCTTGTGATGATACAACGTCTTATCAATGTTGCAAGAGCCTCCCTATACCTTACAAGAGTCACTTACCTTCAACCATCACTATGAGCCTTGTGATGATACAACGTCTTATCAATGTTGCAAGAGCCTCCCTATACCTTGCAAGAGTCACTACATAAAAAGTGATCATTAGTGGCCATTAGAAATTCTTAATTTCCGTTAAATATGTATTTTAAGAGGCAATTGGCATTCTTTGTATACGTATCAAAAGACTTTAGTGACATTGGTTTGAATGGAACTTAACTAATGTCAGTAAAGAATTTACCTCCTCTATATTATTGTCAGTATTTATTGCCACTAAAAGTTGTTTTTGTTGTATTAATTAGAGAATGCAACTAAGATGATGGATCAACTAAAATTAATTCTTGAGGTATGTGAGGAGCCGCTTGTCTTGTGGTATGATACTATATATATATATTTATATATATATATATATATATATATATATATATATATGTATATATATATATATATATATATATATATATATATATATATATATATATATATATATATATATATATCATACTCACTAGGTTGAGATAATTACTTAAATAGGACTATTTAATGTATAACTCAATTGTACTCAATCTTTTGAAAAACTCTTTATACTTTTCTGAAATAAATACTCACTTTTCAATGTGGAAAAACTAATGTCTTACATAAGAGTAAACTGAACTTTTCTTTATCTCACTGAAATTCTTTTGAAAAATGTTTCTTCTCTTTGATAAAAGAGTATCTTTTCTCAATGTGAAAATAATACTTTCGTAAGCATTTGTGTTACCTTAAACTCTTTTTAAAAGGTATCTTAACTATATTCTAAAACTGACTTTAAAATTTCAAAACCAATGCAAATTTTTTTTTGTAATCGACTATGGTTCATCTGAAATATAAGCATGAACAATAATTGAAGGATATAAGTGCACATAATATTACAAACTAAAAATATAATAATTTAAAATTCAGAAAAAGAATAGAACTCATAGCAATGATTTCATAAAACTTAGGTTAGAACCATAGATTGAACTAATTGATAGTAACTGAATTGAGATGTGAGGAGTGAGGACGAACTATTCAAACAATATGAATGGACTTAAAAACCTTTTAATCTAAAAATTCTTGAGGAAGGTGAGGTCTTTGGATGAAAGTATTAAATAAAACACATCAAGAATTCAACTCCTTCAACCTCAAGAATGAAATTGCATTCAAAATAAAATGATTGGCGTATGAGTGAATGAAACCAAAAGTATGAGAACTCAAATGCCCTCTAGGGACTAAAACCTTGGCCAAACATTCTTTAATTCACAAGAAAACTTGATGAACGCCTTGAACCTTCCCTCGTTTCTCCTGTTTTATCGTCATGAACTCTCTTGTAAAACCCTAAGCAAAATTCGGATTGCGAAAACTGAATCATAAAAAATTAGCTTATCTAAGAGAAGATTCCATTACCTTTCATTTGATATCTTAGGGTACACCTAAGTCATCATATACTGAAAGTTATGTTAGATCCATTTTAAGTTGATTAAAAATTCATACCTTAGAATAACTTGACAAAATTTTCAATTTGATTAATTATAATTTAGAATATATCTAAATTAAGTATTTATAAGGTAAAATGTTTCAATATCTCCCCATTGGGAACATTTTTCCTCTAATGAGATAACTATAAATTAGACCTAAGTGTGGGAACATCTAATCTAACACTCCGAAAGACTATGACCTAGGCTAGAGCCTAACATAATGAAATAATGCTTAAAGCATGTTTCTAAGCCTAAAATAATGTTAAGAAACCATTTAGGATGTTTTTGAGTCAACAGGTCAAGAAACGTCCAAGACGCTTGTAAGTTAGTCTAATTTAACTAGTGAAACGTCCTTAGGTTTCATTCAGGTTTGGAGTTGTTGTATGAGGTCTAAAACTTGTATAATGACTTCAAATAGGTAAAACCATGTATATATGGTGGAAATTTTCAGGCCCTACCCCCAAAGGTCGCCTTCGGGGTCCCAGAAAGGACCCCATACTTGGATTTTGAAGTTTCCAAACCAGCAGCCA
Organism: Solanum arcanum; assembly: GCA_027789145.1. NCBI lineage: Eukaryota > Viridiplantae > Streptophyta > Magnoliopsida > Solanales > Solanaceae > Solanum > Solanum arcanum. Next base: position 33,941,232 of record CM050941.1, on the reverse strand, counting down.
AAATACACATTGGGGGAGTGTGTCTACGTCGCGGACTTGGTTGGCCCTTGGTCAAAAAAATAAAGACTGCGTTGCAGGAAAGTCGCGGACTACACTGTCTCCAAAAATAATTAGAAAATCATGCGGGAGCAGACCCGTTGCGGACTTGTTCCCGACAAAAATCTGAAATTTTGAATTCAAGTTTGACTTCATTAAAAGGTCAACTTATGTGAGGGGTCTTTTGGTTATTTCATATATTTATTTTGAATAAGATTTTTCTCACATTTCACTCACTCAAATCAAGTCATCAAATCAAAAACCAAAACCTCTCACCTCTCTCTAGTTTCTCTCTCTATTCAACCTCTATTGAAGGATGATTAAAGCTTGAAGAAGAAGGCCAATTTATCAAGGATTTAACTTGATTTTATTGAGATAATCTTCATTAAAGTAGGGATTCTTCACTCTTGGGATTCATTTCCTCAAGAGGTCCTCTCCAAGTTGAATTGAAATAACCCAATTCCAAGGGTTTTCCTCTTCTAATGAGTTTTCAGATAAACTTGAAATTGATGACTGATTATGTTCAATTGTGATTACCCATGTATAATTAAGTGTAGATTGTTGAGTAATTAATTCTAATTGAGGAATTTTTATGTGGATCGTGTCTGTTTCCCCAAATTCCCTAAATCTTGGATCTTGCTTATAAATTGATGGGAATTGATGAATGTTTTGATTGGTAGACTTTTTTTTAATCTATTATAATTCATTCGTAGACTGCCTAGGGTAATGTATTGTTGGGATTTGATCTATTTCTTGTAGAATTCATGGGGAAGCATTTTCCCCTTAACCCTAAGTTCTAAGTTGAAGTAAATTGAAATAGTTACGATGCAGTTAAACTAGCTCTGGTTTATGAGTTGAAGTTAATCAGAATAGTGATGATGCAATTAAACTATCTATTGTGTTATTTACTATTTTGTGATGATATTATACCCATGGTTGGGTTGAATTGGATGGTTGATGTAAGACCCTGAAAATGACTTAGGTGAACTAGATCCTAACATGTTTGTATTGATGGTCTATTGTTATACATAGGTCTAATATATGGTATAGAGGCATCAGCTGAAGTATTAGGTGCATTGGAAGACAAATGTCAAGGGACGACCAAGACGTTCGATGACTAAGTCACATGTGTGCCTCGTATGTGGTTCTATGCGATAGTGTGTTATTCATGAAGATTTAAGGTATTTAAATGAGTTATTATAACATGTATAGGCAGTATGTCGATTTTCGTGGAGTTTGAGGTCAAACGTCCAAGAATGCCCATGATGTTCGAAAGATGTGCTTTGAAATGACCTTGTCTATCTAGGTATGTTTCGTCGAGTTTTATCAGTTTGTTTTGGGTTAAATTCATGTGACAGGTGTTACACTCATATACTATCATGTTTGTGTTAAAAACGTCCGGTCAAGCATCCCCAAGGACCAACCAAGGGTCCTTGAGGAAGGACCCACGTTGGTGGCTAAAACTGCCCAAAGGCAGTCCACTTACGGAAGGCAATCGAGGGCCACTGTCCTAGTTGAAACCCCCTAGGTGGTGATGATCGTTGGAGCCTTAGACTAGGAATAGAAGATTCAATTTTCCATGCTTTGAACCAATCGACGGTGGACAGCACGGTCCATAAGTGGACTGACGCCCCGTCGATGGATTAGTTGTCTGTAAGGTTGTGCTTGCGTGCAGGTCACTGTTAAATTAAGGGGTGATGTTGTAATTTCACCCCCCTTCAAAATAAGAGTATTGGTAATTTATTAAATGATATTTTGGGAATTTTAAATAATTATATGAATGTTTAATACTTAGAATATTTCATTCTTCTAAATCAAATTCCCAAATCCCTTAAGAACTTCAAAAGACTCCATTGAAGTCCAAAATCAAGGAAGAGCATTGTGTGACGTTTTAAGTGGAATTTTTTTATCAAAGTGAAGAATTACCTACATCAAGTTTAAGAATTACCTTCAGCGAGGTATGGTTTTTGATCCTAGAAACTTTAATCATCAAGGAGCCCAAATTCTCAAGATGTTTTCTAAAGTTTTCAAAGTTGAATTGTCCAATTTCATGATTCTACCATGGGATCTTGCATTAATGATTTCTAAACATTGAACAATGATTTAATTGATATGGTATTGAGGATTTTAACCTAAATTACCTACGAAACCATGAATTAGATAAACCCTAGTTTATGACTAAGTTGTGCATTAATTGATAATGATCTAATGTTGATGAATTCTTATGTAGCTTTATGTGGGTCAAACATCCCCAAGGACCAACCAAGGGTCTTTGAGGAAGGACACATGCTGGTCGCCAAAACTGCCCAAAGGCAGTCCACCTACGGAGGGCAATCGACGGCCAGTGGCCTGCTCGACGCCCCGTAGGTGGTGGGTGTTTTTGGAGCGTTAGCCTTGGACTCCAAGATTAAATTTTCCACGCTCTGAACCAATCAACGGTGGACAGCACGGTCTGTAAGTGGATTGATGCCTCGTCGATAGGTTAGCCGTCTATGAGCATGTGCCTACGTGCAGCTCACTGTTTAGTTAAGGGATGATGTTTTAATTTCACCCCACTTCCGAATAAGAGTATTGGAGGTTTATTAAGGGTATTTTGGGTATTTTAAACAAGTATATAAGTGTTCAACACCTTAGAATATTTCATTCTTTTAAATTAAATTCCCAAATCCCTTAAGATATCTGAAATACTCCATTGAAGTACAAAATAAGGGAAGATCTTGGTGAGACGTTTTGAGTGGAAATTATTTATCAAAGTGAAGAATTACCTTCATCAGTGTATGGTTTTTGATCCTTGAAACTTGTTTCATCAAGGAGCCCAAATTTTCAAGATGTTTTCTAAATTTTTTCAAAGTTGAATTGTCCAGTTTCATGATTCTACCATGGTTTCTTGCATTAATGATTTATAAACACTGAATAATGCTTTAATTGATATTGTATTAATTATTGTAACCTAAATTACCTATGAAACTAATAATTGGATGAACCCTAGTTTTTGACTAAGTTGTGGGTTACTTGATAATGATCTAATGTGGATGAATTCTTATGTAGTTTTATGTGCGCTATTCATTGAAGTAATAATTGTAGTAGATTGATATCTAGGTAGTATTAGATTGATGAATTTACATTGATATGACCTAGTTCATTGATTATTGTAGTTTTTATGTTGCATTATTGATTATGGCCTTGGGTAAGGGTCTTGTGTTACCGAATTGAGTAAGTTCACTTTGGATTGAGGTGTTGATGATCAAGTTGGGTATGCTGACCCATTTCCTTTAATTTGATGCTATTTATAATTCGATTCTTATTGTGATTGGTATGGTACACTTATGGTGGTGGTGTTATGTGTTTTACTTGCAATTGATGTGTCCTTGTCAGTGTTACTTTATGCAATATGATGATCTTGGCCTTGTTGGTAATTATTTGAAGTTATATGACTATTTGTGTAGTTTGATGTGGACCTAATGTGTGAATTAATCTATGATAATGAAGTCTAGCACCGATTTAGTATTGTAAGGGAATGTAGTTCTAGTAAAAGAAGAAATACTAGATTACAAACTATGCCCTTCATATTCCTTAACCATGTGCCTACATGGTATGTGTCTAAGTTCTACTCTTCAAAAGTAGAACAACTTGATCGGAGTAGGATAGACCTTTGGATTCCATGTCTTGATATCATGGTCTATGTCGGTTATTGCATATTATCATCATATGGAATACCTATTAGCATTATAAAAGTTTATAGGTTTATTTGGTGGTATGGGATTCTATCTAGACATTGGACAATAGATTTGAAGGAGTAGCTTGGAGTTCCTAGGTCTTTTACAAGACCATTAATTGAATTCCTTTATGTGATGTATGAGTCTTAATGAACAAATGAACTAACGACTTAGGTTATGATGTATGTAAATATATAAGTACTTAATCTAAAGTGACTTAAGGATTCCATAGCTAAAGTGTGAAGAGGGCATAAAAGATGGTCTCTTCATGTTTTAACTTTGGAAGTCTTGAGGATGACTCTAGTTAGGGAAGATGTTTTGTGTTGTGGACGTGATCTAAGCCTTAGGTAGTCTTAAGGACTATATAGGTAATCTTGAAGAGGTCATTATGGACGTATCTTATTGATTTACTTAAGTAGGTTTTTTGATAACCTTTAGAAGGAGAATGTCATATCAACTATATGTTGGTGTGTTAATTGAGAATGATACTATTCTACAGAGTGTATAGGATCTCTCAAGTGTGTGTAAGGGATTGTATGGGCGGTCTCTTAACAACTCACTCAAGTGAGACTTAGAGTCACCTTTGGTAGAACAATCTTACCTTGATGTGTATGATGCTTCAAACTTTGTATGTGACTCATTATAATTAATTTTAAGGGTCATTTAGGCACATCTAGAGAGGGTGTATGGGCGGTATCTTTTTGTGTGACTTAAGTGAATCTTAGGATAACTTTATGTGAGAAGATTACATGCTAAAGGGCGTCTAAATTAAATGATAAGTAACTTCATTGTAATGTGAAGAAATTCACTGTGACAGTAAATTAGACTTACTGTAAAGTGGGTTCAGAAAGATGATTTTTGGTTTAAATGTTATCTCATGTGTTTCTATGTTGTTAAATGTTATTCTTATGATTATAATCTGATTTATCAATTAAATTATGCATATTTTCAATAAAATGTCTATTTTCATGATTTTTATGCATAATTCCATACTTTGTACATGTGGTTGTACTAACTCCATGCTTTTATCTATCTATATAGTTCATGGTAGATGAGGAGCTTTGAGAAGTGAAGACTTGGACCGAAGTATTCGTTCAAGAGAAGTTAAATTATGTCCTCACTTGACTCGAGGGAATATATGTATTTTATGTTTTCCATTTGAAGTATTGTAATAGACTAAGTATTTCTATATCGTATTTTGAAGTATGGGCCACGTCCCGAGTATTATTGTGTCTTACAATGATGAGATTGAGAATTACTATTTCCTATTTCTTTATATGAAAAAGTTTTTAAAGACTATAATATGTTTAGTGAAAATTTTAAAATTCGGCATTACTTTTCAATATGTTTATGCGATGCTTAATATGAAAGGGCTTGTATAAGACAGCCGAGAGGTAGAGTACGACGGTTACAAATCCAAGATTGTACCCTAACTTCTAAGGTGTGGTTTTGGGATGTGATAGTTGATGGTAAAACCTTGGATGATGTCTTGTAAAGGATATTTGGTAAGTCTTCTGATGTCAATCCTTTACTTCAATTATGATTACTGTTGTTTATTGATAAAGTTTTATTGAAATATACCTTATGGTAAGATTGATTAGGGTTGGTACGATGTTGAATTTAAATGTCTTGATTCATGGCTTTTGAGTTGTTGTCTAAGATGTAATTATATAAGGATGGTGATGACTTAACTATGGGCCTAATCATAATGTGATTATGTAAATGTGCTAACCTCACATATGTGAATTGTAATGAAAGGACAATACTCATACAATTCCTATTGAGATACGATGATGATTATATAAGGGGTAGACCTATGACCTACACAAAGCTATGATTATTAATAAAGGCTTAAAAACTTTTCAAAAGGGACTCTAGATTAGCACCTAGTGAACAAGAAGTGTGGAGTGCCCCTCCCCACATAGGGAAGGTAGGACTACTAATGAACTCATGAGATTGGCGACTATAATGCATGTTGCATAAAGAGGTCCCAACTACATCTCCTAGTTCTTGAACTATTTCCCCCCATAAGAATACTAGGTAGTGTATCCACATAGATGCTATGTTCATCTTTTGATACTACGTTGGAAAGTAGTCGGACTTTTTTTGGTGTAGGGTCCCATGACACCGGATTTCACATTAGCTCTTCTAGTCTATGTCGGTTAGCACAAGATGTTCCAAAATGATAATATGAAGTAATAAAGTGAACTCTAACTAAGATGACCTAAGGGATTTGACTTAGTCTAGGTAGGGATATGTAGATCTACCTATACATTACACTAGTTAGCCTTGAGGGAAGTCTTAGAAGGATGTTCTTAAGTGCTTATATGCTTATAATGTAAATAATGTGTATATGTTGATCTTACATGTTAATAACACTATGTGATATGGGCATCACTTATGAACATGTGGTTGGTCTCTATTGGTAAAGTATGATTATGTTTACTCGTAATGATATAGCATATGAAGTTGGGCATTGCTTATGCATCTTGTTAGGTTTACTTTATTTAGTGAGGCTATGGGGCCTTTGTTAGTCATTGCACTAGTGGAATTAATAAGGGTTCATGAGTAATGTTGTTGCTTTGGTTATGATGTTATGAACTCTTTTACATGCTTGTTGTTTTTATAACTTGTTAATAGAGTTGTCTTTATAATGTGGTCAATTATGTTTGTAGTGCCCCTTTTCGAGGATACTACAACTTGACAATAAAGGTAATTTAATACTTGCGACATTTAAAAGAGATTAATGAAGGTATACTGATTTTATTTTCTAGTTTAGGGATTAGGTTCATAACGAATAATTAAGTTAAGGATGTGCATCTTCCCCGCTTCAAATACATCATTAAGGTCAAAATTAATATGGCACAAAATATTAACTAACGATGAAAACGCCTCCCAAAATCTGTTAAGAAAGACCAACAAGCTTTCACGAATATATTATCCTCACATTTAAGGACGAAATAACAATAGTATGACCAACTTTGATGTAGGATAAATTAGCATGTACATGCCTCACAAAACATACAAAACATATAGTAAATTATTATACTACGAGTCTTGCGTTTACACACCCCAAAAAGATTTCAAAAAGTATAGCCATTCTTATATTAAAACTCATGCTGACATGACCAAATCAGTCCTCAAAATCGAATGTAATTAAACAACACATAGATCGCGCAAAAGCTAAAGGTTTATACAAAATATATTTATGCCTATATGCAAGTTTGATCCTTTAAGGCTTTCAAAATCTCCATGTTCAATTACAAACTTCAACCGTCCTCTCGAACATTCCCTACGATAGAAACAACTATAGATAAGAATAAAGCTTAGTGGTGTAAAAACTATAGATCTGGTGCCCTTAGATTTATAAAGTCGTCATTCTCAAGTAAAAGGCAGCCTGATTGAAATATAATCAGTAAATCAAGTAAACAATATACAAGGAATATCAAGTTTGATAATTAAAGCTCCAAATGTAAATAAAGTTCATAGCACAATTTTCCAAGATGTTTAATAACAAGACTCGAACAATACATACATCATGTATTCACACCAAGCACGAGCAGAAACAAGAAGGGTCGACACGCTGTATCAACAAGGGTCAAAGCCCAAAAATCAAGAGAACCAAGAACCATATTAAAAATGGCTTTCTAGTTTGTAATTAAAATGGACAAATCCCATACTTAAGACGAACTAAAAATCAAGAGTCAAGATGGAAAATGATCAAAATCTAGAGACATGCCAATAGTGACAAACTCACAGCAACAAGAAGGATAAAGTCCAAAAAAGAATGCCAAGTGATCAAATAATCGTACAAGTGGGCGAGTTACACAATAGTCTTTCACGTCTTAAACGACAACAACACAACAATGCAAAGTGGCAAGAGGTGATAAATGTACCAATATAAATTTGAAGATATACCAAAAGGTGAAAACAGTACAAGTACAAGTTTATACACAATCCTCAAGGATTTAGCAAAGAAACAGTCCAACACGACTTCAAGAGTTCAAACCATAGACCAACAAACATATGAAGGTCCTTAACTAGTTCATGAGTATATACAACCTTCAACCTGCAATTAAATAACATCATTAATTACTAGTATCGCAAAAATGTCAAAGAAAAATAGGATAACCATCAAAAGTAAGCCTAGCATGTACAAATACGACTAAGCTCCCAAAACTGTGATTTATGTCCAACAAAAGTTCTACATGTAGCACCTTAGTTAAGAAACAACAAACGGAAAAGCTGGACTTCATACCCTTCATACAAGATTTAGGTGCATCTATTAATCTTATAAATACTCAAGAATCACCTCAAAATACGTTTTGTACAAAAAGATATAATCAAAACACTAACAGTTGTACATACAGAATTTCTAGTTCCGGAAGCTCGACAAAACTTGTCCTATGTTGCATCCCATATTTCGAATCTGTAACACAAAAATTAGAGTTTTTCATCGACTTAAAAGTTTTAGAATTACGAACTATATTTCCAAATCTTATTTACTCACTGCAAACAAAGTTATACTTAATGAGTTATGATTAAATTACCAAACAGTACCTAGTATTGAAAGAAATTCTTTATCACTTACAAAGATGAAGTGTGTGTTGAATTCAGCCAAAAGGAGCTACTTTTTGTCTTGATATTGAAGAAAAATTGTTTATCTAATGTTAATATGTTCTTAGTCTTTAGGAAAGCGAATCAATCAAAGGAGGTGTAATATATATAGATACAAAATGATCCTCATCACATGTACACAAGTCACCAAAAGGGGCTGCCCCTAAAAATAGTTGGCTACCCAAAAAGCATGCATATATACCTATTTTTTATGTACCTTCTACCCACACTTCCAATATATGTGTAAATATAATTAGAAAATTACGCGAATACCCCCATACAATATGTTAAATTACGACAACAATTTACGTTAAGCACGTTTTAATTATCACAAAATTTCAAGTTCCCACATGAGAATAAAACATATTACAGTAATGTATGTATATGTAAATCATTGTCTAGTATCTTAGGGGTGTCATAACTCTATCCCCCTTAAAGAAATTTTGTCTCAAAATTACCTTTGGCAAGTCTCGAATAAATAAATTGTGGATATTTAGTCCTCGTGTCTTCTTCTCTCTCCCAGGTAGCTTATTTTTTTTTGAATGGTTCATCCAAAGTACCTTTAACAAGGGGATTTTCTTTTTCCTAAGCTGCTTTACTTCCCGAGCTTGAATTAGGATAGGTTCTTTAGTATATTTCAAGTCAGGATTAACCTCAACTGATTCAACTGGAAGAATATGATATGGATCAGAACGATATATTCGGAGCATAGAAACATGGAAGACATTGTAGATCTTATCTATCCCCGGTGGTAAAGCCAATTTATATGCAACAGTGCCAACTTCATCAAGTATCTCCTATGGTCCAATAAATCGGGGACTAAGTTTTCCTTTTTGGAAAAATCTCATAATTTTTTTCCATGGAGACACCTTTAAGAATAATTTATCTCCAACTTGATATTCAATGTAGCACCTTTTTAGATCATCGTACGACTTTTGTCTATCTTAAGAAATCTTTAAACAATCCTTGATAACTTTAACCTTGTTGTCGGTTTGCTGCACCATTTAAGGACCAATAAGCTTTCTTGCACCAATTTCACTCCAACAATGAGGGGTAAATCATTTTTCTCATATAAGGCTTCATAGGGAGGCATTCCAATAATTGATTGGTAGCTATTACTGTAAGCAAATTCTATCAAAGCCAAGTTTTTGTCCAACTACCGTCAAACATCCAAAGTTTGTATAGCTCTTTTCGATTGGCCGCCTGTTTGAGGATGGAACGAAGTGCTAAATTTCAACTTACTACCCAAAGCTTCCTGGTTTATGTAGTCATTGGGTCTCGGTCAGATACAATAGACATAGGGATCCCATGTAATCTTACAATGTCATTAATGTACAACTCGGATGAAACACTCAAGTGAGTAATCCTTTCTAATTGCTAAGAAGTGAGCACTCTTTGTTAGTCTATCAACAATCACTCATATTGCATCATGATTTCTCTGAGCGCAAGGAAGTCCAGAAAAAAGTCCATAGTTATGTTCTCCCATTTCCATTCCGGCATCGACTAGGGCTATAGTAAACCAACCAGGACTTGATGTTCAAACTTTACTTCTTGACAAACCAAACTTTTTGAAATGAACTCTGAAATATCTCTCTTCATACAATTCCAGCAATAATTTTCTTTGATAGTCAGGTACATGTTTGTACCTCTAGGATACATTGCATATAGTGAAGTATGTGCTTCTTTCAATATTTCTCTCCTAAAGTTTCCGTCATTAGGGAAACATAACCTGTTTTGATAAAGTAATATACCATCCTTTGTTAATGTAAAATCAAGCTTCTCCCTATTTTTGACCTCTCTAGTCAATTTTTCAAGTTTCTCATCTAAATTTTGTGCTTCCATCAATTTTTCAAGTAATATTGGCTTTATTTGCAAATTAGCAATAATTGAACCAGTTGAATCAGGTGTAAAACAAACATTCAGGGTTCTTAACTCAAGCAGCAATGTCAAAGGACTCAAAGAAATGCTTGCAAAAGATTTTCAACTTAAGGCCTCGGCAACCCCATTAGCTTTACCTGGATTATAATAAATCATGGAGTCATAATCCTTGATGAGTTCAAGCCATCTACTATGTCTTATGTTCAGCTCGTTTTGAGTACCCAAGTACATTAAGTTCTTGTTATCAGTGAATATATGTCAGTTCTATCCACACAAATCATGTCGCCAAATTTTTAAAGCAAACACTATAACACATGCCAATGTTGTGTAGTTAGTGTACAAATGATAATGCAAACACTTATAAACTAATTCAATGAACCAATAATCAAGGGCATGCCACTCACTGTGATAACTCCCAACAAGCTCTAAAAGAATGGAATATGAACTCATAAAACTCATTGAATGAAGTGATCATCGTCCATAAATGATGATATGAATCTACTACACTTATGTCAGTAAGTAAATTGAGTTATAACATAATTAAAGGGGTCTAAAGTAAGTAAGTGACCAGAATGGGGTTTTAAAGGAAGTGATACAAGTCTCACTTACACCTAAGCTACTATGTTAAAAGAATACTCACGTATGAAGGTGTTAGAAGGTGTGAGGTAGTCTCATCAACACCAAAGGATGATATGTAAGGAATATTCACATTTCATCAATGTAAAGTATGGATGACCAGTCATCAATAGAGTAAGTAAATCTCAATATAGAAGCAAGCCTCCATAATGCTTGAGTCAACAGTAAAAGATTAAGAAGAAATGAACATTCACGTAAAGAGGTGAGTAATTATGAAAAGCCAATGTGCTAATGTTAATAATGTGGTGACAACATGATAAGAGGCTAATGTGAAAGATGAGAGCAATCTCAAATTAGACTAATGTGCTAATGTTAATGAATGTGGTGACAACATGATAAGAGGCTAATGTGAAAGATGAGAGCAATCTCAAATGAGACTAAGTAAATGTTATCAAAACGTACTCACCTATGAGAGTATAAAGCTAAAGAAGAGACCAGTGTGTATTGATACTCTAACGAAAGTATTGAGATTAATGTATACTAAATACTAATGATGAGAGGAGAAATAATCTATTGAGGTATGATGTCCTCATACTAAAAGCCAGTTTCCATGACGTATGAGTTAAATGTAATGGAACTTTACACTGAGCACCGATAGGCTAGCTATGAGCGATCATGACTTCTTTCGGGAAGGGTGGAGGTTCACGTAACTCTCATGAGATGAGACTGTCCAGCATGCCGGGTATTGGTCTCCTTATATATCCTAGTATTTGAACCTATACTGCCAATCTAGGGATCTAGCAGGGTTCAATTCCCTATGTACACTAGCATGTTTTGGGTCACTTTGGCCGTTGATTCCACCTCTTTTTGGTGTGGGGAAGACACTAGATTTCATGATGCTCACATGATCTATGTCGGTTAAAGTTAAAGTTGCCAAAGAAAGAATGAGGCAACCTAAAAGTATGAAAGATAATGAAATGAACGATACCGTTGGTGTTTGTGCAAGACAATCAGGAGGTGAAATAAGATTCAAGTAATGACATTAGGTCATTATCGGTCATTGCACTTCACGATCCCGATGAGAGTCTTAAACTTCATCCTAGGTATAGCTGGTATTTACATTAGCCTACGAATGAATGAAATGAATAATGTGAAGTACGAATGAACGAATATAGCACACTGTGTGTTTGCTTAATAAGGCCCTCAGGTTCAGGACCCATATGGTGGGTCCTCACTTGATATGTCTTAATTCTACATCACCGATTGCAAAGTCTCGTGTATATGAAATGTATAATATTTAAAATATGAAAGTAGTGAAATCAATGGCATGATCAATAAAAAATTGCTTTTGAAAGGTAATGAATATATAGTGTAAAGAATGACTAACTTTAAGGTAGGCAAATCATTCCTTAGTCCTTGGATTACGTACTTGATTAATTGTGGGTATGAGACTACAATGAATCATTGCACTTGTAAGTAAAGCATAGGATCAAAAGAATTATTGAACTACACAACAACAAGAATAAAAAGACCAAATAATAAACTTGGTTAATTGTGGGTATGGGACTACAATGAATCATTGCACTTGTAAGTAAAGCATAAGATCAAAAGAATTATTGAACTACACAACAACAAGAAGAAAAATATTGAATAATAAACTAATGCTTGTGCCAATATTGGAGTATGAATAGAAGCCTCAGGCTATATAAACAGGGTTAATAACCAATAAATGGGCATAGCCAATAAAGATTGGCTTATAAATACATTCAAAACCAATTTAAGAATGAAATATTTATCTTGTAAGTAAGGTAGCCAATAATGGAGCATGGATTATGAATCCACTTAAGAATGGGCATACCCAATTAAGATTTTCATGTGTGTGTGTATATTTATATATATATATATATATATATATATATATATATATATATATATATATATATAAAAAATCATACCCAAAGGAAATAAGAATGAAGAATCTAAAGTAGAGTAGCCAAATCATCTCCTTTGCCTTGTGAATTGCTTACTCGATTCATTTTTGGTACTTGCAATTATAAGTGAAACATAAGATTAAAGGAGATCATTGAACTACATAACAAGAAGAGGAAACACACTGAAAAATAATCTAACTGACAAAATAGGGCTCTCGGGTTAGGACTATCAAATTTTAATATATTTGCTCGAGTTGTTCTAACATTATGTGGATGACACTAATGATTTGTAATCAGATATAAAATGAGTTGTGTGCTTTGAATACTTTAAATACATCATATTCATACCACAATTAACATCTAACGATTTAGGAAAGTCTAGTCACTAGGTTTTCAAGAAATAGAATGTTGTTTAGGAAGAACTTTCTTTGATCATGCATAGCCTTATGCGTATGCATACACCCATACATAGTAAATGTGGTGAAGTATCCCCAACCAGTTACTATTTTATTAATGCAGGTTAAGGGATAGGTTGACGACTCTTGCAACGGTTTGGACATCAATGTTTCTCCATACCATTTGGTAGGTCCTCTTTATTTTGAGGATGCTAGAATTTTAGTCTAGCCTTAGTTTTAGACAAAGCTAGTGGATGTTGTCCCTAGCGTTTCTTTCGTACTTTCATTTCGAAGCATTTCTAATAAGGCCCTGTTTGGCAAACGTATTTATGATATATTCTTTTTCTGTTTCGAATTGATTCTTATGGTAGATTGTTGTTACATTTATGTTGAGCTTAGTATATGATGAATTCATGAAATACCTATATGAAGTTTATGTATACTTCATACCTTTTAAAGTTTTAAATTTTCCGCTTGAATGTGATGAATGCAATATGAGGCTTGTCTGCGACCTCAGAGAGGTCAACGACGCCGGTTGCGATTCAAATTCCAAAATTCGGGTCGTGACATCATCCATCAATTCAACAATTGGTGGAAGAATTCAACCATTTGTTGAAATATTGCTTGAGTACCATGACTCATGTGAGGATGTGAACCAGCTCTTACACGTTTATGGTTTCCCATTTCAAACCCGCTAGTGTGGGAAACATTCTCATTAAAGATATGTTATCCAACCCCTTCCAGTGCATGAGGTTGTGAAACAGAGGCACCCGAACCTTCATGAGCAGCTTCAATAGGTCGATTAGAAGAAGTTTCCATAACTTAATTCCTTCAAAAGAGAAGATCACACTTCATTAAGGACATGTAAATGATGTATGTGCACTCTACATGCAATAAGGATATGGCATACTATGTGAGTGCACATGAACTCTAAATAGAACCTTCTCAATAGCAAATAACTATACAAGTAACTCACAATAAAAATCCTAAAACAACAAACCTAGGATCTGATACAAACACTAGTATCACCCTTTTCCAAGAGATACTAAAACTTGACAAGAAACCTAATTTAATAGTTGCGACATTTAAAAGTGATTAACGAAGGTATATTAACGTTTTTATGAATGAGGGATTAGGTTCATAATGAATAATTGTTAAGGATCTACATCTTTCCCGCTTTAAATATTTAATTAAGGTCAAGATATGTATGGCACGAACTTTAAACTAACGACGAAAAAGCCTCCCAAAATCTGTTAAGAAAGACCGATAAGCTTTCATGCATATATTATCCTCATATTTAAGGACGAAATAACAAAAGTATTACAAACTTCCCTGTAGCAAAAACCACATGTTCATGCCTCAACTTAGAAAACATATAATAAATTATTATATTACGGGACTTGCGTTTACACACCCCAAAAACACAAATACAAGTATAGCCATACTTATATTACAACTCATGATGACATGGCGAAATCAACCCTCAAAATCTAATGTAATTAGACAACGCATAGATCGTGCAAAAGTCTAAGGTTTATACAAAATATATTTATGCTTATATGCAAGTGTAATATTTCTTTAAGGCTTTCAAAATCTCCATCTTCACTGACCAACTTCAACCGTCCTCTCAAACATTCCCTACGATAGAAACAACTATCGCTAACCATAAAGCTTAGTGGTGTAAAAACTATAGATTCGACGCCCTTAGATTAATAAAGTAATAATTCTCAAGTCTAGGGCGGCATGATTGAAATATAATCAGTAAATCAATTAAACAATATACAAGGAGTATCAAGTTGGACAATTAAAGCTCCGAATGTCAATAAAGTTCATAGCCTAATTTTCCAAGAGGTTTAATAACAAGACTATCTCAATATATACATCATGTCTTCACACCAAGCATGAGCAGAAACAAGAAAGATCGATTCCCTAAGGGTCAAATCCCAATAATCAAGAGAACGAAGAACTATATTATAAAAGGCTTTCTAGTTCGTACTTAAAATGGACAACTCCATACTTAAGACGAACTAAAATTCCACTGTGAAGATGGCAAATAAGCCGAATCAAGAGGCATGAAAATAGTGAAAAATCAGAGCAACAATAAGGACAAAGTCCCAATAAGAACGCCAAGTGATCAAACAATCTATACAAGTGGGCGAGTTAAACAAGAGTCTTTAACGTGTTAAGATACAACAACACAACAATGCAAAGTTACAAGAGGTAATCAACAAACCAATATAAACTTGAAGATATACCAGCAGGTAAAAATAGTACAAGTACAAATTTATACACAAGCCTCAACCTTTTAACAAAGAAACAGTCCAACACGACTTTAAGAGTTTAAACCATAGACCGACCAACGGATGAAGGTCCTCAACTTGTTCACGAATATATACAACCTTGAAATTCAATTAAATAACTTATTTAATTACTAGTATCTCAAAAATGTCAAAATAAAACAGGATAACCATCACAAGTAAGTCTAGCCTGTACAAATATGACTAAGCTCCCAAAACAGTGATTCTGTCCAACAAACGTACTGCATGTCGCAACATCTTTTTTAATCAGCAAACGGAAAACTGGACTTTATACCCTTCATAAAAGATGTAGGTACATTTATTAATCTTGAAAATAATCAAGAATCACCTCAAAATGCATTTTGTATAAAAAGATATAATCAAAACACTAACAGTTTTACAGACATGATCTCTAATTCCAGAAGCTGGATAGAACTTGTCCTATGTTGGGTCCCATATTTCGAATCTATAACAGCAAAATTAGAGTTCTCCATAAACTTTAAGAGTTGTAAAATTACAAATTAGCTCTCCAAATCATATCCCATCTTAGAAAGTGCCTGCATGAATCGGTGAAAATGAGTTTGAATATGTTGGCTCTAAGCATGACATAGTAGGCACCCGCTGCATGGACCTCAACTAACACCCAAACAGGGAAATCTGACAATTTGATAATGTAATGAAGTGTTAGGAGACCGTGAGGAGTTTGGAGTGTAAAAAACAGTTGGTACTTAGCTAGAACTTGCCCGGTTAGTCATGCAAAGGGAATCTGTATTGAAAGACTTGTAAAGGATCATAGGCCCTTGTTCGAATTAGCAAACATCTAGCCTATAATAAAGTTAACCAAATGAACATATGGCCCTTTTGATCCAAATTTATTGAGACTATAATAGACCTATTTTTTTTATCAGCAACTAACCATCCCAAGGTTTATTATTTTGGCCACGGTCCCTCCTTGGACATGTGCACCTCGACTTAAGGATGACTAAACAAAAAACTGGTCTCTTCTTGGGCCTGAGCAAACCTCAGGTATTATGTACCTCAACTCATGGAAAAGACAAGAGTTGAGTGTGACTATTATGAGTGAGAACCAAAAAATGGGTATGAAAAGAGTTGAATGTTGAAAAGGAAAGAAAAAGGGAGTGGAAGATGTGACTCGGTGAAATTACCAATTGAATTAAAAGGAAAATAAAATTAAAACAAAAGAAAGAAAAGTGTTTGAAAATAAAAAGTTGGAAAAAACGAAGTAAGAGTCATATAAAAAACAAAGGACCACGAAAAGAGGAAAAAAGTAGGGTGTAAAAGACAATGAAAAGACGTAAGAAGCTTAGAATTAATGTTAAGGAGCGCAAAAAGTCACTGAAATGTACCCATATGTACCTTTCCTAACTTTGAACCTACGTTACAAGAAAAGAAAGTCCTATCGTGATCCTAGAGCCTAATGTGGTGAACTTAAGCAGTGAAAATAAGGGAAAGCATATGATGACAAGTGCTAGTAGCTATGTATGATCTTGTTTTTGAACGTGAATGTTTAATAAAGAATCTTGTAACCAATATTAAAATCATTGTGTGAAAAATGAGGATTTCTTTTAAAGTGAGGGCACTATTTGCAATATCGGAAAGTTGGTTCCTTGGTGAGAGGCAAAATAGTAGAATTGTTTGTGCATGGTGAGTTTATGTCATGGTGTGATCCATACAAGTTAGCTTGTCAAACCTGAGACCGTGAGCACGCACTAAATCAAAGACGGGTTGAAATTTATAGCCATCTGATTCCCAAAGCTTAAAAGAGTAAACTTCTGGACAAGTATGGTCTGAGTCATAGTTCGTCGCTTGAGGACAAACAACGAATTTAATGTTGAGGGTGTTGATGTACCATGGTTTCACTGTGCTTTCAATGCTTTTTACATAAGAGTTGTGTGTCTAGAGACTTTTTGTATTAGTTTTAGCATGTCTTTATGTTTGTTTTAGAGGAGAGTTATCAAGAAATTAACGCAGAAAGCAATTGGAAAATAGTGCAGAAAGACGACCTACGAAGACCATTGATGGCCCGTCGTTCAATTAACAGTTCATAGGTGGTGACACTTAATTGCAGTTCACATTCATGGAAAAACTCAGGGAAGTCTGACCAAGTGTGGACTACAGAGGGATCGATAGTCTTTCAATTCATCAACGGAACGTTCTAGCAGACCGTTGATTTTATCAGAGATAGTTCCATTACGCGAAGTTGGAAAAAATTCTAAGAATGGAGCTACGGAGGGCATCGACGGATCGTAGGTGCATCGACAGACTGTGATGTTTGTCCGTCGATTGATTCAGAGAAGGTTCCATCTTAAGGTGACATAAATATTCGAAGTGTGGACTGACGAAGAGTTTCGATGAACCGTCGTTCCATCGATGCCACATTTTTTGATAAACTTTCCTTCTTTCAATTCCTTTTAGTTAAGGACAATGTTTTCCATAAATAGGGTTTAAAACCTCATTTTGGGGGTTAGGCATTGTTAGTATTATTCTTATTTTGTTTGGAGATTGGTTTTCGCAAACTTTGATAATAATTCAATTTCCGGCTTTGGTTTGAAGATTTATCTTGCAATTTCGAGTTGATTTTTTGAGTTTATTCTTGTTGTTGAAGTAATTTCATGATTTATTCCTTAAAAAAAATCAATTGTGATCTTGCATGCATGGGTAACTAAATCCTAACTAGGTTTGTGGTAACCATAGGTAATTAACAAAGTAAACCTAGCAAATAAGCAATTCTCAAATAGGTTCTTGCATGTATTGATAATTATTTCGCTTAGAAGCCTTTTTAATGGTGGCCAACATTAGAACTCGTCTTGTTGCGAATTTCTGTGAGAAGGAGGTTGTAATAACAAAGGAATTATCAACACAGATTTAGTGGGATACTATCTAATAGGCTAGTGTTGATTGGTGAAATGTAATAACTAAGTCATACATCGATTATGATGTCTAATATGAAGTAAAGGTAAGAGTTAGTAGCTTTTACACACGTAGCAAGACCAAGGTAGGGGTGAAATTCTCTAGATGCCAGACCATGGATTTAGATATACATAACTTACCACTTTACATGAAAAACACTAGGGAAGAACATATGTTACCATAGTTAGTCTCACAACTTGATAAAAACACATTTTTTTACTTCGTTAACTGATTAACATAGAATTGTTAAAGAAACTTGTTTCACAAAACCCCCCTTTAATTACCCGTTTTCGGAAAACACTGGCTAAATAGACATAATTGTATATTGAAGTTAAGTCTAAACCATTATCCTCTTGGGATCGACCCCAACCTACTAGTTCGGTTCTTTACTTGATTACGACCTCTTATAATTCTGTAGGGAGGTGTAATTTTAGCGTATCATATAGATCATGTAAGTCTCTAGCTTAGGTCATTAGATTTATGAGGTATTACATTATCTCCCCTAAGGGAACATTCAACCCCCAATGTATACAAAAGCACCAATCTAGGTTAGAAACTCTAGACCAAAAACCCAACCAAAATTCATACCAACAATGTTCAAAACTTCAAATTCACAAGTAACTATGTGCACTCATTCAAAGGAGGAAATTTCAGCTCTGAATCAAGGCATGTCAAAGAAATATGAGGAAGTGGGAACTACATCTACCAACTCAATATGCATGCTAGACATCACATATCATGTTTATACGATGAATTAACTTGTACCCACAATTACAAGTCAAAATCACAACATGGATTAAAAATATCACATCATTTAAAACAATTAAGCATATTTATAAATTTCACATCATAAGTCAAATATGCAATTATCATTTTAATTAAGAAATTTCAACAAGAGGATAATATAATTAATGAGAAATCTTAAGTTATGGAACACATATTCTCACATGGACTTACACCACATAAAAAATCCTGGTAAAAACTTATATAATACACATTACTTCCAATTCACTACAAACTCAAGATAAACTACTTACCTTAACTTTTAATAGAAGTAGGAGGGAAATATCAGGATAACGGGAAATCATATAGGCCTCAGTCTCCGATGAAGAACTATCAACTAGATGGTTCCTCCATTGAAACTTAATGTAAGCTACCTATTTATTCCTCTATGTCTTCCCTTGCGGGTCAACAATTTCAACCGCATCCTCTTCAAAAGCAAGGTTCTCATCAACTCCTAAAACATCTAGAGGAAGGATGATACGAGATTTACTATAAACTTCTTAAGCATTGAGACATGGAACACCGAACCCAACTCAATAGGAAATTTTAAATCATAGGCAACATTTACCAAACGTTTCAAAATATCATATGGGCCCATATTTCCCCTTTTTGCCAAATCTCATCACCCCTTTCATGAGTGATATCTTAAAGTATACCCAATCAGCTATCTCAAATTCAAGGTCCCTCTTTCTATTGTCGACATAAGATTTTTTCTAACATTGGGTTGTCTTCAACCTATCTCTAATAAATTTGACTTTATGAACAACCTCATAAAAAAATTAAGGGACAATAAAAGAAAGCTCAGACATTTCAAACCACCCCAGTGGAGACCTACATCTTCTCCCATAAACTGCCTCAAATGGAGGCATGACAATACTTTAGTGGTAGATATAATTATAGACAACCTCAAACAATGGTAGATGGTCATCCCAATTACCCTTGAATTCAATGACATATGCCTTCATCACATCTTCTAAGGTTTGGATTGTTTATTCTGCCAGACCATCTATTTAGAGATGAAATATGGTACTAAGTTTCACTTTGGTACCTAGTCCATCTCGGAATACCTTCCAAAAGTGAGAAATAAATGAGTGACCATATCTGAAATGATAGACATAGGAACTCCATGTATTTTCACAATATTCTTGAGAAATAACTTAGCATAATCTTCCGCCAAATTTGTAGCTTTGACGGGAATATAATGGTCTCATTTGGTTAGCATATCAACAATGACCCTAATTGAATCATGTTGCCTTCATGTGTGAGGAAAACCCACAACAAAATCTATATTAACATCCTGCCACTTCCAAGTGGTAATATATATACCTTGAGACAAGCCACCCGACTTTTGATATTCATATTGGACTTCTTGACAATTTGAATATTTTGTCACAAACTCCACTCTATCCCACTTCAAACAATTTCACCAATCGATCTCATTCAAGTCACTGTATATCGCGGTGCTCTAGGATGAAAAGAATATTGCGAACCATGGGACTCTTTCAACATTTATATTCTTAGGTCATCCACATACGGATACACAACCTACATTGATATCTAAGTAACACATCTCCCCCTTCGGAGAAAACCTCGACAAATTTCTCAGGTATGGATTCTTTCAACTCCATCAAGATGGGATCAAAGTGTTGCTTAGATTTCACATAAAACAATAAGGAGGATTCAGAGCTGTGTTGGACCATTAAACCTCCATCTTGAGAATCTATTAATCTAACTCCCAACCGGGCCAAACTATGCACAACTCAGACAAACTTTTTTTTCTCATTTTGTACATGGGACACACTAACCATGGACATACGACTCAAAACATCCACAACTACACTGGCTTTGCCGGGATTGTACAAGACTCTCATATCATAGTCTTTCAAAAGATCTAACTACCTTCTTTTCCGGAGATATAAAACTTGTTGAGTAAACACATATTCGAGATTTTTGTGATTGGTGAACACATCTATCTACATACACCCCATAAAGATAATATCTATGATTTTTCAAAGCAAACACTATGATTTTTAGTCCATGATCATTTTGGCCGGATAGTTCTTTACATGAACCTTGAGTTTCCTTGAGGGATAAGCTATAACCTTACCATGTTGCATGAAAATACAACCTAAGACTACTCAAGAATCGTCACAATACACTAAAAACCCTTTGGTATCCTCTGGTAAGATCAATACCGGAGCGGAGGATTCTTGTCCTTCAATTCTTGGAAGCCTTTCTTAAAAGCTTCTGACCACTCCAACTTAACCTTTTTTTGGGTTAGAGTCTTCAATGAAGAATCAACAAATGAGAAACCCTCAACAAATCTCTTATAATAACAGGAAAACCCAAAAATTCTTCAAATATCAGCGGGACTTAAAGTTCTAAAAGAATTATTAACCCATACTCTAAAAATTTTGACCAATAAAAGCAATCAATCTTAGCCAAAACTCACACTTACTATATTTTGCAAAAAGTTGGTGATCCTTGAGGACTTGCAATACTATCCTCAAGTGACACATGTGATCATCCGCATGTTTGGATATTATCAAAATATTATCAATAAAGACAATCACAAACGAATAATGATAATTCCTAAACACCTTATTCATAAGGTCCATAAAAGCCGCTAGGAATTTGTTAAACAAAAAGTTGAATTCTAGGGAGTAGATACTTAATCTTTATGGTAACCTTGTTCAATTTACATCCGTCAATACACATCCTAAGTGACCCATCTTTTCTTTTTAACAAACAAAACTGGGGCACACCGTGGAGATATGCTTGGTTGAATAAAACCCTTATCTAGAAATCCTTTAGTTGTACCTTTAATTCTTTCAATTCGGCTGGAGTCATGCGGTATGGAGGAATTGATATGGGTAGAGTATCCGACAATAAATCATTGTTAAAATCTATTTTTTATTTTGGAGGAATTTTGGGCATGTCACCGGGAATAACTTCCAGAAAATCCTTCATTGTGGGGACGGACTATAAAGTATTAGACTCAAAATGAAGGTCTTTGACCCTCACAATATGGTAGATACATCCCTTAGAAATCATATTAGAAGCTTTTAGACAAGAAATAATTCGATCACTACTGATAGAACTTCCCTCCTTCAATTCTAAAACAGGTTGAATAGGAAATTTAAACTTGAATACCATTGTTCAACAATCAATTGAAGCAAAATAAGAATGCAACAAATCAATCTCTTATATGAAAGTAAAATCCAACTTATCAAGTTCTACCAAGTAAACCAATGTTGCTATTGGAAAATGAGATTGGACAACTCTTATACACTCATTTAACAACAAAGGAGTAAACCACTAGGGTAATAACCGAAAAGGGTTCTTCTAAGATATCGGGGATGACATAAAATTTAATAGCCACTAAAGGAGTTACAAAAGACAAAGTGGAACCGGGGTATAACAATGCATAAATATAAATTTAAAATACTTGCAACAAACCGGTAACAACATTGGAAGAGCTCTCTTAATAACCTTGCAATTGGAGAGCATAGAAGTGGTTCTTCTTAGGACTGCAACGAAGTTTGGACCACTTGCTTATGCTTTATTATTATCTCTCCCTTTATCCTTCATCATAGGACATTATCTTACCATGTGAGCACTATTTCCACAACCAAAGCAAATATCCGTACCAACTAGGCGTTTGCTTACATGCCTCTTGCCACATATGGCACAATTAGATTTCTCAACTTGAGAAAACTTACCTTCTCCTCTTTTAGGCTTAGGGTTAGGCACTCTATACTTGTTGACCTTGGAACATTTGTAGAACATTCATTGGAAAACCTCTTTTTATAACATGGCTTATCTTATATCCCAAGTTTACCTTTGGAAGCACCTCCAGTATAAGGTATTTCCCTCTTTGCATCCTTGTTCCTCTTTCTAAGCCTAGCTTCCAAAACTTGTTGATCATGCACAATCAAACGAGAAATTTCATAATATTATAAAGCATTTTTGAATGAAACACTTCCATAATGTGATCGGAAAAACTCTTCAAAAGCGAGTCATTCATCTCTACGATTAGATACCAAAGACGAAGCATACTTAGACAACTTAGTGATCTTGAAGGAGTATTATTGAACACTCACACCTCCTTGAACAAGGTTGATGAATTATTCCAGTTCTGCCTTTCTTTTATCCCTTGGAAATAACCTATCAAGAAAGGCCTTCCTAAAACTTTCGATCTTATAGGTTCCGCTGTTAAAATCCCTATTATCCCTTTATTGAGTATACCATGATTGAACTACATACTTGAGTTAATATAGGGCTAGCTCGACCTTCTCATTGGAAGCCACCCCCATAGCAAACAAAATCCTATAGACCTCATCTAGAAAGTATTGAATATTTTCATTAACTTTAGACACGAAAAACATTGGAGGATTAATCCTAGTGAAGTCCCTCAAATATGAAGCAATGGTACTAAGATTTTTATTCACATGGTCCAACCTCACATTTTTCTTGTGCTGTCATATCTTGTGCTTGTGTAGTTACATTTGAACTAAAGTAGCTATGATTTGAGTCAAGTTTATGAAAGCCTCACTTATGTCTCCATCCGTCAAGATGGCAGGACGGATCGGAACATGGCCACTTAGTGGAACTTTCTCATTAGGAGGATCTTGGTTGCCTTGGGAGGAACTCCCTCATACACGATCTCCTCTTCAACTGTTCTTGCGGCTACCAATCAAGTAGTCATATCCTATATCCACAAGAAGATGATTAGAAGTAAAGGATACATAGAATAAATACACTTTGGCACCACTCTAGAATATCAAAAGAAAAGAAAGTTCTTAAGCATCACATACCCCTCTCATTCATAAGAGTGCAACACTTCACACTTATGAACAAGAATCTAATAAACGTGATTCATGTGACATCAATCCAAATTATCATTCTACAACATTATTCTCTGATACAATGTTTGTCCCGAACCGTGAGCACCCCAAGTTGTAACACAACGTACTTGTTCCCAAAGGGGTCTTATACAAACCTTTAACATATCATCTTTACATAAGACATTGAATAATGCGGAAAATTTAAAAAATTGACAATCAATGTCAAAATCTTTCATATATTAAAATAGAGTATCTAGACTTGTATCTTTAATCATGTAGATTCAACATAAGAATCCTCAATTTAGGGACCTTAGCCCATATAATCGAATGTATAATAATACGAAGTATAATAACTTTCTATTACAAGATAGAAAGAAATCATCATATGTCTAGTGTCCTCGAAATGTTAGGACATACAAAATGGTCTTGGAGAAAAAAATCAAAGCTTTTCTTCACTTCAACAATAACCTACTAGCCGGAACCTACACTAAGTAGAAAAATAGGAGAAATATGGGTTAGGACAATCAATATGTACTGAGTATGGTAACCATGCAATTAAAACAATTAAAACATGCACAAAGGAGCCTTTAGTTTAAAACATGCTATTTCAAAATAAAATCCATAATGCACAATGAAGGAAACACATTCAATACATACCATAAGTTAAAAAGATATTCATGATCAAAAGTGCTATTATATAAAACCATAGTTCATATCTTATATGCGTTGAGTTCATTTATAATTTACATCATAAGACAACACCCGCAACCCCTCCCCGTCCTTTCATACTCACTTGTACAATATACATATGGAGTCTCATACCCCATATATAAAAAGAAAACCATCAAGAAGTCATAAGTATAGTCAAATACGCACTTAGTCATCATTTTATGTAAACCAACCATAACATCCTTTATAAGTAACCATGCATGAAGAACTCACAAAAGAACCCTCTTAAGACCCACTTGTCCAATCCAAAGGTAAAGTCTCATGCCTGCACCTACACTAAGTAGTATCCCTCAAGAAGCCTAGTTATAATTGACGTTTTTATCTTCATTCATTTTTTAAGCATTTTCCTAAATAACATATACCATATGAGCTACATGGAATCTGGTGTCTACCTTCCATAGCGAAGAGAGAGTGTTATACTTTTTAATGTAGGGCATACATTCATGATAGAGTCTAGGTTGATCCACTAGATAACACCTATATGGGCGCATAGTTAAGGGATATGAAGATTGTTACTAGTAAACTTATACATATTAACATGCGGGTTTCAATCTAATGAGACCATTGGGGGAACCTTCTTTTCTTTTTGAAGAATCCTTCTCATATAAATATCCTCTCTCGGTTATAAGAACATTTCCAATTTTAGGTAATCATTAGTGTTGACTTACACAATAGTTCATATAAGATACCTAAGGGACTTAATGCCTCACATATCATATAGCTCAAGGGTTTGAAGATGAGAATTATCTTTAGTTATATACCCAGAATCATGTGAACATATATCTTTCATAAAATAGTCATATAGTGTTCATGAGAATTAAGTTCAATCAAACCTAACAACACATCTATCATCACCTCACAACGGTCATGTCAATGTTGTATCATAACATACATAAACATGCCATCAAATAATTGATAACATGTTCATAACCTTGAAAGCCCTTACTCGTAGCCTTCAATACTCCCTTCAAGTATTAACCCTAAATTCAATATATTCATCCATAAAACAGGTTAACATCACAATACAATAAAGAATTACATAGATGGAGAATCTGTTCTTACCTTTCAATTATTATGCAACACAAGTCATGGTTTAGAATTGAGAAAAAATAAAGATCCATGGGTCTTGAGACACTTTGGTCAAAAACCAAATACACTACTTGAATTCATACATAACTATCCATATATTATCAAAAATAATCAATTTACATAAAATAAATAATGTTTAGAAAGAGAAAGACAAATTAAGTAAAACATAGCAATTTGGGGAACTTTGAAATCTAATTTTGAAAAGATCTCATGGGAAAAGGATCCCAAGAGTGAGGATGTATCGTACCTTTTTAAATACTTAAAATTAATTAGGATATTAAATTTATTTATTCCCATGTTGAATATTCGTCTTCTTCTAAAATTGTGTTCTTATAAGAGAGAGAGAGAGAGAGAGAGAGAGAGAGAGTTTTGAGAGAGAAGTTGAGTTTTGAGTTGTGTTTGTGAGTTTAGTTGTGAGGGTTAATGTCTTTAGGTTAGGATCTTATAGTTAGGTTTAAATAGGTAATTGACTAACTAACCACCCGTACTAACCCCTTATTAAATAAATAACTCGAAATTGTACCCCTAACTTAAAAACAAAAAACCTAAATATTTGTCGTACCCACCACCACTACCTACGAACCGTAGGTGATGTTATGCCCTATCCTTCACCCTCATGATTTTGAGCGTAGGCTCACATTATTGGGATCCAATCACACCAAAACATAGTCCCCAACTACGACAATGACCTACAGTTTGTAGACCATCATACTGGTTGTAGGTTTTCCTCGTACGTGGTTTTTGACAACATTCGGATCCCAATCTAGTTCCTTCTGAAGGACCCCTAGGGTGTTCCTTGGGGAGTTGTATCCAGACATTTGGACCAAACACATTTATATTAATCATGATGCGACACTTCATGAACCCTTAAAATGCTTAAAAACATATTAGTTCAATTTTATTTGTTTCCGACCATCATCGTTGTTTCTTAACTTTTATGCCCTAGAACTTTAAAACTAAGTTAGTTACACTAGGTTAGGTCAAGAAACACTACTTTAACAATTTTCAAGTCATTATACATCATGCAATGCTCTTGCTTAGGTCATTATATTTTTGGGGTATTATAATGAGTATGGGTTGAAGTTCAGCCAACTATAATGCTATGCTCAAGATATAGTTGTGGATATGAGAAGAAGAATTAATTTTATTATTGATGGGTTGTACCGTGTGTCACAAAAAAAGGGTAGGGCAGCAATGCTAATCTGTACATGGATATATCAAGGTTGATGGTCTATGTGTAGCAGGTTCCGAAAGAGAAGTTTAGGGATTGGGAGGAATTCATTAATAAGAAAGCTAAGACTAGGAATGAGCCTGGGCGTTAATAAAGCAATGTGAACCATTCTTCTTTCCCACAAAGGCAGAGGGACCTGGCTTCATCATCTACTAGTGCACCTACACCATGAAATAATGGTTAGAATAAGGGTAAGAATTTATAGACTTTTAGAGCTAAACTTGCTCAATCTCAGCTTAGTAAGGTACAAGGAGGTAACTGGCTCCTTCATGTGCTAAGTGTGGTAGAACCCATTTAATTAAGTATCATAATGGACAGTCAGGTTGTTTCAACTATGGAAACGAGGGTCACTTCATGAAACAGTGCCTTAAGAATAGCTAAGGTAGTAAAAATCAAGGAAATAGAGCCCCATCTTCATTAGTTTCTCCACCAAATAGAGTTTTACCCAGAGGATCTACTTCCAGGACTCGCATAGGAACAAACCATCTTTATATAGTCACTAGTCTCCAGGAGTAGAACTCTTTATATGTTGTCACTGGTATGATCAAAGTCTTTACTTCTTATGTTTATGCTTCGCTACTCCGAGGAGCAAGTTCATCTTTTTGAACCCCTTATGTTGCAAATAACATTGATGTTCTTCCTGAGCATCTCTGTGAACACTTTTGTGTTTCTACACCTGTTTGGGAGTGTACTGTACTTGACCGAGTATATTTTTATTGTGTCATCTACATCAATCACAATGAAACCATGGATGATTTAATTTAGTTAGACATCACAAATTTTGACATCAGTTTATGTACATAGTGATTTGATACTTATTATGCCTCCACTGATTATAAAACATGAGTTGTGCAATTTTTGTTTCCAAACAAGACAGTCTTAGAGTGGAAAAGTATTTCAACAGTGCCTTGAGGTCGTTTCATTTCAAGCCTTTAAAAAAATCTATGTTTCAAATGGGTGTGTCTATCACTTAGTCCGAGTTAATGACTCTACTGTTGAGATACCCCCTCTTCATTGAGTTCCAAGAGTAAATGAGTTTTGAGATTATCTACCTGAAGTCCCTCCTAAGAGAGAAATAGATTTGGACATAGACATTTTTTTAGATACTAGTCCTATATCTATTTTGCCATATAGGATAAAACAAACAAAGTTGAAAGAGATAAAAATCAGTTTAGGATCTCCCAGATAAAGGTTTCATTTGACCAAGTGTCTCACCTTGGGGCCCTTCGATTTGTGAGAAATAAAAATAGTTCCCATAGGATGTATACAGATTTCAATTAATTGAAGAAGTTTACCATCAACAATAATTATCCTGTCCTAAGGATAGATGATTTGTCTTATCAGCTTCAGAGTTCTAGTTATTTCTCTAAGATTGAACTTGATCGGTCTATCATCAGTTAAGAAAAAGGAAATTTTATATTCCTGAGACAACTTTCAAAACCCGTACTGTCATTATGAGTTTCTGGTCATGTCTTTTTGGTTGACGAATGTTCCTGCAGCATTCATGGATCTTATGAACAAAGTATTCAACTCGTACTTAGATATATTTGTTATCATCTTCATTGATGACATACTAATCTACTCAAGAAATAAAGAAGATCATGGTAGCCATCTCAGAATAATTCTTCAAACTTTGAAAGATAAGGATTTATACGCTATGTTTTTAGAATGCGAGTTTTTGCATAATTCGATCACATGGTTAGGTTACATCGTGTCTAGAGAGGGAATTAAAGTTGATACCCAAAATATAAAAGCACAACAGAATTGGCGTAGATGTACATATATGACAAATATTAGGAGTTTCTTGGGTTTGGTTAGCTATTATTGAAGGTTCATAGAGGGTCTTTTTTCTACTATGTCTCTTATCTATTATGTCCTCTTTGACCAAGTTCACTTAGAAAACTATGAATTTTCAATGGTCTAAAGCTTGTAAGAAAAGATTTTACGAATTGAAAAAGAGGTTGACTATTGCCCAATGTTGCCTTACCAGAAGGTACTCAAGATATTTTGGTCTATTGTGATGCATGAAGAGTGGGTTTGGGTTAGTGTGTTGATACAAAATGACAAGGTTATACATTATGCCTCCATAAAATTGAATGTTCATGAGAAAAATTACCCTACTGATGACTTAGAGTTGACTGTTGTACTATGTGTATTGAAAATATGGCGTTATTATTTGTATGGATTTGATGCGGATGTGATCACCAATCATAAGAGCCTTCCATATATGTTCACTCAAATGATCTTAAATCTCATACAAATAATGTGGTTATAATTACTCAAGAACTATTACATGAGCATTATTTAGTCCCCAGGTAAGACTAATGTGGTTGTTGATTCTTTAAGATGGTTACCCATGGGTAGTACAACCAATGTTGATGAAGAAAAGAGTGAGTTAGTGAAAGATGTCCATATACTTGCACGCTTGAGAGTCCAACTAATGGATTCCACAGAAGGAAAAGTAGTGGTGATGAATGAGGATGAATCATCATTAGTGTCACAAGGAAAAGAGAAACAATACCAAAACCCTATTTTGCTTGAATTGAAGGAAAAAGTTCATAAGCAAAAAGTATTCTCTTTTGAAAAAGAGGGAGATGGTGTATTAAGGTATCAAGGTCGATTGTGTGTACCAATGGTGGATGAACACCAAGAAAGAATCATTGAAATATCTTATAGCTGCAGATATTCCATTCATATAGGTTGCACAAATATATATCACAATTTTAAAAAGGTTATTTTTGGAGTACTATAAGAAAGGCATTGCAAATAATTATTAATGGCTTGATGGTGTGGCTTAGAATACTGAACTTCTGGAATGGAAGTTTTAGGTGATTAATATATATTTCATAACAATTTTATAAAGGTCTCGTAGGCAGCATGATTCTATTTGGGTGATTGTCTATAGATAATGACAAAATCAGCACACTTTCTACCAATAAAAACTAGCCATTCAACAGAGAATTATGCCAACTTATATATTCAAAATGTAATTATACTTTATGGGGTCCCGATCTCCATTACTTCAGAAAGAGATGATAAATTTATTACATAGTTTAGGAAGTCATTCAAAAAATATTGGATTCAAATGTGAACTTAAGTACTGCCTTTCATCCTCAGATAGATGGGCAAGCAGAGCGCACTATTAAAACCTTAGTTGATATGTTGAGGGATTGTGTGATTTATATCAAAGGTAATTGGAATGATCACCTCCCTCTCATAGAGTTTGCTTACCACAAGAGTTACCACTCTAAAATCCAAATGGCTCCTTATGAGGCTCTTTATGGGAGAAGATGCATATATCCTATTGTATGGCTTGAATTTTGTGAAGTAGGGTTGATAGGAAAAGATTTAGTTCATCAAGCTATAGAGAATGTGATATTGATTCAAGAGGTTGAAGACGGCGCAGAGTCGTAAATCCTACACTAATGTTAGTAGACGAGAGATAGAGTTTAGAGTAGATGATTCGATGTATTTAAAACTTTCACACATGAAGGGTGTTATTATATTTGGAAAAGAGGGAAAACTTAGTTCCTGGTATATTGGCCCTTATAGAATATCTAAGAGTATTGGTAAGGAAGCTTATGAGTTAGAGCTACCACAAGAGTTAGCAGCGGTTCATTCAGTATTTTACATCTTCATGTTGAAGAAGTACATGGACAATTCTTCAGTGATCATACCAACTTAAAATAATGGGATCAAGGATAGTGTATCATATGAGTAGATTTCGACTCCGATTTTGGATTGCAAAGTTAACAAGTTGAGGACAATAGAGGTAGCATCTAAAATCCTCTGGAGGAACTAATTTTTTGATGAAGATACATAGGAAGATAAGGAAGATACAAACATAAGATATCCACATTTCTTTTAATCCATAGAAGTTCCAAATTAAGGTACTAATCCTTTTTTTGGTATTTATTTACAATTTGTTGTGTTTGTTTTATTTTGTTGTTGGGTGTTTAAAATGTATGGTTGATCTTACACCCTTAGCCTAGTAAGAGTAATATCTCGTGAGGATGAATGTTCCCAAGGGGGAGATATTGTAACATCTCATAAATTTAAATAACTTGGAAGGAGTTAAGAATTATAAATATTTGTTTTTGGAAAGCATGAAAATCTAGAAATTATGTTAATTTAGAATAAGAGTTTGGGTCAACAATAAATGTACATCACTCCTATATCAATATTAGAGTATGTCTACTTCAAGATATGGCAGGAAATCTCTTTGAATAATCTTTCCAATGCCTTCGAGTTTGTGTGATTCTGATTTCGTTTGAGTGAGATGTGTCTTTTGGAAATTGGGTTGTTTAATTTAGGAAAGTCCAATCCGCATTTTCAAATGGTAGTTCAATATTTTCCATATTCAACTTAATTAAATCATTTTAGGAGTTTAATTGGGGTAAATTCATATTTTAGTAAGTTTAGAAAAGTTTATGTTCAGTCTAGGGCTTGAGGAAAATAGAGAAGATGAGAAAGGGGAAGAGAAATCAACAGTAGTTAAGAGTATTCCAGAATTTCTTGTGAATTTCATGATGGTGTGATCCCTATGCGGAATGTGAGATAACATAGTATTCGGTTAGTGCACCAACGCACCAAACTTAATTTAATTCATCAAAGTATAAGAGATTTGAATGTAAATCCTTTGAGTTCTTGATGGATTTTTTTAAAATTCTTGTGGGTTGTATTGTTGAATTTTCCGGAGATTTAATTCATTTTTTGGGTTTTGTTTCGAGTTGAATCTTTTATATATTGAGGGTATTGATAATTCTACGTTTTTGGGAAATGAAGTAAGTTAAATTAGAGGATCTATAGTGAAAAACAATGAAGGAAAGTCAGAGGCACCTGGGCTTCGCCCCTCTCATAGCCCCAAGCATGGATCTCTGAATTTTTGTCCCTGGGGCTTCGACCCTCTCAGAGCCCCAAAGTAAGATCCTCTGAATTTTACGATTTGGTGCCCCGCGCATATCAAAGTGGCAGGAAAGCAAGTTCACCCCATTCTTTTCGTACTATTTCTTTAGCAATGTACCTATGTTTTCTAGTTGATTGCAACACTCTTAGGTAAATCTATACATCACGAAATCATTCATAAACATGAATCCATGAACCTTGAATCCATACTTCAACTCAAAGATTTTTGATAACTAATGTCTCCATAAACCATGTAGTCATCATGGGTGGTAAAGTATCATTCTTTTAAAATGAAACCTTACATGTTATTTATCATAGACAAGTGGATCTACTTTGTTAAGGTGTCCTATAATACGAAAAAGTATAGGACATTTATTCTAGCTTCGGAAAGACGATGTATCACCACTTAGGCTCAAAGTTGTGGTTGTCGGTTAGAGAAACTCCCACAAAAACAATATTATTCTATTATTTGTTTAAAGTTGAGTTTGGTATTGCATTTTCATTAATGAACTAAGTTGTTTTCCACTGGTTTTACAAGATTTATAAATATTGCATATTCTTACTATTTTATATTGAGTTAATTGTTCATGAATTGAGTGTAGAAAAGGTAAGTGTTCCTTCACAATTATTTTCAAGCGTAAGTTTTGTTTAGCATTCCAACTCGCATACTCGTTGGAACGATCCTTAAAATGAAATAGGATGAACTATATCTAACCGTGAGTTTTATACGTTTATAACTCATTAAAATAATGGGAAATAACTTTGAATAGTTGGTTTTAAGAATTGTGAGGTCAAAACGTCAAGGGACGGCCAAGACGTCACGAAACTAGTCGTTCTGTGCTAGTGTACTCTAATATGTTTCACTTATTTTGGAGTGTCGTTTAGAAATATAAAATGATGTAAGGTGAACCTAGCATTTAGATGGTTGTGTTTTGGGTCAGAACATCCATTAGGACTCCTCAAAAACTACCCTAAGGGTCCTTGGAGGAGGACTCATACATTTTTCATGAATCTATCAAAACAGTCCCATGAACAACCAGAAATGACGCCCCTTAGATCAATTTACGCCCCGTCAAAAGGGGGCCTGCCTCCACACTTATTAGTGGTATCTTAGCACCCAAAAAGGAAAGTATCTGAATCATTTGACGAAGAACCACGATCTTCCGTCAACCCATTGACGTTTTGTCAATGGGTGGTCATCAATTAGGTCTGCAATTCAGTAGAGTTTCGACCAAGTGAGGGGTGAACTGGTAAATTCGTCCCACGTTCTAATAAAATGGTAGACGGCTATTTTGGGTTATTGAGGGTACTTTAAGTTATTTAAGACACTTAAACCTATTATTAGACTTCATTATTCAAAATTAAAACCCCAAGTGCAAATGAAGTTCTCCCCAAACCTCCATGGAAGCTTTAAGTCAAATTGGGGCTACGACTTAAGATTTCCATTGATTTATTCAGCAATTTCCTGGGCATCTGAATATTTTGGTATGGTAATTCTCTATTTAGATATAGATTTCACTCTAGAGTCAATTCCAAAGGATTTTCAGAGATTTAAAAGTTTATAAAAAAGTCCAATGTCTACTCTACTTCAAGAGTTCTTCCATGAAACGATTTTAAATGATTACACATGATATTATTGGTGTTACATTGATGTCTTTAAATTGAAATCTACATGAACCCTTGATCTTGTCAAAATTCCTAAATTTGGATTATGGATTCAGATTGTAGCTTATAATCTAATGTTGATAGAATTGGATTTAGTTTATGTTGTATTTTTAATTTCTATGGTTATCTATGCTATAATGTCGTGATTCATGGATGATTAGGAATGGTGATTATTGAAATTGGAAAAGGGTAAGTTAGCCTAATGTTATTGTATATATGAAGGCTTAATGTGAAGTAAGGTGGATCATATTAAGGTTTCATGGCTTAAATAAATGTGTAAATGAGGGATATTATTTATATATGTTTATGTGTGTTTGATATTGTATAATGTGAATGTGAAGTATGGTTTTTTGTGGATTATAATGAATGTAGTATGACCATGTCTCGAAGACAATGTTATGAATGATAGTGGTTATGTGAAAGGTTTTCGCACATATACACACACAATGAATGAATGAAGCTAATAAAAAATTTAATGAATGTGATTCTATTGAAAGGTTTTCTCATTAAAACTCTAATGAATAAATGGGAGATTTTGGGTTGGACACTCTTCGTGAGTAGAGATGTGGTGTCTAGTAATAACCTCAATATTTCTAAGAGCTTTCTAGTGAATGAATCATAGGTTGGGATGGGTACTCTTCAAGAGTTTAGATGTACTACTTAGTAGCAATCCCTTAACCTATAGTTAATGAATGTAATAAAAGTCTAAATACTCTGTAGGAATTAATGCTTAGCACCGAGAGGATTTGAAAAGGGGTGGATACACTCTGTGAGTAGAGGTGTAGTATAAAAAAATCCTCTTGATATGGGTACTTTTTATGAGTTGAGATATAGTACTTAGAAGAAATCTACGTATCTCTTAACTATGGGCCTATATAGGACTAGCTAGTGGAGTTCCACGAGAAGGCTAATAGAAAGACCCTATCTTAGGCAAGTGGGAATTCCTCATCCGGCAGGGGTTAAAACTAGGACTACATGTTAAGATCCCATGGTCTATGTCGGTTATAGCTTTCCCCCACAAAAGAATGTAATGAACTAGGTGTTCCTAAGAGTGTACCACATTGGGTTGATGGTGGAATGGGACACCATCTATGCAATACACAAGTAGGCATTTTGATGGAGTCTTGGTTTGTCATTGAAATGTTAATGAATGATTAGGTTTAATATGATATAAATGAAGTAAGTTGACTTTATGATTAATGTTGATGAAGCATGTTCGTCTAACGTCTAATGTTAATGACGGTTCTGTAACTAGTTGAACGTGATTTGCCTAGTCTAGCGTAGTTCCAAAGAAGAACTTAGTGGGATTGGTAAAATGGGATTCTAATCTAACAATTCAGTAGTGTAACTTCGAGTTATCCTAGAGATGATCTTTATTTAAAGTTCTTAAATGCATGAATGTCTAGTAATTAATGTCCACTTGTTGATTTGTGATGGAAAGGAATTATCCTTATCTTTGGCAATCTTATGGAAAACTTAGGTGCGTAGTGAAGAGGTTGTATAGGCGGTCTCTTCATGTCATACCTAGATGGATCTTAGGATAACCTTGGATAGAGGGTCTAAATTATTAATGGGTTACTTCAGGAAGATGGTCAGATATTGAAAATTGAGGGAGTATTACTTTGTACGACGATGATTGAATTGCATGATTTCTTTAAAAATTAATGATGAAGTTTTATCAAAATAGCATGAGAAGAATATTACAACTAAAATGTCCTCTAAAGCATGTATTTGCATAATTGTAATACTTAGTGCTTAAATGTACCAATTCCTTATTCATCTCTATTTCTAAAACTGTAGGTGGTGGAAAGTGAGGATCTTAGTGTTGAAGCTTGAATTAGATTGTTTGGTCAATACTCTTGCTATATCCTCATATATTCGAGGGAATGGATAATATATCTAGTTGTCTGTCTTAAAAGACTTTGTATATGACTTGTATGTTTGTTTCATTGTAGGGGTCATGACCCTATGATAATGACATGTGTCTATGATGTCTTGTGACGAGACTTAGTTCTTCTTTTTTTAAAAAATATATTTTCTAGTTGTTGACTTTATTGTGAAAAGTTTTAATTTCACAGTACTATTTATGCATATATGATGAATAAATGCTAATAGTCAAGTCCAAGACCTTTTTGAGGTCGACGACGTCGTGTGATGTCTAGAGGGTAATCTCGGGTAGTTACAAACACGGTATCATAGAATAAGGTTATGGATATAGTTCTAGATTTCAAAGTCTCAAAAGCCATGTCTACTAGAGTCTCGTTAGTCGGTGTGAGTCGCGACACATCTATGAGCGAGAGGCTATAGGACAATAGAAGTTGCACTTCCTTGATACTTTTGAAGTTGTGCCT
Source organism: Solanum arcanum (assembly GCA_027789145.1). Taxonomy (NCBI): domain Eukaryota; kingdom Viridiplantae; phylum Streptophyta; class Magnoliopsida; order Solanales; family Solanaceae; genus Solanum; species Solanum arcanum. Next base: position 33,905,255 of record CM050941.1, on the reverse strand, counting down.
GAGAGTATAGTTCTATGAGTGTTACTTTCCTAATCCTATTTTTGTTAGTTTAGGAACATGAATACAAGAGGGGATAACACAAGAAGGGCTCAAGAAGGAATGTGAATGAAGAGGTTCTCCCTCAAGTTCCCTAAGGTCCCCAAACTCAGAATGAGGAAGGGCCATGTCTAGTATGGAAATTAGGACTCCCTTCCGAACTATGGCCCAACTCATGAGGACTCAAGCTCAAGTGGTCACTACTCAATCTCAAGCCATGACGCCCCAAGCTAATTTAGGAGTTGGACCCTAAGTGAAATCCAATGCAAGTACTCCCGTTTCTAGGATCCGAGATTTTACGAGGACGAATCCTCCTATTTTTCATGGAATTAAGGTGGATGAGGATCCACAAGGCTTCATTCGCGAGGTGTTTAAGGTAGTAGATACTACAGGAGTAACTTCTAGGGGAAAAAAGCAGAATTAGCCGCATACTAATTAAAAGATCTGGCATATGTGTGGTTTGAGCAATGGAGGGATGAGAGACCTCTAAGGGCGAGCCCGATAGATTATGGACTGTTGAAGACTACCTTTCATTATAGGTTTTTCCCCTAAGAAATAAGGGAGAAAAACTAAGAAGAATTCATGAACCTCTATCAACGGGGAATGAGTGTGAAGAAATACTCTCTCAAGTTCACCCAACTCACTAAATATGCCCCAACCTTGGTAGCCAACTCTAGGGCTAGTATGAATAAGTTTGGGATTGTGGTATATAGTTTGGTGGAGGAAGAGTGTGATACGGCAATGCCAAATCATGATATGGATATCTCTAGACTCATGATGCATTCCAAATAAATTGAGATGACCAAGCTACGGAAGATGATATAGATAGTAAGAGGGGTAGGCCGGATGAACAAAGTCAACCTAGTCTATGAAGTGGTTTCACAATCATGATTTCCCCATGGTGATCAAGGATAGGGTGTCCAACCTAAATTCTCAAGATGGGAATGGAGGCGGCTCTACTTTTGAGAGGTCTAGATATACTATATGTTAAAGGCAACATTTGGGTAGGTGTCTTGCGTTAACATATAGGTATTTTGGTTGTAGAAATAATAGTAATTTAATGAGAGATTTCCCAATCCTCAAGGAAAAAGGAAAGGAAACCAACAAAGCTCTTCATGATGGTATGGATACAAATGGTCAAAATAAGAACCGTCTCTATATGCTACAAGCTAACGAAGGAGCTAAACCTGAATAAAGGACCCGGTGAGTCATAATTCCTTATGGTTGCCTTGAATTATTCTTACATAAGGCTTACCCCCAAGTGGGGGAGAATGAGCTGAGCAGTAAGGTGGTTGATATCGTTATCTTTTCCTTCAACTCTTATCCAAGCTTGAGTTTGAAATTCCCAGTTGTTTTTTATGTTTTTGAGTCTTTAACATGAGTTTGATTTGAATGTTATCTATCTATTATGCATTTCCTTGATGACATTAAGTTATGCATGCTCTTGATAACATTATAAATTCATCTATGAATTTCTCATGTCAATGTGCATCTAGTAAAAAATTGTTTATTGCCTTATGAGTTGTTATGTTTATTATGCCTACGTTTTATTTGGAAGTATTTCATATTGGGCTTTATAATGAAACATTGAGCATGATGAATGTTGGATAAGGTAGTTTCTTCATGTTCTAATGAAAATGATGAAGAATGTGTGCACTATGAGTTGATAGAAATAATTCTTTCTTCCTTGTATTTCTTTGACAACACCTGATGTAAAGTTGTTGTTCCTTGTAGTTGGTGCATTACCTGTGAAGTTGCATTGACGATGTTGTGTGTTTTGAGCTGCTAGTTGAATCATTAAGCTATTGAATGTGTTTTATGTCATTCGAGGATAGATGTTTTCAGAGTGGGGGAGATTGTTACAACCCTCAAATGAAATAGGACGAACTAGAGCTCCACATAAGTTTTATAGGTTAATAACTTGTTAAAATGATAAGAAATATCTTGATAGTTCGTTTGAAGAGTTATGAGGTAAAAAAGTCAAGGGACGACCAAGACGTCCAGAAACTAGTCATTTGTGTGGTAGTGTTCTCTAATATGTTTCACTTGTTTTGAAGTGTCATTTGAAGTCTAAAAAAACGAGAGGTGACCCTATTATTTCGATGGTCGAGTTTAGGGTCGTATGGGTAAGAATCCCCAAAGACTACCTTCAAGGACCCCAACGTTTGCCAAATAACTGTCAAAACAGCTGTTAACGATCACAAATGACGCCCATTCGATTAGTTGACATCCTGTCAAAAGGGGGCGTGGCTTCACACTTAGTCGTGAAAACTTAGAACCCAAAATTCGCAGTCTATGAATCATTTGATGAGGCACCCGAACGGCAAGTCAACCCATTGACGGTCCGTTAATGGGTGGTCGTCAATAAGGCCTACAATTCTACAGAGTGTCGGCCAAGTGATGGTTGAATTCTTAAATTCACCCTACGTTCTAATTAAATGGTGGATGGTTATTTTGGGTTATTTAGCGTATATTAAGTTAGTTATAACAATTAAACCTAGAATAATATTTCATTCTTCAAAAACAAAACCCCAACTTCAAAAGTTTTCTAAAAACCTCCATGGAAGCTTGAAGTCAAATAGGAGCTAGGATTGAAGATTTCCATTGATGTTTTCTACAATTTCGTGGGCTTCTCAATACTTAGGATGTTAATTCTTTATCTAGAGTTAGATTTCACTCTTGAGCCAATTCCAAAGTCTTTTCAAAAATTTAAAAGTTTATGAAAAACTCTAATTTCTACTCTAACTCAAGGGTTCTTGCATGAATAAAATTTAAATGATTACATATGATATTATTGATTTTATAGTGCTGTTTCCAATGAAAATATCCACAAACCCTTGATCTTCAAAAAATTCCTAAATATTAATTATGAATTGGGTTTGTAGCTTATGACCTAATGTTGATAGAATTGGATATAGTTTATGTTGTATTGCTTAGTTCTATGGTTATATATGTTATTGTATTGTGAATTTGTGGAGTATTAAGTGGTGTTTATGGATATTGGAAGAGGGTAAGTTTACCTAATTCCTTCAATAATAAGACTTGATAATTTAATTGATCTAGTGTGGTATAATCCACTTATGGTGGCGGTACCTATTTATTGTATCTGTTATGATGATGGCCTTGTCAGCATTATTATGTGAATTGTAGTAGTATCATGTTGTGGTATATATTAAGGTATAATTTGAAGTAAGGTTACTCGTATTAAGGTGTCATGGCTTAAATGAATGTATAAGGTGAGGGATATGTGTGTGTGCGCGCGCGTGTGTGTGTGAGAGAGAGAGAGAGAGAGAGATCTTGCATAATGTGAATGTGAAGTATTGTGTGTAGGTATGATGGATGTACTATGATCATGTGTAGAAGACAATGTTATGACTGATGGTTGTTATGTAAATGGCTTTATTAAATATACACACACAATTAATGAATGAATGAAGCTAATGAAAATGTAATTAATGTGAATCTATTGAAAGGTTTTCTCATTAGAACTCTAATAAATTAAAGAGTGGATTTGGGGTGGACACTCTTAATCAGTAGAGATGTAGTGTCTAGTAATAACCTCAAAATTTCTATGATTTTTACATGAATGAATGATAGTTTGGTATGGGTAATCTTCAAGAGTTGAGATATATTACTTATTAGAAATCCCTTAACCTATTGTTAATGAATGTAATGGAAGTCTAAAAACTGTGTGGGGATTAATGCTTACATCGAGAGGATTTAAGTAAGGGTGGATACACTCTGTGAGTAGAGATGTATCCAAACGAAATTTCCTGAGATAGGTACTCTTCGTGAGTTTAGATGTACTACTTAGAAGAAATCTACTTATCCCTTAAATATGTGCCTGCATAGGACTAGCTAGTGGTATTCCACAAGAAGGCTAAAAGAATGACGCTACCTCAGACAAGTGGGAATCCCTCATCTGGTAGGGTTTAATATCGAGATTCCATATACACACATACATTGAAAGCATGCTAAGAAAAGGGACATTTCATAAGGATATGCAATTTACTTTGGAAACACTTATGCATATTCAACAAGACCATACCAACCAATAGGACATGTTCATTAAGTCATAGGCATGTACATCACAAGAAAAACAACATTAAGTCTAGTCAAGTGAACATGCATAACATATAGTTAAATACGTAGCCAAATAACTCTATCATCAACTCAAATAGTAACAAATATGAATCCGAGTACATTTGAACAAAACTAAAGAAAGACAATTACCTATGAACCCCTATCAAGTAAACAAGTGCAATGACCAAGCAAACTCCCACAACCTTACTCAATCAAGTAACTCAACAAGAATCATGACTAACTTCCTACTTCACAGATTATAACATTTAAGAGTACATAGCATCAAACTTTAACATTATAGACCAACACATATTCATAACTGACACCAATCAACAAATAGTATCAGCAATGTGCAAGTTGATCATATACATCTCACATAGCATTATAATCATATTCATATATAAGAACATCATCCTACGACTCCCTTCAAGGATAACTAGTGCAATGTTTAGGAAGAGTCTTATACCCCTACCTAGAGTAAGATAAACCCCTTAGGTCATCTTAGTAAGAGTTCAATCCATTACTTCAATTTACCTTTTGGGAACATCTTGCCCTAACGACATAGACCACATGAGCTAATGTGGAATCCGGTGTCATGGAACCCTACACCGAAAGAAAGCCGACTACTTGCCAAGGTAATGCCAAAACATTAACATAGCAACTACGTAGATCCACTAGCTAGTATTCCTATGGGGGCAACATAATTCGAGAATTAAGAAATATAATAGGGACCCTCTTTATGCTACATGCATTATAGTATCAAATCTCAAGAGTACATTAGTGATTGTACCTTCCCTATGTAGGAATGCACACTCCTCACTCTAGTTTACTCGGTTCTAAGCTAGAGTCCCTTTTGAAATGTCTTTTATGTCTTTATCAATAATCATAGCTTATTGTAGGTCATAGGATCTAACCCTTGTATTACATCATCATCATCATAGCTCAATAATAATTGCATAAGTATTTTCCTTTAATTACAATTCATAAAGGTGAAGTTAACATTTTCATATCATGATAAGGCACAGCGTAAATCATTCACCATGCTTATAACATTTACATCGTAATCCAAAACCTCAAAAATCATAGTCAAGACATTTCAATTCAACATCTTACCACCCTATCAATCCTAATACAAGGCACACTCCAATACAACATCATAACTAACTCACAATTAACAACAATTTGAATTCAAACCTTCTTTTTGAACATTGATTCTAGACTTTCATATTCAAGGTATGTTGGGCTTCATCAGTAGGTTCAATTCACCAATTGGGGCACAAGGTTTATACAATTCTCAAATAAATTTCAATTCAATTGGGTAGGTTTTCCTTCAATTCATTATTAATTCTATTTTTGTAGAATAAATTGTTTGTTTTTGCTCATATTATGACATTTTAGAATCAATTACACATTTTAAAAATAATTCCATATGAACAAATGCATTTATCATTATTTTGACTATGAAACCTAATTTGCATGAAGTTATCATGAAACTATGAAGCTATGACTATGTTTTTATGAACTTATGTATGATTCGTGAAAATGATTGTCTAATGATCTAGGTTTATGTAATATTTTCTTCAATGAAATTGTGATATTTTCTCACAGATCAGGAATCATGGTTTTGCGAATGATTTTTTCACTTATACTTGATTCAATATTTATCAAGCTTTTCTATAATGTTTTTTCTTAAATGAGAAACTTAATTGTGATTTTTCATGTATAAAGATATTTATAGATTTATGAATATTCTATTAGGGATTTAAGATAGCATCGAGATGACTTTGAGGTGGAGGCTCATATAGGGCATTCTCTAGTAGAAACTTCGAGCTCAAAACTATGTGCCCGCACAGGTTTTCCTATCAAAATCCCACCCAATGCATCTATATATAGCATATGGCATGATACTTACTTCTACTTTTGAACATATACTCTCCCTTATCAATGTAAGAGTTACAATAAAATCCATTTATAATTCACATGGTCTATATTAGTTAAAGCTAATATCCCACAAAAAACTAAATTACTCTCAAATGTTTTATTAAGCTTTACTTTTGTTTTTAAGATGTATTTACCATGTTCATGATCTATGATTCTCCTCTAAAGGTTTTTACCATGTTAGCTTGGTCATGCATTTCATGTTTTCAATTATTTCCCCTTATGATCATGTTTTATGTTTTATTGCATATCATTTATACTTACTACACCCTAGTACTAACACATATTTTTGCCTACATTATTTCACTAATGTTAGGCTTTATGATTTCTGTCCCTCCGTTTGTGGCTAATGCATTACTGTGTATATTCAAAGACTTAGTGAATCCTTATATTTCGAGGATCATGTCACTATATTTTTTCCCTATTTCATAAATTGATAGAGTTCTACTTAAATCCCTGGCTCTTTATTTCATGAAATTTCTTCCATTTCTCTATTATGTTCTGTACAAACATGTTAAGTGGCTTGTGCAGCGCCTCTCAAGGGTCTTATATTATATGTCACATCTAGGGTGTACTTTGAGTCATGAAAATATTGTATTCAAGGCACGAGGGTATAGTTTAAGGTTCTAAGAAGTCTGAGAAGCCGTGTTGAGTAGAGACTTATTCATAAGTGTGAATCGCACCACCTTTATGAGTACACTTATGAATAAGACACTAAAAAGCATTTAGGAAACTTTAATTTATTTATCACTCTAAATTCATGTTATCGATCCAATTTGTATAAAGATCCTTCTCATGATAGTGTTCAATTCTTTCATAATATGACCTCCTGAAGATATTATGTGAGAAGGAATGTGGTCAAATACAAAGTGGAGCCTGAGGTTCCTCATGTTCTACTTAATCCTTTGGCCGAGAAAGTGACTCATGCAATATTGGAAGCCACATTCCGAGTTTATATTCATGCTATGATGACCTAAGACAATACAGAGGCTTATGATTATATAAATTCAAATGTGGGTACGACGGTGGATAGGCTAATACCTAGACTTCATATATTATTTAGAGGTAGCCTATAATTGTGTAACACTTAGAAAATCTAATTATTTAAGTTAGACCCTTACATAATGTTTAATAACTTTAGAGTTAAAAATAATGTTGATAATGTAACTAAATTAGTTTGAAAATGTTAGTGCCTAAAAGGTTAAGAAACGACCTTGACGTCCTAAAAACTAGTAACCTAAACTAGTGGGGTTAGGTGTTGTAGTAGGTTTTTGAGTGACATTTAAGGACTAAAACTCGTAGAGATGATAAAAGTATATATGTATACCTAACTAGGTGTTTATGGAGTCAAGTACAATGGATGAGTGCTAAGCTAAAGGGGCAATCTAACGGTACCAAAGAGAGGCCACTGCATCAAGCTCCATGCGCACCAACACGGCTTGTGGTCATGCACACGGCCAAGTGTGGGGCTTCATGGATTTCTCTTTGAAAAGGTAGAGGAGCTCCAACTGTCTTAGACCCTTCCTTAAGCTTCCTGAAGGGTAAACATGACTCGTGATCCACTCCATGTCTCGTGAAGGTGGGCATAGAGTTCCCTTAGACTTAGGAACTTTGGGTTGGTTTGTGAGGAGCTACTTCCCACGGCACCACAACAAACCGCGATGCACTTGACCGAAAAGAAGGGTGATCATGGTTGTCACTTGCGAACTTGGGGTGATTTCCCTTCAAGGTAAAAAACTTCCTCACCCTTCATAAGCACCACCATGACCCGTGGTTCTCTTCACGGTCTGTAAAGGTGGGCGTGACTTAAAGCCTGGACGGGGTTAACAAAATGAGGGTTAAGTTTGTATTTTATTTTTAGGTTCAATATATGTGGAGATGTTTTTTGGTATTTCAAATGTTTTATATAAATAGGTTTAAGTATTTTTACATCCAATTCCCAAACCAAAACACAAACACCCATACTGAAATTAAAAACTCACTTCTCTCTAAACTCTCTCTCTCTCTCTCTAATAAGTTCATCCATTGATGAACATTCAATCTTCAAGATAGGGTTCAAGATTCAATGTTTTCAACAAAATTTCATGGTGAATATTAAATTAGGTATGGTTGCTCTTCACTCTTCGGATCTTTTTCCCAAGAGGCCCTTCAAAGTTTTCAAAATCTCCAATTTCTAGGTTTTTACTCAAACACATGATTCTCTTTCTAAACTTGATTTCTATGATCTAAATTGCTTAATAATGAACATTTATGGATGTTTATGGATGAATTCAAGTAATTATATTTTTTTAAAATGAAATTCCCCAAGACCGATGAACCTTCATTCTTTACCAAGTTTTAAACCCTAGCTTGTGGTTGATGATGATTGAATGATGATTATCAAGGTTGTTGTTTTATAATTAATTAATTGTATTATGGTATTGGTCAACATGATGAATGAATTACAAGGAATTAGGGTTACACTATTGAAGGGAATCTTTGAAGTTTATGAGTAAGGCTTATCATGGTGATGTGTATTATTTTATTGAATTGTTGGTTCAATTGTAATATAGATTATTACTTGATTATATATTATGGAGTTGAATTATGGTTTCCTCTTCCCTATAACACTATGTATTATCAAATATGCTATCATATGGTCATGCATATTATGATATGAACATGAATATTATTAGATGATCATGAATATGTTGTTATGTTAAGTTTAAGGTAATTCTCATGAGCACTATATGACTATGATATGAAAGATGAATTCTCACATGATGTTGGTTCTATGATGAAAGGTCATTCTCATCTTCAAACCTTCGATCTATATGATATATGATAGATTATGTCATTAAGGTATTCCTGATCAACCAATGCATAAGTAAAGACTATCAATTACCTAAAAAGGGAATTTGATATTAGCACCTAGTGTATATGCAAGTGTTATTGGTTCCTTTATAAAGGAACAGAGGTTCCCACTTTGTTGTGTCATGAGATGCCCACACTTTAGTAAGTGCAAGGTTTCTAGTAGAAATCTCCATATCTCATAAATAAATCTCCATATCTCATAACTATACACCCTCATAGGACTCTTAGCTAGTGGATCCTATCATTAATGTATGTCCTACCATGGCAAGTAGGACACTCTCTTTTCGGTGTAGGAGGTAGACACTGGATTCCATGTAGATCACATGGTCTTCTTTAGTTATGGCAAAGTTTACCGAATTCTGCAAATGTGAAATAAGATAAGAACATGAACTATAACTAGGCTTCTCGAGGGATACTATTTAGTGTAGGTGATGGTATGGGACGTTACTTATGTATGGAACAATTGGGTCTTAAGAGTGGTTCTAAGGTGAGTTCTCCCTGCATGGTTATTTGTGAATGATGTCATGATTGGTTTGCATGGTTATTTATGAATAATGTCATGATTTACTTATTATAATGACTAATTAAGTATGTCACTATGATTATGAGCTATTGATCGTTTAGATAGTACATATGCGGGTATGGCACTTTGTAATGTACATTGCACTACTGGGCTTGAAAAGGGGTTGTGAGTGATGTCCTATGATGTAATGTTAATTGAACTCAAGCATGTAAGGTATAGACTATGACTTTATATAATGTGCTTATGATTATGAATATCGCTTTCTATTGTGGTATGGATTGATTGTATATTCCTTAGCTATGCATTATGGATTAATTTGAAATAACATGTTTCCAACTAAAGGTCCTTTTTGTGCATGCTTTAATGGTTTTAATTGCATGGTTTCCATGCTTAGTACATATACATTGTACTAACCCATATTTTCTACTTTACTATGAATGTAAATTCTGATCGTGGATAATTGTCATTTCTTGAAGAACGTTTGGATTGACTATTACCCTGGCTTGGCGAGTCCTCAAGTTCGAGAACCACTTATACTTGATTCTAGTTGCACTATGTTATAAGACTATGTCGTATTTCCTACTTTTTGATATTATTGATGTAAAAGGCTTGATACCTAGATTTGTACTCTTATGTTTAGATGATGAATGAGGCTGTGTCTAAATCCTATTTTCTTATATTAAAGAAGTTGACTTCTATTTCTAAAGGTTTTTATTATTCCGTATTCTTCTATGTCTTTATGCAATGACGAATGCTAAGGGCTTCTATAAGACCCTTCGGGGTCAAGTACTCTATGTTCCAACTTGTGGTGCTCTAAGGTGGCGACAAACTGTCTTGTATTTGTGAAAGACATGTACTTCTAAGTGGATTAAATGCTCAACTACTGACAGATGATAGAGATGTATCTGGAATTTCTCATTTAGGGCTTGTTTTTTTCGGAATTAGTGTCCTTAATGAATAAGATGTATTTATTACTAATATTAGTATGCTTTTGTGCAGCATAAAGACCTCATAACAGGGCAAGGATACTACAAAAGTTAAAAGATGGAAAACCTAAAGAAGAGAGAAGTTTGACCGCGCAAAAACTACACGGTGACCCGCTGAGTGAGCCTCATGCTCGCCAAACCTTCATATGTGGAAAAGTTGAAGATAAGAGAAGTTGGAGTGCCCAAAAGCTACTCGACATCACTCCGAGTGAGACTCGAGCTCATCAAACCTTCCTATGTGGCATCCCATGGACTAAACCAACTCAGCAAGCACAGACAGAGGTCGGTGATGAACCAAATGGATTGAGTATAATGATCCATATAACGTAAATTTGTAGAAATATTAGACTCACGAGCCAAATCAAAAGGCGAGATCATGTGTAGCTCAGCGGATCGCCAAGCTGTTTGACGATCCCGACATACTGCATCAATTGAACTCTGTTTTGAGATTATTCGAAAGTTTTTTGAAGGGTATAAATGAATTTTTGAAAAGAATTATAGAGAGTTAGACAATTTGAGAGCTTTTTACATATTCTTACTTTATTGAACGCTGTAGAGGGATTTTTTATCTTTATTTTGAGGATTTTTCTTTCTAGTCCTAACTTGGGATTTGAGTATTGAAATTTGTAATTAATTTAAATTTATATTCTCTTTGGTAAGGATTTCTTAGTCTTTATTATGTTTTGTTGAAATCCCTTTTGTTAGAGGTATGATCATGTAGTGGAATTCATTCATTAGCTTATGGGTTTTCTTAATTGCAGATTTTATTTTTGATATGAACTGGGTTGAATTATTCATTTATATTTTAATTTGATGCATTGAAGTTGTCAATTCAGTTCTAGATTAGTGCTCAATTCTTGCTTGAGAAAGAGGTTTAGACTTGAATAAACCATTAATGATTATATTGATTTGCATCTATACAACCTAACTTGAGAAAATAGGTTTGACTGCATGTTTACTATCTAGCTTTAAAAAGAGGGTTTAATCAAGCTTTTTGGTTGGTTTTTAATGTGAAGCATATCAAGGTTCAGAAGAACTTGTGCGCAAATTAAAATGATAGTTGATTGAGAAATGAGTGTCCTTGTTAAAACCTAGCCTACGCGTTATGATTCAACAACTTTAAGAAATTAATAACCACAAATTTAGTGAAATTAGCATTTGATTACTCAAGTCAAGCTTGGGCAGGACAAACACGGACCACAACTACTATTCGTGGTCCACTCCTTGGGCCGTGGGTGAACAGTGTTGTTTGACTACTTTAGCACATGGAAAGTTGTGGTTTCCCTTTTTCAGATATGGGTTGCTGCATTATCTTCTCGTTGGGATCATTCATCCTCGCAAGAGATTCTAAGCATGTTTCTAAACAAAAAAACTCAAGACTAGAAGCCCATCATGCGTGAAACTTATCTAAATACCACAAGTAAGGAGGAACTTCATCTCCCAGATAAATATCCTCAATGCACTTTAAGGGAATAGGTATAACATCTAACCACCCAATGTGCATAAAATGTTCAGATTTTTCATATTCAAGGAGGAACTGCCATCTCCATCTCAAAACATACTCAACACAATCTCATGATGCTCATATGAAATTCAGTCTCAAAAACCATATCTAAAAATGTTATCAAGTCATCTGATTGATCCTATAGGCAACTCATACTCAAATGCACTACAATATGAGGAAACTCAATAACATAAAGTCCTTTTCTTTCAAAACATAAATTTTCATGAGCATGCTAAACATAAGGAAATAATGGGACATCTAAAAGAGAAATGAATTCAAATCATAAAAAACCAAGAGGAAACTCATTACCTCAAGCTAGAGTAGAAGGAAAGAGATGAGGATTGCATGACTTTATATCGGCCTTCCATAAACCACCCTTAACTAAGTGGTTTCTCTACAATACCTTCATAGAAGAAACTTCCTTGTTTCTCAATCTTTTAACTCGCCTGTCTAGAATCTCAACTGGTACTTCTTCATAATAGAGACTTTCATCTACTCCCTATCCTTCTAGAGAACTATGGATGTTGGATCTGCAACACACTTTTGGAGCATAGAGATTGTAATACTTCGGATATTTTATAGCTTAGACTAGAGCTTAATGTATTGAAAAATGATTAAAATGATGTTTCTAGACCTATACTAAAATAATGAACTCAATTAGAAAAGCTTAGAGCATAAACAATAAAAGAAAGACCTTGACGTCCGCAAACTAGCTAATTTGAACTAGTTGACGTTCCTATGTTTTGTGAAGGTATGGGAGTGTCAAATGAATTCCAAAACTTGTAATAAGACTCTGGAGAGGTAATATGTAGTACAAAGGGTCCAAACGTCCGGTAAGGACTCCCCAAGGACCGCCCAAAGGGTCCTATGATATATGATGTGGCTAAGTTTAGATGCGTCCTTTTGGGTGTTCCCGAAAACACCAAGATAATATTAAAAAGAAGAGCATAACTTAAAGAAAAAGGTAGCATCCCGTCCAATACTCTTTACTATCGTTTTTGCATTTTTTTGTGCGTAAAATATTATCTTGGTTATTCGAAGACATTCTTGCATCAAAATCCATGAATGTTAACAACCTTGTCTTATTATTCAAGTGTGATGTGTGTTTATTAAAAATACAACTATATCTATCGACATAATATAAGTATGGCGATAAAATGATTGTCAGTCCATTTGATACGACAAATGTGACTCTACTGATAGAATTTTGAAAAATAAAAACGTGTATGTCGGTAGGATACATGAGAATCCATCAATAGGATATTTTGCACTATAAATGTTTGTCCATTGGAAGGATAAAAAAGAAAGAAAAATTGGTAGGATATGTTCGAACAAAATAAATGCATAACTATAGGTGGAACATTTTAGAATCCATTGATATATATTTATTGAGCTATTTGTAGGATATAAATACTTGTTTATCGGTAGGATAAATGAAGGCCACCCATCAATTCGATATACATACATGTCCATCGGTAGTATGAATGAAAATGATCTATCGATAGGATATGAATGTATGTCAATCGGTTGCATGAATAAAGACGGTCCATCTGTAGATTATAAATACATGTCATTTGTAGGACGAGTAAATATAATCCATTGGTAGGATATAAATGTATGCCCATAGGTAGGACATATGAAGGTGATCCGTCGGTAATATATTTTGGAAAAAGAAATATAGGTCCATCAATTGAACATATGGTAATTCATAGATAGGATAGATGTGAACATTGCCACTTAAGGCAATGTAATATGAATATTCTTCAACCCAAGGCTCCTTCAACTTCAATATTAAATATATAGGGTGCATATCCTTCACCTCTTATAAGATGCGACTTATAAATATCTTTCAACATGAACCTCCTCTGACTTCAATGCTAGTGGAATTCAAACACTTAGACTTTCCCAGTGATTTTTAGGTCTCTCAGTGAACAATAGCAAGGCAAAACTTGTGTGTTGAGAGTACTTCCCAATGACTCGCCGCCAACAAACTACTCATACACAAACAACAAAAATAGTTAACCCTACTATTAGTGTAGCTCAACAGCTAAATCCTCTTACTTTTGGGAGCTTCTTACATCCAAAATTTCACATGATTGTATGTGGGAAATTATGATTTTAGTGTGGAAGATGAAATTCACTTGGAGTATGCAGATGGGAAAAAAACTTTAATGAAGTGACTACATTTTTCTGATGCAGGGAGATTCTGATAAAGGAAAGCAACAATGACAAGACCTTGAGTTTTATTCCTTATAAAAATCAATGGTGACGAAGGAATAAAATTCATATTCTTACAATATTTGCAGTTTCTTTTATCAAAATTTCCCATTGGAATAGGATTTTTGATGTTTCAGCATAAGAAAAAAGTTTTCGCCTGTTCCGTATCTCTTTTCGGTCTGCATTTTCCAAGTGAATTTCATATTCCACACTTCTATCATGAGTCTCACCTACAATCTACAAAGTTTTAGAGGTAAGAAGCTCCATGAATTAAGTCGATTCAGTTCTTGAGATTGATCAGTAACATGGTTAACTATTTTTGGTGTTTGTGCATAACCTGTTTGTCGGCCGTGAGTCATCGAGAAGAATTATCAATTCACAATAATTGCCTTGCTATTGTACACTGAGAGTCCTAAAATCTAGTGCTAAAGCGTTCATGTGTGAATTCTATCTTCCTTCTTCATTTAAATAAAATTGGAATATATTTTATTTAATTTAACGAGTATGAGTCTAGAGATTAGATTTTGAAATTCCATTTTGGTGATATTTTTTACAGTATTTTATCCGATGAGTAGGAGTTGTTTACATCCCTACTTAAATAAATTATGGCTAAACATCATGGTGACTGAAAATAGTAATGAAGTTCAATCAATTCAATTATATATTTTTTTTAAATGAAGAATAAAAAAGTTTTAAAAGAGTCCCCATCTAATTTTTGAAAATAACAAGGAAACCAGTTAATTTATTAATTTCACAAGAAAATATTTTCAAAACTACTAGATTTTAGGTAAACGCTACAATATTTTCGAAGAGAAGGTGTTAGACATCCTTGGAAATCCAAAATTTTGGGTCTCGGCTAAATTTTTTTTTTTTTTTCAAATTTAGGAGAATCTAATAAATGAAAGTAACAATAAATTAAAAATAACATCGTATTTCATGCGAGGCTTATGAAATCATCAATAATTTCTTCATCCGCAAATTTTAACTTGTAAAGTGAGAAATAATATAAATGCAACCTTGATAAAATAAAGAAAAAAACCAATGGTGACAATTATACCCAAAAGATAAAATTATAATTATATGTTAAATATTGAATAAAATACAAGTGATGTGAAAATATATCAAAAATATTATTCTAAGTTGAAATAAAATTAAAAATTAAGTTAATCAAATATAAATGGAATCAACCAACAACAAAAGAAATTTAAACAAAGAAATAGAGGAATAATTTGCCAATAATTAAAAAAATGTGAACAAATAAACACGAAAAACCCACAGTTAAGCATTATTTAATTAGAGAAAATAGATATATCTATAATTTATTATGCAGCAAATTATTAGCAGCAACAACTTAATAGCCAAAAAAATCAATAAATAACGCGATAAATGCAAACACCATGGTAGTAAAAAGTGGAACTATATTTTTGTAAGATTAACAACAATAAAGAAGCTTAAAGTAAATTCCGATAGATATAAAAATATAAAATTAAAAAGGTTACCGAAGTGTTATTTTTCTGAGCAAATCTGAATGTGAAAGGCTTGTCAGAATTGATAGTTTATTCTTCTGGATCTGGCTTCGTGCTCTAGTGTTCGTAGATGTGTTCGCCATTAGTAGCTTCTTTCTACTAACTAGAAATTTGTTGCTTGCCTGAGTTAGAGGCTCATCAGTTCACTGAAAAAAAGAGAAATGAAGCGAGGTTTTTTAGTGAATGAAAATGGAAAAAGTTTGGGGTAGTTTGGGTTGTTGATTGGTAGAGCAGTGCGTTGAGTGGTGGTTATTTTGTGATGGAGAAGATGGGTTGTCTGGTTGTTTATTGGGTATGTCAATGGCGTGAGGAAGGTTCTTTGGGGGGTTATTGATGGTGGTTTTGGCGGGTTGTCACCAAAAAAAAAGTAGGGAGTTTGGGTGGCGACCGTTCTTTTAGAATATGATAGAAAAATATTTTAGGCTTAATCTCTTCTTGAAAATTTCCTGCCACCCCCGTTATTTTTTTACCTAATAAAAACTTAAATAAGGAATAGTTATACAATAAGCTCAAGTCATGAGTTCGAGACTGTGGCTATGTATAATTGATAATGAAAATATTCTTATCCTCATTCAAATGTATTTCATAACTTTCCTAAAAAAAAAAAACAATTTTCATAAAACTAGATAACAAAATTAACAATAACTAGTGTAAAGAATAAAATGAATGACAAGTAAGAAATGCATATAAGAGCATATTCAACAAACTGTGACAAAAAATTGTAACAAATATTAACGTAGAAAAATCCTAAAAGTTTGAGACATAAATATGAGTATCGATAAATTTATTAAAACTTATATTTAAAAATTGAAGTTAAGACTATTGACTAAAAAAGACTTATATGATATGAACTTTTAAAATGTTTGGCCTACATGCCAACAATTGTCCTTTTCTTTGAATATGATTGATGAAAGAAACCATATACAAAGAAAATTGAAAAACTCAATTTTTGTCGAACATATGAACTTCATAAAAAAGTGTTTTTTGGATGTGATGCATGACATTCCTCAATTTGTTATTAGAAGGTTCCACGCCGTGTTGTGTCTTGAAATCATAGTCAAGACCTGCGGCTAAATTTAGATTTATCCTTTAGGATGTTCTCGAAAACACCAAGATAAAACTAAAGAGTAGATCATAATTTAAAGAGAAGTGTATCATCCCTTCTGACACTTTCTATCATTGTTTTTGCATGATTTTGTGGATACACTATTATCCTACTTATTCGAAGTCATTCTTGCTTCAATATCCGTGAATGTTAACAACCTTTTCTTATTGTTGAAGCGTGATGTGAGTTTATTAAAACTTCAAACATATCTATCAAAATAATATCAGTATGGTGATAAAATGATTGTCAAACTATTTCATATGACAAATGTGAATTAACATATAGAATATTTGGAAAAATTATAGCTTGTATGTCAATATGATTCATGAGAATCCATTTGTAGGATATTATTCTATATAAATGTTTGTCCATTGGAAGAATAAACGAGAAGGATCAATCGGTCGGATATTATTGAACGAAATAGATACCTATCCTTCGGTAGGACATTTTTGAATCCATTGATAGATATTTGTTGATCTATTAGAAAAATATAAATACATGTCCATCAATATAATGAATGAAGATGACCCATCATTTGGATATAAATATATGTCCATCGGGAGGACTAATGAAAATGATCCATCAGCAGGATATGAATGTATGTACATCAGTTGGATGAATGAAGATAGTCCTTCAGTAGAATATAAATACATGTCCATCTGTACAACGAATGAAAATAATCCATTGATAGGCTATGAATGTATGTGTATCGGTAGGACATATGAAGATGATCCATCAGTAGGATATTTGGGAAATATAAATAAATGTGCATCAATTGAATATATGATAATTCATCGATAGGATAGATGTGAACATTGCAACTTCTGGTAATGTAATATGAATATTCTTAAGCCCAAGGATCCTCCAACTTCAATATGAATTAGATAAGGTGCATATCTTTCACCTCCGAATAAATGCAGTTTAAAAATATCTTTCTATGTTAGTCTCCTAGAACATTAATATGGAATAGGTAGGGTGCATATTCTTCACTTCTGACTAGATGCGACTTCAAAATATCGTTTAACACCAACCTCCTTTAACATAAACGTTGATGGAATTCAAAAACTCGCACTTTTGCACTATCTTTTAGGTCTCTCGGTGAACAATACAAAGGCAGAACTTGTGCGTTGAGAGTGCTTCCCGATGACTCACCACCGACAAACTTCTAATACACAAATACCAAAAATTGTTACAACTGAATCTGCTTACTTTTGGGAGCTGCTTACATCCAAAATTTTAAAGGATTGAACAAGGGATTGATGATTGTAGTGTGTAAAGATTATATTTACTTGGAGTATGCAAATGGGAAAAAATACCCGTTGAGGCGACTACATATTTTTGATGTAGAAATATCAAAACATCCTACTCCAACGCGAGGTTCTGATAAAGGAAACCGCAGTTATGACAAGACTTTGAATTTTATTCCTTATACCATAGCAATGGAGACCAAGGAATAAAATTAAAGTTCTTACCATTGTTGTAGTTGCTTTTATCAGAATCTCCTGGTGAAGTAGGATTTTTGAAGTTTCAGCATCAGAAAAAAGTTGTCGCTTCTTCAGAATAACTTTCTCATATGAATTCTACTATTGAATTAGATATTTAACACCACTATCATTAATCTCCTCTAAAATATACAATGTTTTGGAGGTAAGAAGCTCCTAGAAATATGTTGATTCAGTTGTTGCGCTTAGGCACTAGCAGGGTTAACTATTTTTGGTGTTTGTGCAAGAATTTTTTGTCGGCGGTGTGTCATCGAGAAACATTCTTAATTCATAATGTTTGCCTTGCTATTGTGCACTTAGAGCCCTAAAATTTGTTATAAGTGTGCCGGCTTGAATTTTATCTTACTGCTTCACTTTAATAAAATTTGAATTTATTTAATTTATTTTAAGAAGTATGAGACTAGAGAGTCAAATTTTGATAATTTCTCAACTATTTTATCCGCTGAGTAGGAGTTGTTTACATCCCTACTTAATTAATTACGGCTAAACATCCAGGTAACTCAAAATAGTAATATAATTCATTCAATTAAATTATATATTTTTTGGAAAATTAAGAATAAAAAGTTATAGAAGAGTCGCTACCTAATTTAGAAAATAACTAGGAAACAAATTAATTTATTATTTTGATAAGAAAATATATTCAAAACTAATACGTTCTAGGTAAAGGTTCAAGTATCTTCAAAAAGAAAGTATTAGGCATCCTTGGAAATCCAAAATTGTGGGTCTCCACTAAATTTATTGTTTTTTTTTTTCAAATTTAGAAGGAGATAATAAATGATAGTAATCAAACATAAAGAACAAAACTCATCGTACTTACATGCGAGGCCTTGGAAATCCTCCACGATTTGTTCATTGGCAAATTTTAACTTGTAATGGAAGAAATAATATCAATGCACACATGTTAAGATAAAAAAAAACAATTGTGGAAACCATACCTAATAGATAAAATGAGTATTATATGTTAAATATTAAATAAAATATAAGCAATGTGACAGTACATAAACCATGATATTCTGAATTGAAATAAAAATCAAAATAAGTTAATCAAACATGAAATGAATCAATCAACAACAAAAGAAATTTAAACAAAGAAATCGAGAAATAATTTGCAAATAAATTAAAAAATGGTGAACAAAGAAACATGAAAAACATACAGTTAAACATTATTTAATAAACGGAAATAGAAATAAATACAATTTAATATGCAGTAAATTATTAGCAACAACTTACTAACTAAAAGCAAATGAATAAAGAATGACATAAATGCAAACCCCATAATAGTAAAAAGTGGAAATACATTTAGGTAAAATTAACAACAATAAAGAAGCTGGAAAAAAAACCCAGATAAGTATTATAATACAAAATTTAAAAAGCTTACCAAAGTGTTCTTTTTCCAAGCAGATCTGAAAGTGAAATTCTTGAAAGAGTTGCTAGTTTGTTCTTCTAGATTTGGCATCGTGCTCTAGTTGTCAAACTTTTTTAGCTGTTATTAGCTTGTTTGTGCAAACTTGAAGTTCACTGCTTTCTCAAGTTAGAGGTTCATTGTTTCAATAGAAAAAAAGAGAAAAAAAGTGAGGTTGTTTAGTGAATGAATATGGAAGAATGTTTGGGGTTGTTTGGGTGGTAGATTGTTGGAGTAGTGGGTTGAATGGTGGTTGTTTTTTGATGGAGAAGATGGGTTATCTCGCTTTTTACTGGTTGTTTCAATGACATGAGGGAGATTGTTTGGGGGTTATTGATGGTTGTTTTACCAATTGTCACTGGATTAAAAGACCGTGGCTTTGGGTAGCCGATGTTCTTTTAGAATAGGATTGAAAAACATTTTTGCGTTTTTCCCTCCTTGAAAATTTCCCACCACCCAATTTATTTTCTGACATAATAAGAACTTAAATAGGGAATAGTTATTCAATGGGCTCAAATCGTGGGCTCGAGACTGTGGCCAAAATAATTGATTGAGAAAATATTTGTGTATATAATTCTAATTCTCATTTAAAGGTATTTCTAAACATTGCTAAAAAGAAAAAATTAATATTGATAAAACTAGCGAATAAAATGAATATTATCTAGTGTAACAAAGACAACGAATATGAGCCTGTTTAACAAATTGTGACAAAAAAATGTAATAAAAATAAACTTAGAAAAATCATAAAATTTTGAGAAATAAAGATAAGTATCCAAAAATTTATTTCAAATTATATTTAAAAATGATGTTAGGACTATTGAATAAATAAAACTTATATGAAATTTTGTAAATATTAGGCCAAAATCTCAACAACTGTTCTTTTCTTTTGATATGATAGATGAAAGAAATCATATACAAATAAAATTGACAAACTCAATTTGTGTCGAACACATGAACTTCCTATAGAAGTGTTGTTTGGATGTGATGGAAGTCCTTCCTCAATTTATTATCAAAAGGTTCCACACTTTGTTTCGTCTTTGTAATCATAGTTAAGACCTGTAGCTAAATTTAAATGCGTCCTTTTGGATGTTCTCCAAAACAACAAGATAAAATTAAAGAGTAGAACATAATTTAAAGAAAAGGTCAGCATCCTTTCCGATACTTTCTATAATAGTTTCTACATGTTTTTGTGGATGCACTATTATCTTGATTATTCGAAGTGATTCTTGCTTCAGTATCTATGAATGTTAACAACCTTTCTGATTATTGAAGTGTGATGTGAGTTTATTAAAACTACAAACATATCTATCAACATAATATAATAATTGTGATAAAATAATTGTCATTCCATTATATACGACAAATGTTTTGGGTATGTAGCAAGAATCGATGGGAAATAGAGGGAAAGAAATGAACTTGAAAAGTTGATAATTTGAAGAGTTGGGAACATGAAAAGTCCTCTTATGCTTTAATGAAAAGGCATATGTCCCTCATCGGTGGTATAAAGAAAAATAGGAGAGTTTAAATATCGAAAGACTTCTATTAATTATTAATAGAGTTGGAAAGAGGGAACCCCCTCGCGCGTTCGGCTTTGGCTTTTGCTTTTGATAATGATCGAGAGATTATTTTTTTTACCAAGTTTGTTTTAAATATTTAATTAAATATTTTTAATTAATTAATTATTTAATTGGTCAAAAATGTTTTCAATTAATTAGTTGATAACAGAAATGTTTTCAGTTATTTAGTTGAAATTAACTGAAACGTTTCAACTTTTTAGTTGACTAACCCGACCTGAGTCTGATCCGCGCGCGTCCATTTTAATTTAAAAAAATTCCCATTTTATTTAAATATCCTGCCATTTTTTTTGGAAATGACTGTTCTGAAAGGTTGCAACTTTCAGGAACAGTCAGTACCATTTGAAAGGTTGCAAACTTTCAGTAATGGTCGTGTGATTTCTAAAAGGATTGCAAGCTTTCAGGATCTGTTCCTCTTACCTATAAATACCATTCACTCTCCATAATTTTCATTACAAATTTTTGTGACTATTCTTCTTCTGCACAACAAATTACTTTGTGTATTTAACTACTATTGACTGGTTCACTTACATCAGAATTTTTGGTATCTATACTCTGGTGTTGAGATTATTTTACCATGGGCAATCATATTCCAAATCAATCCTCGAATACTAGAGGGGAATAATCTCCTTAAGGGGACGGAGTGAGTTCAGTGAACTTGATCTTTTTCCTGTTCAATTTTTTTCTAATTTTGGTAAGTTACAAATTTTATGTTTTTTCTTAATTAATTTAGGTTCATCTCTTGAACTTATTTTTTAAACTTTGGTCACTTCTTGTTTCTACAACGTTTTATTAGAATCAGTAATTCTGGTTTTCAAACACAAACTACCAACAATCTTAAGAAAATTAATTTTTATTTTATATTAATTTGTGATTCTGGTTGAGACAAAAGTCATCGTGATTTTATACTCCTTGAAGTCTGGAATTATAATTTATTGCTTACTAAGATTGTACCAATTTTTGTTTATCAAAAATAGCAAACAATGGTGTTAGATTGGCTGTTGTTACACCAACCCAAACTGCTGTACCACGAGCAGAGGAACCGGGTGAATTCATTGGTGTGAATTTCAAAGAATGGCAGCAACAAGTATTTTTCTCCCTTACCACTCTTGGTCTGCAGAAATTTTCCAGTGAAGAAACTTCAGTGCCTGCTGATGATATGCCAGACATAGAAAAATTCATGATTGTTGAAGCATGGAAACAAACAGACTTCCTATGTAAATATTTTGAGTAGTTTATAGGATTACTTATATAATGTCTATAGTGAAATAACAACTTCAAAAGAGTCGTCGGATGCACTTGAGAAGAAATATAATACAGAAGATGCATGCTTGAAAATGTTTGTGGTCGAAAAGTTTTTAGACTATAAAATGGTAGATAGTAAAACTGTTGGATCACAAGTGCAGGAACTTCAACTTATTCTCCATGATCCAATTTCTGAAGATGTTGTAGTAAATGAAGCTTTTCAAGTGGCTGCAATGATCGAGAAGTTGCCTCCTTTGTGAAATGATTTCAAGAATTATTTAAAGCACAAGCATAAGGAAATGAAGCTTCAAGATCTTGTGATTCGACTCAAGATAGAGGAAGATAACAAAAATGCCAAAATGAAGTCTCGTAAGAGATCAATAATTATTGGACATAATATTGTTGAAGAAGCTCCTTTAAATAACAAAAAGAAAAAGAATTCCAACCGGCAGAAGTCAGAACGGGCCAAGAAGAAATTCGAAGGCAACTGTTACAACTAGGGCAAGGATGGTCATAGGTCTTTTGATTGTCGTGCTCCTAGAAAGGACAAAGAAAAAGACAGCCAAAAGTCAAGCAAACAGCGTGGAAAAGATGGAAGATGCAGATTACTTGTGTTAAATGATCTCGGAGTGTAACTTAGTTTGAAATCCCAAGGAGTGGTTTCTCAACTCAGGTACCACTAGACATATTTGCTCTGCAAAAGAAGCCTTTGCAACGTACATTCCTGCTGAGTACAATGAAGATTTGTTCATTGAATTGCATGAACTGGTAAAGTAATGTTTAAAATTACATCCTCCAAGGTATTGACTTTGAACAGTGTTCTGCATGTCCGTACTATTAGGAAGAATTTAGTTTCCGTTGCACTACTCGTTAAGAACGGGTTTAAGTGTGTCCTAGTGAGTGATAAAGCTGTAATAAGTAAGAATGAAATGTTCATACGAAAGGGCTACCACAATGAAGGTCTTTTCAACTGAATGTAATGGTTGTTGACGGTATAAATAAGAATTCAACTTCTGTTTACTTATTTGAGTCAAAAGATTTATTGCATTCCCGTTTGGGACATGTAAATTACAAAGTCTTGCGAAAATTTATTAATCTAGAAGTAATTTCCTAATTTTAAATACGATAAATCAAAATGTGAAATTTGTGTGGAAAATAAGTTTGTTAAACATCCTTATAAGTTCATTGAATGAAATTCCAAAACTTTAGACTTAATTAATACAGATATATGCTATATGAAGTCGACACCATTTCGTGGTGGAAAAAAAATATCTTATAACTTTTATTGATGACTGCACTAGATTTTGTTATGTATATTTGCTTAATAGTAAGGATGAAGAAACTAATTCATTTAAGCAATACAAAAATTAAGTGGAGAACAAATTCAATCTAAATATAACAATGATTCGGAGTGATAGAGGTGGAGAATATGAATCTCCTTTTGCAGAGATATGTTTAGAATATGGTATTATTCATCAAACTACTGCACCTTATACACCACAGTCAAATGGTTTAGCAGAACGGAAAAATAGAACTTAAAGGAAATGATGAATGCCTTGATGATCAATTTTGGTTCACCACAAAACCTTTGAGGGGAAGCCATCCTTGCGGCTAATAACATACTCAATAGGGTGTACCTCATCGAAAAACACAATCCATTTGATATGAGTTGTGGAAAAGAGGGAACCCCAACTTTAAGTATTTCAAAGCGTGGGGGTGTTTAGCCAAGGTAGAGGTTCCTTTACCCAAGAAGGTTAAAATTTGACCCAAAACAATATATTGTGTATTTATTAGATATGTTGTGAACATTAAGGCCTGCCAGTTTTTGGTTCACAAATGTGATAATTCTGAGATTCATGTTAATACGATAATTCATTTAGATACGTAGAGGTTTTTGAAAACATTTTTCCGTAAAAAACTTAATGTGAGTCGGCATGTGAAATACCTAAACGACCATGAGAAGAATTGACAGAAAATACACTAACTAGTGAGTATCTTAGGCATACTACTCGCCAATAGAAACCTGCTTCTTTTGGACTAGATTTTGTGGCACTATTGCTTGAAATTGACCTCAAACATTTAAAGCAGTTATGTCTTCGTCTGAGTTAACTTATTGAAACAATCAGTCAATAGTGATATCAAATCAATTTTAAGTAATCACACTTGGTTGATCTTCCTCCGGGAAATCAACCTTTAGGATCAATGTTGATATTTAAAAGGGAAATGAAGTCACATGGCACTATTCACAAATATAAGGCTAGACTGGTAGTAAAAGGGTACAGACAAAAAGAAGGTATGGACTAGTTTGACACATAATCTCCAGTAACAAAGATAACATAAATTAGGATTTAAATAGCATTAGCAGTAGTGCATGATCTTAAAATATTAAAAATGAATGTAAAGATAGTCTTCTTAAATGGAGATTTGCAGGAAGAAATTTGTATGGAACAACATAAAGGGTTTATAGTTCCTTGTAGAGAAAAGAAAGTGTGCAGTCTTGTGAAGTCACTTTATGGAGTCAATTAAGCACCCAAAAAATGACATGCTAAATTTGACCAAACTATGTTAGCAAATGGATTCAAGATTAACAAATGTGATAAATGTGTTTATATTAAAAACGTTATGAATCATGAATTCATTGTTTGTTTGTATGTTGATGACATCTTAATAATATGTAAAGACATTGGCGATAGAAATTCTACCAAGCACATATGGTCCAGCAAGTTCAATATGAAGGACTTAGGAGTTGTTGATTTAATCTTAGGGGTCAGGATATTAAAAGATCCTCAGAGACTAGCATTATATCAATATCATTATATTGAAAAAGAGTATTGGATAAGTTCAAGTACTTGAATTTCAATATTGTCAAAACTCAAATTTATTTAAGTTGTACATTTTAAAAGAATGAAGGTCAAAGTGTCTCTCAATTGGAATATGCCAGAGTATTGGGAAGTTTGACATGTATTATGAATTGTATGCAACAAAATATAACATGTGCTATTAGCAAACTGAGTCGGGTCACTAGTAATCCGAATCAAACTCACTGGATGGCAATGAAACGTGTGTTGGGATATCTAAAATATACACAACATTATGCTTTGCATTATAATAAATATCCTGTTGTGATTGAAGGATATAGTGATGAAAATTTGATAAACGGGCCAAATGAAGTAAAATCCACAAGTGGCTATGTGTTCATACTTGGATGAGGAGAAGTCTCTTGGAAGTTGTCCAAATTGACATGTATTGCTCCCTCAAGAAAAGAATCTGAATTCATTGCTTTAGATAAGGCTGATGAAGAAGCTGAATGACTCCAAATTTTTTTGGAGGATATTCCATTCTGGCCCAAACCTGTTGGACCTATTTGCATACATTGATATACTAAAGCAACAATAGGTAGGGCATTGAGCGTATGTACAACGGGAAGTCTCGTCATATACGATAGAGACATAAGAATGTTGGACAATTGTTGTCTAGTGGAATTATCACAATTGACTATGTAAAGTCAAGCGATAATGTGTCAGATCCACAAACGAAAGGCCTAGTGAGAGAGGCTGTCGAAAGATCATCTAAGGGAATGGGTTTACGGCTTAGCACAAGTCAGCATGAAGGTAACTCTATCTACAAAACTAGAGATCCCAAGAGTCAGATTCAAGGAGAAAAACAAAGTTGTGGCTAAAGGTTCTACATTGTCAATTAACTATGTACATTCTCATGATGAAGAGAATGTTCACGAATAAGGTGAAGACTTTAATGCTTTTTAATGAGATAATAAAGCTTAAATTTTTTAATGATATGCTAAGTTGTGTAGATTTGACCAAATATTGTATCGACGAGATGACACGATTAGAAATCACCTATGTGAGTGTGAAGTGGAAGATGCTTCAAAGATAATTTTATGTCAACAGACTATTCTCTATACACTCATAAAACCAGGAGGTGTTCATGACTAAAACAAACACAACCATAAGAACCATAACCAGTAAATGATTAATTTTGTGATATATGGTTGTCTAGATATACACCGAAGCTCAACGTTTCAAAGGTATCACATCTACCGATTGACCGAGTATATCTGACATATGTTCACTACGGAAAGTCCTAGGAGAAAACTAATTATCCAGATGCTATTAATCCTTGCCTGTAAAGAAACACTTATATGTGCATTCCTATGTTATAACCATTCCCCATCAGTGTAGGGTATTGTTGGGTATGTAGAAAAATTGATGGGAAATAGAGGGAAAAAGAGGAACTTGAAAAGTTGAGAACTTGGAATGTTCTCTTATGCTTTAATGAAAAGTAATTTTTCCCTCATCGGCGGTGTATTGAAAAATAGGACAGTTTAAATGTCGAAACAGTCTTATTAATTGTTAAAAGTGTTGGAAAGATGGACCCCCCTCGCGCCGTTGTTGTCCCTCATGTATTATACTGTTGTTGGCTGGTTCACTGACACCTGAGTTTTTTTGGTATCTACACTCTGGTGATTGAGATTATTTTATCCTGTGAGTTCATATTCCAAATCAAACGTCAGATACTAGAGGGGAATAATTTTTTTAAGGGGACACTGTGAGTTCAGTGGCCTTGATCTTTTTCCTATTCAATTTTTTTGAGATCCTAGTACATTAAAAGTTTTAAGTTTTTTGTTAATTTATTTTTGTACATCTCTTTTAATGATTTATTAAACTTTGTTTACTTCATGTTTCTGCAATGTTTTATCAGAATCAGTAATTCTTGTTTTCAAACACACATTGACAAAAAAATGTGAATCCACAAATAGAATATTTTTAAAAATAAAAGCTTGTATGTCGGTAGGATGCATGAGAATCCATTTGTAGGATATTTTGCAATATAAATATTTTTCCATTGGAAGGATTAACCAAAACAATCAATTAGTAGGATAATATTGAACAACATAAATGCATATCCATCGATAGGAAAGATGTCAACATTACCAATTCAGGTAATGGAATATCAATATTATTCAGCCCAAGGCTCCTCCAACTTCAATATGAATTAGATATGGTGTATATCTTTAACATCCGAATAAATACAACTTAAAAATATCTTTCTGTGTCACTCTCCTCGAACTTCAATATGGAAAAGATAGGGTGCATTTGCTTCACCTCTGAATAGATGCGACTTAAAATTATCTTTCAACATGAACCTCCTTTTGACTTTAATGCTAATGGAATACACACACTCAAACCTTTGCACTGATTTTAGGTCTCTCGGTGAACAATAGCAAGGCATAAATTGTACATTGAGAGTGCTTCCCGATGACTCGCCGCCGAAACACTGCTCATAAACAAACACCAAAAATAGCTATTCCTTCTACTAGTATAGCTCAAAATCTAAATCGTCTTATTTTTGGGAGCTCTTATATCCAAAATTTCATACGATTATACAAGATATTGATGATTGTAGTGTTGAAATGACATTTACTTGGAGAATGGATATGGGAAAATAACTCAGTTGAGGCGACTACATTTTTCATATGAAGAAACATCTAAACATCCTACTCCAATGGCAATTCTAATAAAGGAAACGCAACAATGACAAGACCTATATTTTTATTCCTTATGCAGAAGCAATGGTGACCAAGGAATAAAATTCAAATTCTTACCATTGTTGCAGTTGGTTTTATCAGAATCTGCTGCTGGAGTAGGATTTTTGAAGTTTCAGCATAAGAAAAAGTTGTAGCCTCTTTAGAATCTCTTTCCCATCAACATTTTCCAAGTGACTTTCAATTCCACACTACTATCATGAATCTCCTCTACAATTTTTGGAGGTAATAAGCTCCCAAAAATAAGTCGATTCAGTTGTGAGCTTGACCATTAGCAGGGTTAACTATTTTTTGTGTTTGTGCATGACCTGTTTGTCCGCAGCAAGTCATCGAGAAGAATTCCCAATTCACAATTATTGCCTTGCTATTGTGCTCTAAGATCCCTAAAAATTAGTGCTAAAGTTTGCTAATTGAATTTTGTCTTCCTGCTTCACTCCAATAAAATTGGAATTTGTTTAATTTAGTGTAACAATTATGAGTCTAGAGAGTTTATTTTAAATTTTTGTTTTAGTGATACTTTCTCAAGTATTTAATCCGATGAGTAGGAGTTGTTTACATTTTTACTTAATTAAATTACGGCTAAACATCGTGGTTACTGAAAAAAGTAATATAATTAATTCAATTAAATTATATATTTTTAAAAAAATTAGATTAAAAAAGTTTTAGAGGAGTCCCAACCTAAATTTAGGAAATAACTAGTAAACCAATTAAATTTATTCATTTCACAGGAAAAATATTTTCTTAACTAATAGATTCTAGGTAAAGGTTCAGGTTTTTTCGAAGAGAAGGTGTTAGACATTCTTGAAAATCCAAAATTATGTGTTTTAGCTAAATTAATTGTTCTTTTTTTCAAATTTAGGTGGATATAAAAAATGAAAGTAATAAAAAGTCTAAAATAAAGGTCATCGTATTCACATGTAAGGCCTTGGAAATCATCCATAATTTCTTCATCGGTAAATTTTAACTTGTAATGTAAGATATAATATAAATGCACACATGTTAAATTAAAGAAATAACAATTGTGGCAACCATACCTAAAGGATAAGCTGATAATTATATGTTAACTATTGAATATAATATAAGCAATGTGATAACATATCAACGATGATATTCTGAGTTGAAATAAAAATCAAAATAAAGTTAATCAATTACAAAATGAATCAACAAACAATAAAAGAATTTTTTTAAAAAAATAGAGGAATAATTTGCCACTAATTTAACAAATGAGAACAAAGAAACATGAAAAGCGTAAAGTTAAGGATTATTTAATAAGAAAAAATAGAAATAACAATAATTTAATGTGCAGTAAATTAATAGTAATAAAAACTTAATAACTAAAAACAAATCAATAAACAATGACAAAAATGCAAACCGCATAATAGTAATAAGTGGAAATGCATTTTAGTAGAATTAACAACAATAAAGAAGCTGAAAAATAAACTCAGATAGATAAAAAAAAATACAAAATTTAAAAAGTTACCTAAGTATTATTTCTCAGGGCAGATTTCAAAGTTAAAGGCTTGTTAGAGTCTCGAGTTTATTCTTCTGGATCTGGTGCCTTGCTCTAGTTTTTGGAGTTGTGTTCGTCTTTAATAGCTTCTATGTGCAAAGTAGAAGTTCGCTGCTTGCAGAGTTAGAGGCTCATTGGTTCAATAGAAAAAATGAGAAAAATGAAACGAGGTATTTTAGTGAATGAAAATGGAAGAAATCTTGGGGTTGTTTGGGTGGTAGACTGGGGGAGTAGTGGGTTGAGTTGTGGATGATTGGTGATGGCGAAGATAGGTTAACTAGTTGTTTTAATGGGGTGAGGGAGATTTTTTGGGGGTTGTTGATGGAGGCTTTGGCGCTGTCCTCGGAAAAGAAAACTAGGGCTTTGTGTGGCAAATGATCTTTTAGAATAGGATAGAAAAATATTTTGCTTTTTCCCTTGTTGAAAATTTTCCACCAACCTCTTTATTTTTTGACCTAATTAGCACTTAAATAGGGAATAGTTATACGACGAGCTTAAATCTGGGCTCGAGACTGTGGCTCAACATTATTGATTATGAAAATATTTGTGTATATATTTTTTATCCTCATTTAAAGGTATTTCTACACTTTACAAAATAAATAAATAAATATTAATAAAATTAGCTAATAAAATATATTAACTAGTCTAATGAATAAAATAAATGACACGTAAGAAATGCAGTATATGAGCATATTCAGCAAACTGTGACAAAAAAATGTAATCACAATCAACTTATAAAAATCATAAAATTTTAAAAAATAAAGATATGTATCAATATATATATTTAAAATTTAATTTTAAAAATGAAGTTAGGAGTGATTAATAAAAGTTTTATGATATCAATTTACAAAGTTAGGAAATCATATACAAAAAAATTGACAAACTATTTGTGTTGAACACATGAACTTCATCTAAGAGTGTTGTTTTTATGTGATGAAAGTCATTCCTCAATTTGTTTTCAAAAGGATCCACGTTGTGTTGTGTATTTCTTTTCATAGTCAAGACTTATGGCTAAATTTAGATGTGTCCTTTTGGATGTTAACAAAAATAACAAGATAAAATAAAAGAGTAGAGAACAATTGAAAGAAAAGGGTAGTGTAATACACCGAATCCAAAAAAGACAAAAAAATGTTGATTTACGGAAGTTGCAGGTGCCAGCGATGGATCCACCTACGTTCCGTCAGTCAACTTAAAATCCGTCATTCGACTCCGAGATTAACAAGCTAACTCCCAATTCTCAGTCGCGCACGATCGTCAACCAGTACCGACCGTCAATCAACTTACGGTTCGTCAGTTGACTCTGTCGATTTTCCAGCTAACTCCTAACTCTTAGTCGCGAATGATGGTTGACCAGTGCGTCCTGTCAGTTGACTTATGGTCCGTCACTTGATTCCATTGATTCGCCAACTGACTTTCTATTCTCAATCTTAATCAACGGCCGACCAATATGGATCATCAATCGACTTACATTCCATCAATCAACTCTATCGATTCGCCATGTGACTTTATGTTCTCAGTCTCAAACTGTTAGTGGTCTGGAGGTTTGTCAGTCGACTCTGAAAACTTTTAAGTCAGTGGTCTATTGATCTTTTCCTTGAATGTTTGGACCGTAATCATGTGTTTTTAGTCAGTTTATGCCTAGAAAAATAACTAGAACTTACCTAAGTCATAATCATTAATAAAAAAAATATTAAATTTGAAGCAAGCTAGGATAAAATGGTCAAGAACCCTAGTTAAAATGCAACAAGGTTCCATCAGTTCCAACCCCGAAATCTAAAGATATCTCTGTGGATTTCATCACCAGGCATGTGAAATTTCACTAGTGGGTTCCTTCCACCCATTGGATCCTTGGAATTCAATCTGCTTCTTGATTCCCTTATCATGAGTACACCTAGGGCTTCTAGAATTACAGTAGATCATCACGAATTAGTTACTCATATGTTCCAAATTAGAGTACCATGTTATTATTAAGTTTATTGCATGAATTTAATAACCCTAGCTATGTATTTCATTAGTTCTTTAATTACATATGCTACGGTAGATATTTCAATTACTTAATACGTACATGCCACATGCTAAGTTTATTGCATGAATTTTAAACACTAGCTATGTATTCCTTTAGTTCATTAATTACACATGCTAGGTCAGATAGTTCAGTTATTCAGTTATACATGCCTCAATTATTTTTGCATCATTACCAGATTAATTGTTGCATTTTCAATTTGCATGTAAAGTTTGAGCTATCCAATATTTAGGAAAATTTAGTCGTAATTAGTTAACAACTTAATTCATTTGGAGTAGCATAATACCAAGTTGGACTAAGGTTCAACGTACCGAAATAGTCTCAAAACTACTAGCCAAGTAGGTTGTAAGTCTCCTCTTTGGACATAAACTTAGTGATCATGCCAGCATGCCTTTATACCTTTAAAAAGGTATATTGGGTCTTCTCGATGGGGCGTATACAGTTTTCTTAGTATTCATTCTCAACATGTTATAAATTTAGTCATTGCATCAAGTTAGTTCAGAATTTAGTATATTATGTTCAAAATACTATACTTGCATTAGTGCTTCTTTATTTATGATATATTTTAGCTTAACTCTATCATGCATGCTCATTACCTTTCAAGTACTGAAACATATGTGCGCTACATCTTCTCGTGATCTACATTAAAATTTTTAGCATCTAGATCACGCTTAGATCGATTCTCGATCTACAGTTCAGCAAAATTAGTGGTGAGTCCTCATTCACTAAGGGCAATAGTCATGAGTTGAGATTCAGTAATGGTAGTATTTTAGTTTTAGTTTTTTCTTGACTAAGCTAAGCCTATCCTAACATCTCTATCCAGTTAGAGGATATTTTCAGTTATAGTTAGCTTCAACGTAATATTGAGTTAATATCTTCTTTGTATTAAACTTATCAATTTTCATATATCTCTGTTATAGTATATGGGTATTCCCTATTTTTTAATTTTAATTATGATTTAGCTTCCACATCAGTTTATTTTCTCAGTATGCTCATGATTATGCCAGCAAGGTTAGCTTTGGATCACGTGTGGTCCTAAGTCCAATGTCCGTGTGTTGAGGGTAGATCAGCGCGTGACAAACATGGTATTAGAGTATTAGTTTTAAGTGTCCTAGGATGTCTGAAAAGCCATGCTGAGTAAATTCCTTTTCATTGGTGTGAAGTGAACCAAGATCGCTATGATGTATTTTAGGAAAACTTCACTTTCTCGTTATTTCTATCGTGCGTAAGTTTGATTGTCTTTCTAATCAATCATAATGTGCATATGATCATTCCTTCTGTTAGAGGTTACGTATGGACTTCTAATGCATCCAATGTTAATGTATTTCTTCTAATACAAGATCAACTTTTGCCTTATAGTATGAATAACCAGAACAATTAGTAGGTTCCAGTTCCTACCAATGGAAATGATGGATAAGTGGTAGCTAGACTTTGAGATTTTGTAAGTTTGAATCCACCTGAATTTTAGGGTCACAAGTCGTAAGGACCTACAGAAGTTCATTGATAAGATCAAGAAATATTTAATGTGATACAAGTAATTGATAGTGATAGGTGAAATTAGAATCCTACTAGCTTAAGGACGTGAATCACATATGGTTCACTCAATGGAAATATAATAGAGATGTCTTTGTATTTTGGAACTCTGTATAGCAATAAACTTCAGTATTTGTCCAGAAACTCTCTCAGAACCTTTCTCAGTCTCTACTCCAGTAAATCAACTAGTTGTAGCTAGACAGGTATACAAAAATTGCCCTATCACAGTCTCTCATAAAGTCACATCATCAGATCTTATAAAGAAGTTAGAAATGGTAGATTTCAATGTCATTCTCGTCATGGATCGGTTACTTCCTTTTAGTTCTTAGTCGATTGTAGAACTAGGATTGTTCATTTTAAGTTTTCAAACGAACCAATCTTAGAATTAGTGCCTATGGGACTATTCATTTTTTTACCTTAATGGCAGATAGATGATCTCTAAAAGTTATCTATATCATCTTGTTTGGATTAAGAATTCTAGCATTAAAAACCCAACTCTTGAGTCAGTTCCAGTAGTCAATTAGTTTCTATTAGTGTTCCTAGAAGATATTGGAGTCCCTCCCAAAAAGGGAAATCGACTTTGGAGTGAATCTCCTTCGAGATACCAGCCTATTTCGATTCCTCCTTACAAAAGGCTCTAGGTGAGTTTAAAGAATTGAGAGAGAAGTTGAAAGACCTTCTACATAAAGTCTTCCTTAGACCTATTATTTCGCCATGGGGTGCACCAGTGTTATTCGTAAAGAAGAAAGATGGTTTTCAGAGAATGTGCATTGACTATGCACACTTGAACAAGGTCATAATCAAGAATAAGTTTCCCATCCCCATGATTTATGACTTATCTGACCAACAGTATGGTCCTAGTCATTTCTCAAAGATAAACCTCATATCGGGTTATCATCAGCTTACAGTCTAAGATATTCACATTCCAAAAATATATTTCTGAAGTTCGTATGGTTATTATGAATTTGTATTTATGTCGTTTCGACTAACCAATGCTCCTGCAGGTTCCATGGATTTAATGAACAGAGTATTCAACAGTACTTCGACTTGTCGTTATCGTCTTTATTGATGATATCCTTATTTTATGTAGGAACGAGGAAGAACATGAGAATCATTTAAGAGTTCTTCTGCAGATTCTCAAAGATTGCTATTTATTCACTAAGTTTAGAAAATGTGAGTTCTAGTTTCAATTTGTTGCTTTCCTTAGTCATATTGTATCTAGCGAAAGAATTCGAGTGGATTCCATGAAGATAGAAGCAATAGGCCTGACCTACCTCTGCTACAATTATTAGAAGTTTCTTAGGTATACTGGGTTATTATCAAAGGTTCATGGAAGGAATTTCATTTATAGCATCACCATTTATTACATTGACCCAGAAGATGCTCATGTTTTAAAGGTTAATGATTGTGAGAAAAGCTTTGCATAATTTAAAACTAAATTGACTACGACTCCTGTCTTGACTCTACCAGAGGGTTCATATGGTCATGTGAATAGTTGAAGTTGATCCATAGTTGATATAGGTTGTGTATTGATGCAGCAAGATAATATTATATATTATGCTTCTAGACAACTTAGGTTACATGAGAAGAACTATCCAACTCATGAGTTCGAGCTTGCAGCAAAGGTGTTTGCACTCAAGATTTGGAGACTCTTTGTGTGGTGTTCATGTAGATCTGTCCACTAACCATATGAGCCTTCAACATGTGTCACCCAGAAAGATTTGAATCTTATCTAGAGGAGATGAATGGAGTTCCTTAAGGATTATTATATGAGTGTGCATTACCATACTTGTAAGGCGAATGCAGTAGCACATGTTCTTAGCAGATTATCTATGGGTAGTGTATCTCATGTTGAGGAAGAAAGGAATGAACTAATGAAGGATGTTCACAGTCTTGCTCGGTTGGGATTTCTCCTTTTTAGCATATCAGGCAGTGGTGTAAAAGTTTATAATGGGGAAAACTTTTTTGGTAGTGGAAGTTAAGGAAAATCAAGACAGTGATGCCATGTTGCTAAACTTAAGGGTGCAGTCCATAATCATAGAGTGATCGTTTTCTCCTAAGGAGGAGATGATGTACTTCACTACTAGGGTAGATTGTATGTTGCTTACGTGGGTGAGTTGAGACATTATATTCTTGCATGATACTATAACTCCAGATATTCTATTCATCCATGTAACACCCTGTATCAAAAATAGGCCAAAAATCAGCTTTTCAGAAATATCTAGGTGAAATCGACGATCACTATCAGTGGACCGTAGCCTAACCTACGGCAAGTACTGCACATCTATCATTTATAATTGAAACTCTCCCATGACATAACCAAGAAAAATTGACTATGCGTCGATCCACAAACATACCTACGGTCTATAAGTCAAACTACGGTCCGTAGTCTGTGTCCGATGATCAACACCCCAATTACCTATCCTATGACATGAACTACGATTCACCAGTGCGGTCCATAGATGAACATACGTACTGTAGGTGAAAATTAGTAGACAATTAGGGGTAAAGTCTACTTGGGTCAACTTCAATTGATAATAAGTCATAGCACAAAATGAATGAGGTGTCCCATGACCTATGAAATGATATATAGTTGAATTGGCTTTCCATATCCATTCCGTTTTCTAAATTTAGGCATCCAAGTAAAAGGTTATGCCAATATTACCAAAGGTATATTGAACAGACCCAACCTATGGACCCAAACGACGGACCGTCGATTGAACGACGGCCCGTTAGTCGAGGTCATTGTTTTGTCAGACAATAATTAACTCATGCTTCTTTGGGTCTTTTCCCACTTTGTTAAACCCTAAGATACGAACGTGGTTTTGACACCAAATTATAATATCTTATTCTGTTTAAGAGTAGAAACATAACTAAAACATGCCTAAGTCAAATCATTAAATCATAACTTAGAAAATTAATAGCAAGAAAGGAGAAAAAGTTCAAGAACCATAGTTCAAGAACGCAGAAAGGTTCCCTCAGTTCCAACCCCAAAATCTAAATATTTCTCCATGGATTTTATCTCCAGGTATGTGGGATTTTATTAGTGGGTTCATTTCACCCATTAGATCCCTAGTTTTTAGTTAGTTTTAGATTCTATTATGATGAATAGACCTAGGGTTTGTATAACTATAGTAGATCATCACGAATTTGTTAGATATATGTTCCAAATCATATTGTAAAGTTATTCTTCTATTTGTCGCATGAATTTCAGAACCCTAGCTATGTATTTCTTTAATTCTTGAATTACTTAAGCTAGTTCAGATACTTCACTTACATTAGATATACATGCCTCGATTATTAATGCATAATTTTCAGATTAATTGTTGAATTCTCAGTTTGCATGTTCAGTGTTGAGCTATACAGTATTTACGAAAATTCAGTCTTAATGTCTTAATCACATAATTCATTAGGAGTAGCATAATACCGTGTTGGACTAGGTATAAACGTACCCAATTAGTCCCAGAAGTACTAGCCAAGTAAGTTGCAAGTTCTCTCTGTGGGCATCAGTTTTGCGATCAGACCAGCATACGTTTATACCTCTGGCAGGGTATATTTGATTCTCTCAAGGGGGCGTATACATCGGACTCTACATTTAGCTTATGTGGTTTTACTATTGATTATTAGTAGTTCATAAAATTCAGTCAGACTCTCTTGTATTGACCATATTTCACGATTAATTACTATTCAATCTCAGCATGTTATAAATTTTGTCATTGCATCCAGTTAGCTCAGAAATTTTGTATATATCATGTTCCGATTAATATACTTGATTTTGTTCTTGTTTAGTTATGTTTTATTTAAGAATTACTCTATCCTACATCCTAAGTACCTATGAGTATTAACACATACATGCACTAGATTGTCTCGTGATGTAGGTTCAGGTTCTCAGCATGGAGATCACGCTTAGATCGATTCCCGATTTCCTGTTCTTTAGAATCAGTTGTGAGCCCTAATTCTCCAAGGACAATAGTCATGATGTCATTTCGTTCTTTTAGTGATTACTTTTTGTTTTTGCAAGACTTAGCTGCGGCCTGTCCCATCATTTCTAGTTGCTTTAGAGGCTATTTTCAGACATCGTTTCGGCTTAGTATTAAGCTAATAACTTCTTGGTATTAAACTCATCAATATTTCATTTATCTCAGTTAAAGAATATGGGTATTCTCATCTTATCATTTAAAAATATGATTTAGCTTGTGCATTCATTTTATTGTCTTTAGTATGTTCATGATCATTTGAGCAGGGTTAGCTTGGGATCACTTGTGATCCTAGGTCCCATTTCCGTATCTCAAGGGTAGCTTGGGGCGTGACAAATTTGGTATTAGAGAACTAGGTTCAAGTATCCTAGGATGTCTGAAAAGCCACTAAGTAGAGTATTTTTCATGGGTGTGAAGTGCACCACTTCTAATGAGAGGGAAATTAGGAAGTGTTATAGGAAAAACTTCACTTTCTTGTTACTCTTATTGTGCGTAAGGTATGATCTAATTCCATACTAACTCAACGTTCTGCATTTCAGATCATGCCTCATCGTAGTGCTAACTCAAGGAATGCGAATGCCAGGAATGCAAATAGAGCTCCTCCAGTCCCATATCAAGACGTCCCTAATGTTGAGTTTAAGAATGCCATACCGATGTTGGTTCAGAGTATGAACAACCAGAACAATCGGCTTCATGCTCTTGTGAATTGAAATGGTGGATCAGTAGTAGCAAGGGTCCGTGACTTTGTTACGATGAAACCGCCTGAGTTCTTAGGATCCTATACTAGTGAGGATCCCCATAATTTCATAGATGAGATCACGAAGATCTTTAAGGTGATTCAGGTGATAAGGAATGATCGGGTTGAATTGGCATTATACTAGTTGAAAGATGTGTCTCATATCTGGTACACTCAGTGGGTGAAAAGTAGAGGTACAGATGCATCTCCTATTACTTAGGAGTTGCTTTAGTGAGATATTTTTTATTAGGTTTTTTCTAATAGAGTTGAGATAAGAAAAGTCTCAGGATTTCATGAATTTAAGGCAGGGAAACAGGATTCCAAGAATATGGGCTCAAGTTTAACTAACTCTCCAGCTATGATCCTCACATAGTTTCTGACTCCAGGGCTCAGATGAATAAGTTCTTATATCAAATGTAAGATCTTGTGAAAAGTGAGTGCAAAAATTCTATGTTACTAGGAGATATGAACATCTCTAGGCTTATGACTTATGCTCAACAGGTTGAGGCTGATAAGCTTATGGAACAGGCTATGTTACGGCTCGTACTCCACATCCGTCGTTTGTGACTGAAACTCTCCCATGACACAACCAATAAAAATTGACTAAGTATCCATCCATGGATAGACCTACGGTCCGTAAGTCAGAATGCGGGCCATATACTATATATGTTGATCAACACCCTTTTCACTTAGACTCTGACATAAACTACGATTGACCAGTATGATCCATAGATGGACATACGAGCCATAGGTAAATATTAGAAGACAGTTAGGGGTAAAGTGTTATTGGGTCACCTTCAATTGATCATAATTCTTAGAAAAAATGAATAATGTGTCTAATGACCTATTATATCATAGAAAATTGAAATAGCTTTCCATATTGATCAAGTTTGCTAAAATCAGACCTCCAAGTAAAAAGTTATGCCCGTTTTAGTAAAGGTTTGTCAAACAGACACAACCTACGAACCCAAATGACGGACCATCGATTGACTGACGGCCCGTCAATCCAGGTCATCATTTGGTCCGACAGTAATTAACTCAGAGGGGTTGTTTGGTGTTTTCCTGTTTCGTTTAAACATTAAGATACGTTGTTTTAACCCGAAATCATCATATTTTAGTCAGTTTAAGCCTAGAAACATAAATAAACCTTACCTAAGTCAAATCATTAAATCAAAACATAGAAAATAATAAAAAAGAAAGGAGAAAAAGGTCAGGAACCGTAGTTCAAGAACGCAACATGGTTCTCTCAGTTCCAGCCCTAAAATCTAAATGTTAATCATCAGGCATGTAGGATTTCACTAGTGGATTCCTTTCACATATTAAATCTCTAGTTTTTAGTTAGTTCATTATTGTCTTATCATGAATAGACCTAGGGTTTGTAGAATTTTAGGAAATCATCATGAATTAGTTAGATATATGTTCCAAATCATTTTATAAAGTTATCATTCTGTTTATCGCATGAATTTCAGAACCCTAGATATGTATATATTTAATTATTTATTACACATGCTAGGTCAGATAGTTTAGTAACTTCAAACATACATGCCTCCATTATTAATGCAGAATTATGAGATTAATTGTTGCATCCTCAGTTTGCCTGTTCAGTTTTGAGCAATCCAGTATTTACGAAAATTTAGTTATAATGTCTTAATCACATAATTCATTGGGAGTGGCATAATACCGAGTTGGAATAGGGTTCAGCGTACCAAATTAGTCCATGAACTACTATCAAAGTAGGTTGTAAATCCCTTCTATGGGCATTAGTTTATAACGCCAACATACCTTTATACCTGTGGCAGGGTATATTGGGTCCTCTCGATGTGGTGTATACATCGGACTCCACATTTAGCTCATGTGGTTTGATTACCGTTTATTAGTAGCTCCCATAGTTCAGTAAAACTCTCTTACATTGACCATATTAACAGATCAGTTAGTATTCATTCTCAACATGTTATAAATTTTGTTAGTGCCTCCAGTTAGCTTAGAAATTTTGTATATATCATATTCCGATCATTCTACTTTGTTTTTTGTTTCTTTAATTATGTTTTATTCATTTTTAATCTATCCTACATGCTCAGTAACTTCAAGTAGTTACGCATACGTGCGTTATATCTTCTAATGATGGAGGTTCAGGTTGTCAGCATCCAAATCACGCTAAGATCGATTTCTAATCTCTAGTTCAGCAGAATCAGTGGTGAGTCCTCATTCTCCAAGGACAACAGTAATGATTTCATTTCAGTCTTTTAGTCATTTAGTTTCACTCCTAGCTAGACTTAGCTGGGGCCTGTCCCAGCATTTCTAGTCTTTTTATAGGCTATTTTGAGGCATAGTTTCAGATGAGCATTGAGTAATTATTTTTTTGTATTAAAGTCATCAATATTTCATTTATCTTAGTTATAAAATATGGGTATTCCCCATATTATCAGTTAAAAAAATGATTTATCTTCCACATTAAGTTTATTATCTTTAGTATGCTCAAGATCATTCTAGCAGGATTAGCTTGAGATCATTTGTGGTCTTAGGTCCCGTGTCCGCGTCTCGGGGTAGCATGGAGCATCAAAATCTAGGTTCCACTAGGATGTATCGCCATCTGCATGAAGTCTATTGGTTGAATGACATGAAGAAGAATATAGCAGATTTTTTGAGTAAGTTCCCCAATTTCCACCAAGTAAAGGTAGAACATCAGAAACTAGGAGGTACGACTCAAAAGATCGGCGTTCCTACTTGGAAGTCAGAAGTGATAAATATGGAGTTCATCACAGGGTTTCCTCAAACTTGTAGACAACATGACTCCATTTGGGTGATAGTCGACAGTAGGACTAAGTCTTCTCACTTTTTGGCGATCAAGACTAGAGATTTTGTTCGGGACTATTCAAAGCTTGACATTAATGAGATAGTCAGGTTGCATGGGGTTCCTTTATTATTCATCTCTCATAGAGGTCCTTAGTTTACCTCTCATTTCTCTAAGTCATTTCAAAAGGGTCTTGGTACTTGATACACTCAAACTTACTTCTCAAATAAGAAGTAAAGCGGTCGTATCAAGTAAAGAACCCAACTAATGAGGTTGGGGCCGTTCCCACGAGGAAAATAGTTCAGACCTAACTTTACTCTATTATTACTATTATTTAGTCAATTATTTCCTAGAAAATAAAAGACAATAAAGGGGGTTTTTTATTTCTAAATTAATGAAAATAATTAACTAGATTAAAGTAAACAACTAACAGATTCAAATTTTGGAGCTTAATCAATTAATAAAATAAATTAGGGCTTAAGTGTTCCCCACAGGTTCATAACATGATAATTCTAACTATAACAATTCTTTCCTAGTTTCTTGCATGCAAACTGATAAGTTATGTATCTCTAAATCCTTGCTCTGGCATCTAGAAAATTTCACTTCGCACCTTGGTCCGGCTACGTGTGTTACTATACTAACCCTTACCTTTACCTCATATTTAGCATTGTATTCGATATTTGACTAAGTTATTACCTCGTACCAATCGACACTAGCCTATTAGATAGTGTACACTAAATCTACCTCCTTGGTCCGGCAAGTAGCATTAAGGCGTAACATTAACATCCGTTAAAAAGATTTCTAAACGAAAGAATTATCAATACATGCAAGGCACTATGCTAGAATTGCTATTTTAGTTAGATTTTACCTCATTAATGACCTATGGTTCCCACAACCCTAGTTACGGAGTTTAGTTACCCATGGTCATAATCAGACTATTCATATATTTAATATAAGAATTCATGCACTTACTTTAATGAGAAATAATAAAATCCATCAATTCACTTGATTAACAACAAAAGCACTAACAATCAATTCCAGAAAAAGTGTAACAATTGCTGAAATTAATCCTTCAATACTTGAACAAGAGAACTAAAGATTAACCAAAAGTCTAACTATCAAAAAGTATATCCCAAAAAATAAGGTTTTTCGAACTATTTATCCTAAAAAACAAAAACCTAATAAAAGAAGGATTCTAATTACTGAAAATCTTTCAGAACGCGTCAGGGTCGGTGGGCCTCGTGACGGACCGTCGTGGTCAGGATCCTAATGGCCTCCGTCATCCCATACTTCACAAAATTCTTCTTCTGCTTTCTTCATTACCCTCAACGAACAGGTATGACGGACTTTTCCAAGCACGACGGTCCGTCGAGGGTCTCGTTTCCATAATACTTTAACTTC
Source organism: Solanum arcanum (assembly GCA_027789145.1). Taxonomy (NCBI): domain Eukaryota; kingdom Viridiplantae; phylum Streptophyta; class Magnoliopsida; order Solanales; family Solanaceae; genus Solanum; species Solanum arcanum. Next base: position 33,863,227 of record CM050941.1, on the reverse strand, counting down.
TTGGAATTTGGGTACTGAATGTACTCTCTAATCATTACAACAAACCAGCAGGACGGACCGTCGTGGCTATGATGGTCCGTCATGGACTTCCGTAATCCCACACTAGGTCATATTTCCCCATCTTCCTTCAACAACTTCTCTCCTCACTACGATGCCACCTCTGGACCGTCACAAGCTCGACGGACCGTCATAAGCTCTGTAGGTGGTCCCTTTTGCATTTCTTGATCAAAAACATCAGCGTTTATCTTTGGACAGAGTTCCTGCAAATAAGGAAAAACTTATAAAAATCAATACAAAAAAGCTTTTGGACACACACTAAACTTAACGAAAAAGCATTCAAAATACCGTGAAACCACTGTACATAAACACCCTCATTTTAGATTTTAAAATTATTTGGGTTTTAATCTCGATCATTCTCATCATGTTTATGCATGTAATCACTATTGGACATGAATAATATGGAACCAGACCATGACACAGACTCACCACACACTGACACCTATTCTTTTCAATTTCTCACCGAGGTTCTAATATTTTCAGTATTGCAACTAGTGTCCCACTTCAAAACAACATCCTCATTTTTCACCCAATGATTACAGTTTGAGTATAAGGATTACTTTTCAACACTCACTCTCAGAACAAATTAACAACTCATTCATACATATTGGCGTAAACTTGCCCATATTTTCACTACTTTAAGTTCTCCATACAACTCTTAGGATCACGATAGGACTTTCTTAACTTGTAACATAGGCTCAGGGCAAGGTAGGGTATATTTAGGTATACTTTAGTGACTTTTTGACCTCCTTGACGTATCGTATGAGATTCTTACCTTTTCAACATTTTACTCCGCCCTTCTTCTTATATTCTTTCACCTTTCTATTTTCCCTTCTTTCTTCATTTGTGTAAGTGACTCTTTTCTTTTCTTGTTTGTCTTTATTATATTTTTTTATTTCACTTTTCTTTTAACTTGTTCTTGAGTCACTTTACTTTTGTTCTTTCTCTCTCTTTGTTCTTTCAACCCCGCATTACAGAGCATTCCTCATAATAGCCACCCTCAACTCATGGTTTTGCCAGGAGTAAAAGTACACAATACCCAAAGTTGGGTCAGGACCACAAAAAAGTTTTTTACTTCATTAGACACCCTCAACTTATGCTTTTGGCATAAGCCGAGGTGCACCTGTCCAAGGAGGGACCAAGACCAACACACTATCCCCATGAAAAAATCAGTTGGGGTGAAAAAGAAAGGTCTATTTTAAGCTCAAATCATTTGAATCAAACAGGTATTAATTTCATTCGTTTTTTTATTTAGGCTATAAATTGGCTATATTGAATAAGGGCCTATGATCCTTTCATAATTGTCTATTACAACTTACTTTTAGCAGGACTAACCAGGCAAGTTCTAGCTTAGTACAAATAGAGGACTATTCAAATTTTCCTCACACTCACTTGATATCTCATTACTCTCAAGATTATTAGACACCTAGTTTGACTCTTAGACTTAGGGTCATGCAGTGGTATATCTCTATGTCATGCTTAGAGTCATGCATCATTTTCATTACATCAGGATATCATTTTTGTTTTAGCCACCATGCTTCAGAGTTATACTATGTACACAACATATGGACATGCTGGTTCAACAATAAAAATAATCACTCTCTTGGGGAAAAAGAACACAACCAAGAAAACACCAAAAGAGGATCGTGAATTGGGCTACTCAGACTTCACCCTAGTACTCACTTTCTATTTACCCCACCCCAAAAAAACAGATATGCAACAGTCCCCAATGCATAAAAAAAATGAATTACGAGAGTGGTAGGGAAGCAAACCTGAGGCACAAAGTGCCGGCGATCAACAAGCTGGTGGTTCAGGTTCCCCAGAACCCACTACCTATGTAGTATGGACACCCTCAGTAGTGTCCTCATCAGCAAAAACACTATCAGTAGTGCCTCCCACTATCTCCACTTCTCTGGAGCTAGATTTCTAGAAGCTGACTCTACACCCCTAATCTGACGCGCCTACTCATCTCTAATTGAGGATCTCCTCGCACCCTCTATCTCACGACGCTCTTTCTTCCTTGACCTATCCACATCCTCCTCACGACCCCTATGCCTCTTGGCATGATCTCGAGGAGGAGGTGGTGGAATCTCAGAAGAGGCGAATAAAGCACCCAACACATTGTTCTCAACAGGTTCTACAGAAGGAGCCTCAGACTCTAGCACCCTAGACTCTAGGATCATATAAATATCTGCTCGTAGATTCTCAAACGCAGCATGAAGGGTCGACATGTCCACCGGAGGGGCTCGCCGGGCTAGCACCAGCAACTCAGAAGCGTTTAAGCGCTGATGAACCTCAGCGATCTTCCACTCTGTATGTTGTGCAATCTTATGCTCGATGCGCTTCTCCGCCTCAGCAATAGACCTCAACATCCAAGGCTGGATGTGATGCAGAAGTGTGGCCATCTGAGCCTCTAGAATCTAGACCCTAGCAAGCGGGACAATATAGGGTAAAGGGTCTAAGCGAGAGAAGCTAGGAGCAGTGCTACTACTCGGGATAGACTCGATTGGGGTAGTTTCAGTTGTTGCTGAAGTAGCCTACGTAGTCGTTCCAGTATGCGCTAAAGTATCAGCCAGATTCTCACCAAGTTGAGGCACCTCTGGACGGGGCCCTCTGTGTGGAGCCAAATCATTGGACTTATCTCTGATGTGCCAGATGGGCACACCTAGCGGAGTCTTGACCTGACCAATGTGCCAGATGGGCACACTTGCGGACCTGCATAAGGAAAATATAATGCACTCTAAAATGTAAGTAGTGGTGACCTTGAAAGCCATGTAGAAGACAAGCGAAGTCAACCTCAAACTCAGCTATCATCGCTGCCATCACAATTGCCCGATCCCATGTAACTATATTATCTGTATCCATGGGGGAGAGGCAGTGGCAGACAATCAACCATAAAGACTTAGCCCTGAAGGTCAAGTTAGCCTTCCTGATGGAACCCTTCGGCTCAATTACCCAGTAGGAACCCTCTCCATCAATAGATAAGTGCAGGGCCATCCAACTCTTGGTGGTCTCTCTCAGCGATGGCTCATGCAAGAATTGGCCATCTTTAACAATTTGCCACAGGTAGTCGAACTCTGCGGTGAGAGGGGTCCTGCTGGCATCAATATCCTCACCGTACAAATACCGATGTATGACTGGCAGGGAGATGTCAACATGTAAGCCGCGTACTCAAGTTGACCTTAGCACAAAATTTCATCCGCAGATGGATAATCAGGCAGAGCATGCGATGGAGACCCTTAAGGATATGTAGAGAGTTTGTGTTATCGATTTCAAGGGTAGTTTTGATGGTCACCTTCCTATTTTTTGATTCCACCTACAATAATAACTACTATTCCATCATTTAGATGGCCCCTTAGGACGCACTGTGTGGGTGCAGATGTAGATCTCCTATTTGTTTGTTTGAAGTATGTGAAACAACTTTGATAGGGCTAGATTCAACCCTTTGTGCTATGGAGAAATGCAACTCATTAAAGATAGACTTAAGATAACCCTGATGCATCAAAAATCTTATGCAGATGTAAGGAGAAGAGAACTGGAGTTCCAGATAATCATTAGTATATCTTGTGTCACCTATAAAAGGGATGATGAGATTTGGAAAGAAAGCGAAACTTATTCCTAGATATGTAGGGACTTAAAAGATTTAGAATAAGGTTGTCAAGGTGGAATATGAGTTAGAGTTGCCAGCAGAACTAGAAGCAGTGTATCCAGTCTTCCACATATCACTCTTGAAGAACAGGGTAGGTAATCCAGCCTCTATATTTCCATGAGAGAGTGTGGTGGCGAAAGATGCTCTTTCGTATGAGAATGTACCAATTGAGATAGTTGACTGTAAGGTTAGAAGGTTTAGAAACAAAGAATTCGCTTCAGTCAAGGTTTTGTGGAGGAGTCAGTCAATATAGGGAGCTACTTGGGAAGAAGAAGCAACAATGAAAGACAAGTATCCTCACCTCTTTCTTTCCGAATCCACTACAGCTTAAGGTAATAATTCCTCTTTAGTTTCCACTCATTCATGCGTGAATTTAGTCTTAAAATAATGATCCGTCAGTTTGTACGTACATTTTCAGTGTAGTTCCATGTTCTTGGAACTCACTTCAATCAAAAATTTATTTTTCAGTGTGTAGTAGCAGGGATTACAACCCTCTCCCTCCCTTTTAGCTAGGTTAACCTTCATTTATAGGATGAATGGTCCGAAGGGGGAGAATATGTAACACTCTGTATCCAAATAGACTAAAAGAATGCAGATTTTCAGAAGATACAGGTTCTAGTGATAGAGCAAGCTACAGACCATCAGTCGACTTCGATTATTTTCCAATTACCTCCAAGTTCTCATTCGCAACTGATGGTCAACAAGTACGGACCTTCATTCAACTGACGGTCCATCAGTCGACTCTATCGATTCGCTAGCTGACTTTCAGTTCTCAGTCTCAAACGACGGTCGACCAGAATAGACCGTCAATCGACTTACTATCCGTTACTCGATTTTGTCGATTTTCAAGATGACTTTGAGTTCTCAGTCTCAAATGATGGTTGAACAGTCTGTTAGTCGACTCCCATAGTTACTCCGACAACTTTTAAGTCAAGGGTATTTTTGTCTTTTCATTGTCGTTTGACCCATAAGCTACGTCGTCTACACCCTAAATCATGAGGTATTTGTAAATTTAAGCCTAAAAACATACTAGAACATATCTATGTCAGATTCATTAAACAGAACTTAGAAAAAATTGAAGCAAGAGAGAAGAAAAGGGTCAAGAACCCTAGTTCAAGAATACTACAAGGTTCCATTAGTTCTAGCCCCACAATCTAAAGATTTCTCTATGGATTTTATCACCAGGTATGTTGTACTTCCCTAGTTGGTTCCTTTCACCAATTGGATCCCTAGAATTCAGTCAATTTCTTGATTCCATTATCACAAAAATAGTTAGGGTTTCTAGAAATACAACAAATTATTATGAATTTGTCACGACCCAAAACGTGTCGTTAGTGGCACCCACATTTATCCTCCTATGTGAGCGAACCAACCAATCTAAACCCCAATCATTTACCAATAATAAACAGAAAACAATGCGGAAGACTTTAAACTCATTAATAAAAATAGATTAATAACTTCTAAAACTCAAACACTTATCATCCCCAAAATCTGGAAGTCATCATCACAAGAACATCTATCCTCAAATTACTAAAGCTAAGAGTATCTAAGAAACTAAACATAAATAATAGCTAGTCTATGCCAGAACTTCAAGGTATCAAGACTTGAAGAAGAAGATCCAGTAAAAGCTAGAAGCTTTAGCTCACCCTGAAATCTGGTGTGATGAAGACTGGCTAGAGTTGCGGTTGAGTTGAAGACGACGGTACGTTAGCTGCACTCCACAATTAACAAAGAGAAAACATACAAGTAGGGGTCAGTACAAAACACAGGTACTGAGTTTGTATTATCGGCCAACTCAAAATAGAAAACAGTATATATCAGATAATATCATAAAATCAACTTCAATACTCAACAGGTAGCAACAACACGTACAAGAATCATTGATAAATAACGCTAAGTACACCCATGACGACTCAAGCCTCCATATCATACTCATTTGGGAAATAGGTTCATTTAATTGCGTATATTAACATATTTCAAGATTCGTTCTCTTTACTATCCTGGTGTCGGAACGTGACACTCTGATCCTCATCATACTATCCTGGTGTCGGAATGTGACACTCCGATCCTCATCATACTGTCCTGGTGTCGGAATGTGACACCCGATCCATTAATACTATCCTGGTGTCGGAACGTGACACCCGATCCATTAATACTATCCTGGTGTCGGAACGTGACCCTCGATCCATTAATACTATCCTGGTGTCGGAACGTGAAACTCTGATCCTCATCATACTATCCTAGTGTCGAAACGTGACACCCGATCCTCTATTACTATCCTGATGCCGGAACGTGACACCCGATCCTCTATCACTATCCTGGTGCCGGAACGTGACACCCGATCAACTAACCTCATTCTTTTAGTTCATCAAGCCTTCTTTTATACCAAGGCATCATCATTAACAAAGAGGTTTCAAGATTTAAGATTCAACAACCTCATCATGCTTATTTTATTACAATTACATAATCACCTCATGCAAGCACACAATTAAGCATATAGAAGGGTTTACAATACTACCCAATACATATCATTCGCTATTAAGAGTTTAGTATGAAAAGCATAAACCATAACCTACCTCCACCGAAGAATTCGTGATCAAGCAAGCTATTCCTCACAGTCTTTGCTTTCTTCTTTCTCTCGATCGTTTCTCCCTCTTCTCTCTGTTCTTTCTGTTTTCCTTATTCCAAACCCTTATTCTTTTACCCTAATTAGCATATAATTAAGTATAAAAGATGACAAAAGTAACCCACTAATTAATTCAAGGTTATCTCGTTTAACCCTCAAGAAATTGAATTATTAATATTCAACCACTAACTTTATAATTATAAGAAGGAATAGTCCAAAACGCCCCTTAAAACATTTAACAGAAATCCGACCTAGTTAGGGTTACGCAGCCTGTGACGGCCCGTCGTGCCTGCGATGGTCCGTCCTATTGCTTCCGTCACAAAGTTCAGAGACTCAATTCCTTGAAGAGTCTGTGACGGCCGGTCATGCCTGTGACGGTCCGTCCTGCCACTTCGTCGCGAAGTTCAGAGAGTCGATCTCAGTACCCAAATTTTAGAATTCTAAGTGTTTTGGAACGAGACACCCTCGACGGTCCGTCGTTCCCATGACGGTCCGTCGTGGGATCCGTCGACTCAGACAACTATTACCAGAATTACTCTACTGCTCAAAACGACTAAACAGGTCGTTACAATAGATACCAATTTACCCATCGTTGTCCTCGAACAATCACAAGAAGAAAAACAAGGGCGAAAAGGAGTACCTGAATCTGTAAACAGATGTGGGTATCTTTCTTGCATATCAGTCTCTTTCTCCCAAGTGGATTCTTCAACCGGCCGATTCTTCCATTGAACCTTGATGGATGCAATCTCTCTTGACCTCAACTTGCAGACTTCTCTATCTAAAATAGCAACAGGCTCCTCCTCATAAGACAAATTCTCATCAAGCAGGACTGAATCCCAACTAATGATGTAGTTTCCATCCCCATGGTATCTTTTCAACATAGACACATGAAATACCGGATGCACTCCTGACAGTCCTGGGGGTAAGGCCAATTCATAAGCTACCTCCCCCACGCGCTTCAGAACTTAAAATGGACCAATGTACCTTGGACTAAGCTTACCTCGCTTACCAAACTGCATCACCCCTTTCATGGGCGAAACCTTCAGCAAGACTTGCTCACCCTCCATAAACTCCAAGTCTCTAACCTTCCGATCTGCATATGCCTTCTGCCTAATTTGAGACGCTAGAAGCTTTTCCTGAATGCATTTCACTTTATCTAATGATTCCCTCAGAAGGGCAGTACCCCAAGGTCTAACCTCAAATGCATCAAACCACCCAATGGGAGATCTACATCTTCTCCCATACAGTGCCTCAAATGGGGCCATATCAATACATGAGTGATAGCTATTATTGTATGAAAACTCTGCTAAGGGTAAGAAGTTATCCCAATGACCTCCAAATTCTATCACACATGCATGAAGCATATCCTCCAACACTTGAATCGTTCGCTCAGACTGACCATCGGTCTGAGGGTGAAATGCGGTACTAAAATCCAACCTAGTACCCAAATCCGCATGCAATGTTTTCCAAAACTTAGAAGTAAACTGCGTACCTCTATCTGATATGATGGAGAGTGGAATCCCTTGCAATCGAACAACTTCCGAGATGTAAAGTTTGGCTAACTTCTCTGCATTGTTAGTCACCTTGACCGGAATGAAGTGAGTAGACTTAGTTAACCTATCAACAATCACCCAAATGGAGTCATACTTACCCATTGTCTTGGGAAGACCAACCACGAAGTCCATTGCAATTCTCTCCCACTTCCATTCAGGAATGGGCATTCTCTGAAGTGTCCCTCCAGGCCTCTTGTGTTCATACTTTACTTGCTGACAATTCAGGCATTGAGCGAAAAAATCTACAATATCACGCTTCATTCTACTCCACCAAAAATGTTGTTTTAGGTCACGATACATCTTGGTTGCACCAGGATGTATAGAATACCTTGAACTATGAGCCTTTGTGAGAATGGTGTGAATCAAATCATCGACGCGGGGTACACATACCCTTCCCTTAATTCTCAAAACACCTTCTTCATCGATTTTTGCTTCTTTAGCCTCTCCACGCAATACCTTATCTCGAATCCGAATCAGCTTCTCATCATTAAACTGCTTTACCTTAATATTGTCAAGAAAGGAAGATTTTGCCTCCATACAAGCCGAAAATCCTCCCTTCTCATTTACTTCTAACCTCATAAAGTTATTAGACAGAGTCTGAACTTCTCTAGCCAATGGGCGTCTAGAAACATGCAAGTGAGCTAGGCATCTCATGCTCCCTGCCTTTCTACTTAACGCATCTGCCACAACGTTAGCTTTTCCTGGATGATACATAATAGTGACATCATAGTCCTTCAGTAGTTCCATCCACCTCCTCTTTCTCAAGTTCAAATCTTTCTGAGTAAGAACATACTGTAGTCTACGATGATCCGTATAGACTTCACACTTAACCCCATATAGGTAATGTCTCCATTGCTTTAATGCCAACACTACCGCAACCAACTCCAAATCATGGGTCGGATAATTACGTTCATGCATCTTTAATTGCCTCGAAGCATAAGCAATTAAATTCTTCTCATGCATTAGCACTGCACCCAAACCAGAATAGGATGCATCACAATAAACAATGAAGTTCTTACCTTTTACTGGCAAGGTGAGAATTGGTGCAGTAGTCAACAAGGTCTTGAGCTTCTGAAAGCTTTTTTTACACTCGTCCGACCATACAAATGGAACACTCTGCTTAGTCAAGTTTGTCAATTGGGAAGCAACAGAAGAAAATCCCTTGACAAATCGACGGTAATAGCTAGCTAAACCGACAAAGCTTCTTACCTCTGTAACATTAGTAGGTCTTACCGAACTCTTCACTGCTTCGATCTTAGAAGGATCCACCATCACTCCATCCTTAGAAACCACTTGCCCCAAGAAGGACACTGAATCTAGCCAAAACTCACACTTGGAGAATTTGGCATAAAGCTTTTATTCCCTCAACATTTCCAATACAATTCTCAAGTGCTCCTCATGTTCTTTCCTGCTCTTGGAGTATACCAGTATATCATCAATGAATACAATGACAAAGAGATCCACATATGGCTTAAAAATCCCATTCATCAAGCTCATGAAAGCAGCAGGGGCATTCGTAAGCCCAAAAGACATTACTAAGAACTCATAATGCCCATACCTTGTCCAAAAAGCAGTCTTGGGCACATCCATTGCCCGTATTTTCAATTGATGATAACCAGATCTCAAGTCGATTTTTGAGAAGGTACAAGCACCTTGTAACTGATCGAACAAATCATCAATGCAAGGAAGAGGGCACTTATTCTTCACCGTTACCTTATTCAGTTGCCTGTAGTCTATGCACATCCGAAAGCTTCCATCCTTCTTCTTCACAAACAAAACGGGAGCACCCCAAGGGGATGCACTTGGTCTAATGAAGCCTTTGCTTAACAACTCTTGAAGTTGGGCCTTTAACTCTCTTAACTCAGCGGGAGCCATTCTATAAGGGGGTATAGAAATGGGGCGAGTACCCGGTTCAAGATCAATGCAAAAGTCGATATCCCTATCCGGTGGCATACCAAGAAGGTCTACAGGAAACACATCCAGAACCTCACGGACTATCCAAACCGACTCAATTGAAGGTACTTGGGTAGTGTCATCCCTGAGATGTGCCATGAAATCTAAACACCCTTTACTAACCATTCTCTTAGCACGAATAAAGGAGATGATACGAACTGGAGTGGAAGTGTAGTCGCCCTCCCACACAAACGGATATGTCCCAGGCTTAGCTAACGTCACTGTTTTAGCATTACAATCAAAGATTGCAAAATTTGTAGAAAGCCAAGTCATACCCAGAATTACATAGAAATCAACCATTTCTAAGATAACCAAGTCTACATGAGTATTGCTCCCCACAAAAGTTACAAGACATGACCTATACACCTTTTCAACTATTACAGACTCACCCACCGGAGTAGAAACACGAATAGGCATGTCAAGCAATTCACAATGTAAATTAAGACCATTAGCAAATGAGAAAGATACATATGAAAATATGGATCCAGGATAAAACAATACAGAAGCCATGCAATCACAAACCAAAAGATTGTCTGTGATGACAGCATCAGATGTCTCCGCTTCAGATCTCCCAGGGAAGCGTAACAATAGGCCCTATCACCTTTCTGCCCGCTGCCCCAACCATGTTGTGCTGCAGTGGTTTCCGTTTGCCCGCCACCCTGGTTGATTTGGTGACCACCATTACCTCGGCCACCACGTTCTCCAGAATAGCGGCCTCTTCCATGACCACCTCTACCTCTGACTATTGGAGGTGTGTAACTCTGTTTTGGACAATACCTCTTAATGTGTCCAGTCTCCTCACATCCATAACACTCTCTGGATTCAAGCTTAGGTCTCTGTGAGAAAGACGAAGTCTGGGGATAACCACTAAACTCAGAGAAATGTTTGCCGGTCTGCGGTGGACCCCCAGCTACAGCCTGTAGTGAAGACTGAATAGGTCGGGCTGGATAACCTCCTGAACCCTCCCCCCTGGAGTAAGAACTATTAAACTCACCTCCGTTACAAAATCCTTTTGATGTCGATGCCATGGTGAAGTCATCTGGATTCACTCCCTCCACCTCTATCACGAAGTCTACCAATTCCTGAAAGGATTTTGCTGTAGCCGCTACCTGTAAGGCTGAAATCCGCAACTCTGACCTCAACCCCTTCACAAAACGGCGAATCCGCTCTTGTGGACTGAAGCAAAGCTGGGTGGCATATCTGGATAGTGCACGAAACTTAGCCTCATACGCAGTGACGGACATCCTACCTTGCTCTAGGCTCAAGAACTCATCTCTCCTCCTATCCCTCAAGGTCCGAGGGATATACTTCTCCATAAATAAGCTAGAGAATGACGCCCAAGTCATAGGTGGTGTCTGTGCAGGTTGACACTCAACATGTGACCGCCACCACATTTTGGCGTTCCCTTGAAATTCATAGGTCACAAACTCGACGCCAAATCGTTCTACTATGCCCATCTTGTGTAGTAGCTCATGACAATCAACCAGAAATTGTAGGCATCCTCAGATTCATCCCCCTTGAAGACTGGAGGTTTCAGTTTCAAGAACTTACTTAAAGGTTCGTGCTGATCACTTGTCATTATAGGCCCTGTAGTCAACCGTGTAAACGTGCCTATTTCCAATGAGGCATCCATGCGGGGAGCCACAGTAGCTGCATGTTGTACCTCCGGAACCTGAGGTGCTGGTGCAGAAAACAGTGGAGGTGTCTGGCCTTGATCAGATAACCCGCTAAGATAAGGAAGAACCTGATTAATCATCTCTGGGTAGGTTGAGGTGGTAATTCCTCATTCTGCACTTGCTCATTTTCCCCTCCCTCACCCTCTCTTAATACTTCCTCAGTTGGTGGAGGAGTCACCGCCCTAGTACTAGATGGTCCAGGTGCTTGTCCTCTTTCTCTAGAGGACGTCCTCCCACGACCTCTACCACGGCCTCTTGCCACTGCTCCTCTTGGAGCTACAGCCGCAGTGGCTGGCTCAGACTCATTTTGTCTTGCCGGTGTTGGTGTTGGCGCAGTTGTTGCTCTAGTTCTAACCATCTGCGAAATAGAGTGAAGATGGTCAGATACCAATTTGTATCACCTAGATACCAATTGGATCCAAGTAATAGCACGAAAGAAAGAAAGAATGGAATTTTCCTAAAGTCTTATATCCTCTCAAAGAAAAATAAAGGCGTCCCCCTACCGTTCCTTTAGAATCTACTAGACTCGTTCTTGTGATGAGACCAACGAACCTAATGCTCTGATACCAAGTTTGTCACGACCCAAAACGTGTCGTGAGTGGCACCCACATTTATCCTCCTATGTGAGCGAACCAACCAATTTAAACCCCAAACATTTACCAATAATAAACAGAAAACAATGCGGAAGACTTAAAACTCATTAATAAAAATAGATTAATAACTTCTAAAACTCAAACACTTATCATCCCAAAAATTTGGAAGTCATCACCACAAGAACATCTATCCTCAAATTACTAAAGCTAAGAGTATCTAAGAAACTAATCATAAATAATAGCTAGTCTATGCCAGAACTTCAAGGCATCAAGACATGAAGAAGAAGAGCTCACCCTGAAATCTGGTGTGATGAAGACTTGCTAGAGTTGCGGTTGAGTTGAAGACGACGCTACGTTTGCTGCACTCCACAATTAACAAAGAGAAAACATACAAGTAGGGGTCAGTACAAAACACAGGTACTGAGTAGGTATCATCGTCCAACTCAAAATAGAAAACAGTATATATCAAATAATATCATAAAATCAACTACAATACTCAACATATAGCAACAACACGTACAAGAATCATTGATAAATAACGCCAAGTACACCCATGAGGACTCAAGCCTCCATATCATACTCATTTGGGAAATAGGTTCATTTAATTGAGTATATTAATATATTTCAAGATTCATTCTCTTTACTATCCTGGTGTCGGAACGTGACACTCCGATCCTCATCATACTATCTTGGTGTCAGAACGTGACACTCCGATCCTCATCATACTATCCTGGTGTCGGAACGTGACACCCGATCCATTAATACTATCCTGGTGTCGAAATGTGACACCCGATCCATTAATACTATCCTGGTGTCGGAACGTGACACTCCGATCCTCATCATACTATCCTGGTGTCGAAACATGACACCCAATCCTCTATTACTATCCTGGTGCCGGAATGTGACACCCGATCCTCTATTACTATCCTGGTGCCGGAACGTGACACCCGATCAACTAACCTCATTCTTTTAGTTCATCAAGACTTCTTTTATACCAAGGCATCATCATTAACAAAGAGGTTTCAAGATTGAAGATTCAACAACCTCATCATGCTTATTTTATTACAATTACATAATCACCTCATGCAAGCACACAATTAAGCATATAGAAGGGTTTACAATACTACCCAATACATATCATTCCCTATTAAGAGTTTACTTTGAAAAGCATAAACCATAACCTACCTCCACCGAAGAATTCGTGATCAAGCAAGCTATTCCTCACAGTCTTTGCTTTCTTCTTTCTCTCGATCGTTTCTCCCTCTTCTCTCTGTTCTTTCTGTTTTCCTTATTCCAAACCCTTTTTCTTTTACCCTAATTAGCATATAATTAAGTATAAAAGATGACAAAAGTAACCCACTAATTAATTCAAGGTTATCTCCTTTAACCCTCAAGAAATTGAATTATTAATATTAAACCACTAACTTTATAATTATAAGCAGGAATAGTCCAAAACGCCCCTTAAAATATTTAACAGAAATCCGACCCAGTCAGGGTTACGCAGCCTGTGACGGCCCGTTGTGCCTGCGAAGGTCCGTCCTGCTGCTTCTGTCACAAAGTTCAGAGACTCAATTCCTTGAAGAGTCTGTGACGGCCCGTCATGCCTGTGACGCTCCGTCCTGCCACTTCATCGCGAAGTTCAGAGAGACGATCTAAGTACCCAAATTTCAGAATTCTAAGTGTTTTGGAACGAGACACCCTCGACAGTCCGTTGTGCCATGACGGTCCGTCGTGGGATCCGTTCACTTAGACAATTATTACCAGAATTACTCTACTGCTCAAAACGAATAAACAGGTCGTTACAGAATTAGTTATTCACATGTTCCAAATCATATTACCATTTTATTGTTCAATTTATTGCATTAGTTTCAGAACCCTAGCTATGTATTTATTTTGTTATTTAATTACACATGTTAGGTTGGCTATTTTCGTTACTTTTGATATACATGCCTTAGACTCATTTATCGCATGAATTTCCGAACCCTAGATATGTATTTCTTTAGTTCTTGAATTACACATACTAGGTTAGATCATTCAGTTATTCAGTTATACGTGCCTCAATTATTAAAACATCATTATCATAATAATAGTTGCATTCTCAGTTTTCATGAACGGTTTGAGCTATCAATATTTAGAGAAACTCAGTCATAATGAGTGAATCACTTGATTCTTTGGGAGTAGCATAATACCAAGTCGTACTAGGGTTCAGCGTACCCAAATAGTCTCAAAACTACTAGCCATGTAGGTTGTAAGTCCTTTATGTGGGCATTAGTTTAGTGATCACTCCAGCATAACTTTATACCTCAGGTAGGATTTATTGGGTCCTTTCGGTTGGGAGTATACATCGGATTCCACAGTTAGCTCACGTGGTTTTATTATCGGTTATTAGTAGCTCCCACAGTTCAGTTAGACTCTATTCCATTGAACATATTAATATTTCAGTTAGTATTCAATCTCAACATGTTATAAATTTGGTTATTGCATACAGTTAGTTCTGAATTAAGAATATCATGTTCAAAATATTATACTTGCTTTTGTTCTTGTTCAGTTGTGTTTTATTTTAGTTCAACTCTATCTTACAAGCTCATTATATTTCAAATACTGATGCATATGCGCGTTGCATCTTCTCATGATGTAGGTTCTGGGTCTCAGCATCTTGATCACGCTTAGATCGTTCCCGATCTCCGGTTAAGCAGAATCAGTAGTGAGTCCTTATTCTCCTAAGACAATAGTCATGAGTTCATATTCACTATTTTTAGACCTTTAGTTTAAGGTTTTGCTAGGTTATTTTAAGTCATAGTTAATTTCACGTAGTATTGAGTTAGTATATTCTTTGTATTTAACTCATCAGTTTTCTTATGTCTTAGTTATTGTATATGGGTATTCCCTATCTTTTCATTTTAATTATGATTTATCTCCACATTAATTTATTTATATAGTATGCTCATGATCATGCTAGCACGGTTAGATAGGGATCACTTGTGGTCCTAGGTCCCGCATCTACGTCTCGGGGGTAGCTCGGAGCGTGACAGGTAGCATCCCATTCGACACTTTCTAGCATAGTTTTTGCATGTTTCTTGTGGATACACTATTATATTGGTTATTTGAGATCAATCTTACTTCAATATCCATGAATGCTAACAACCTTTTCTGATTGTTGAAGTGTGATGGAAGTTTATTGAAACCACAAATATATCTATCAACATAATATAAGTATGGTGATAAAATGATTGTAAGTACATTTTATATGATGAATGTGAATCCACATATAGAATACTTGTCAAAAGAAAAGATTATATGTCGGTAAGATGCATGAGAATCCATCCGTGGGATATTTTGCAATATAAATGTTTGTCCGTTAGAAGGGAAAAATAAGAAGGATCAAGCAGTAGGATATCATTGAACCAAATAAATACATATCCATCGGTATGACATTTGAGAATCCATTGATCGATATTTATTGTTCTATTAGTAGGATATAAATGCATGTCCATTTGTAGGATGAATGAAGATGACCTATTGGTTCGATTTAAATACATGTCTGTTTGTAGGAGTAATGAAAGTGATTATCGAGAGGATATGGATGTATGTCCATCATTAGGATGAACGAAGACAGTCTATTAGTAAAATATTAATACATGTCTATATATAGGACGAATTAAGAAAATCCATTGGTAGGATATGAATGTATGCCTATTGCTAGGACAAACGAAGATGATTTATCAGATGGATATTTGGGAAATCTAAATGTATATCAATTAAACTTCAGGTAATGTAATATGAATATTCTTCAACCCAAGGATCCTCAAACTTCAATATGAATTAGATAAGGTGCACATCCTTCACCTCCAAATAAATGCAGCTTAATAATATCATACTATGTCAGTCTCCTCGGACTGCAATATAGAATAGATAGGGTGCATATCCTTCACCTCAAAATAGATGTGACTTAGAAATATCTATTAACATGAACCTCCTTTGACTTTAACGCTATTGGAATTCAATCACTCACACTTTTGCACTGATGTTTAGATATCTTAGTGAACAATAGAAAGGGATAAATTGTGAATTGAGAGTTATTCCTGATGACTTTCCGCCAAAAAATTACTTAGACACAAACACTAAAAATAGTTACGCCTACTACTAGTGTAGCTCAAAATTTAAATCTTCTTTCTTTTGGGAGCTTCCTGCATCAAAAAATTCATACGATTGTACAAAAAATTGATGATAATAGTGTGGAAGATGAAATTTATTTGGAGAATGAAGATGGGAAAAAACTCCGACGAGGCTACTACATTTTTCTGAGGTAGAAACATCTAAACATCCTACTTCAATGGGAGATTCTGATAAAGGAAACCGCAACGATTACAAGAACTTGAATTTTATTCCTTAAAACGAATAAATGGTTACCATGTAATAAAATTCAACTTCTTACCATTGTTGAACTTGGTTTCATCTGAATATCCCGCTGGATAAGGATTTTTGAAGTTTCAACATCAGAAAAAAGTTGTTGTCTTTTTGGAATCATCTTTACCATGTGTATTCTAAAAGTGAAATTCATATTCCATACTACAATCATGAATCGCCTCTACAATCTACAAAGTCTTAGAGGTAAGAAGCTCCAAGAAATAAGTTGACTCAGTTGTTGAGCTTGAGTAGTAGCAGGGTTAACTGTATTTTTTTGTGTTTGCATACGGCCTTTTTGTTGGCGGCAAGTCATCGAGAAGCATTCTCAATTCAAAATGCTTGCCTTTCTATTGTGCGATGAAAGCCCTAAAAATTAGTGCTAAATTGCGCATGTTTGAATTCTATCTTCCTGCTTCATTCTAATAAAATTGGAATTTATTTAATTTAATTTAACGAGTATGAGTTTAGATAGTAGATTTTGAACTTTTGTTTTTGTGATACTTTCTCAAGGATTTAATCACATGAGTAGGTGCTGTTTACATCCCTACTTAATTAAATTACGGCTAAATATTGTGGTAAGTAAAAATAGGAATGTAATTCATTCTATTAAATTAATTTTTTTATAATTAGAAATAAGAATAAAAAAGTTTTAGAAGAGTCCCCACCTAATTTTTGGAAATAACTAGGATACCAATTACTTTATTAATTTCGCAAGAAAATATTTTCAAAATTAATAGATTCTAGGTAAAGGTTAAAGTGTTTTCGAAGAGAAGTTGTTAGACATTATTGGAATTAAAAAATTGACGGTCTCAACTAAAATTAATTGTTTTTTTTTTAAATTTTTGGAGTAGTTAATAAATGAAAGTAATAAAAAATCAAAAACAAGAATCATCATATTTACATTGGAGGCCTTGGAAATCATCCATAATTTATTCATTGGCAAATTTTAACTTGTAATGTACATGGTGGCAACCATACCTGAAATATAAAATAATAATTATATGTTAAATATTAAATAAAATATAAATATGACAATATATCAACTGTGATATTCTGAGTTGAAATAAAAATAAAAATATGGTTGATCAAATGTAAAATGAATCAACCAACAACAAAAGAAATTTAGACAAAGAAACAATAGAATAATTTGTCCATAATTAAAAAAATGTGAACAAAAACATACAGTTAAGAATTATTTAATAAGTGAAAATAGAAATAACAACAATTTCACATAAAGTAAATTATTAGTAACAACTGTTGTTCATCTTTTATTTCAAACATACTTAGAATAAAACTTTGAACATCTTTGTAACACAACAAAGTTTAACAACATTTTCACAACTCCAAAACTAAAACTAGTAGCGAAACTAGAATCACAAACAGATGTAAAAAATATATACAAAATATTTTTCTTAAAGAAGAATTGTTGTTAATATGTGTCTAAAGAATCTTACTGATTCCAACAAACTTTGCAGAAACACGAAGTTACCAAGTCTAATGAACAAGTGAAGAAATAGAGAATAGAAGAACTGAATTTCATACACAAATCTAAAATTTGTAAAACAAGTACCATAATTTGAAAAATTTTAATATGAAAAACATCAAGTCCACTGAACTCACAGTGTCCCCTAAAGAAAAATATTCCCCTCTAGTATCTGAGGTTTGATTTTG
The DNA here is from genome assembly GCA_027789145.1 of Solanum arcanum. Classification (NCBI taxonomy): domain Eukaryota; kingdom Viridiplantae; phylum Streptophyta; class Magnoliopsida; order Solanales; family Solanaceae; genus Solanum; species Solanum arcanum. Next base: position 33,845,042 of record CM050941.1, on the reverse strand, counting down.
AATATGACCTCCAGGGTAAAATGATATTAATCACAAGAGTATAGATACCAAAAACTCCGGGATCAGCGAATCACTCAACGACAGTAAAGTACACTTAGAATATTAGATTTAGTAGTTGAAGAAGAAGTCCATGAATTCGATATTTAAATGAGAGGAAATTCCTCAATTTATAGAAAACAAAGGGTAGTGCGAAGAGGTTATTATTGTGCCTTACCAAAAAGGTCAGAAACCTTTGGAAAAGTCACAATCTTTAAAAAAGGTTGTCACCTTTCATAAGAGTCACAACTTTCTATAAAAGTCACAACTTTTCATAAAAGTTGCAACTTTTCATAAAAGTCACAACTTTTCATAAAAGTCGTAACATTTCATAAAAGTCACAACTCTTCATAAAAGTCGCAGCTCTTAATTTTCCATTCACACTTTTTTTAAAACCCAACAATTTCCCGCATGAATGGGGAATGACTCGAAGACAGAGAACCGGAAAACAATGCGTACATTACAAGCAAGAATTAAATGCATCTGGATAAGTAGGTTTCCCCTTGGACTTTCCGTAGTGAAAAAAATGTCGGATATACTCTATCAATCGGTAGATGTTATATCTTTGAACCATCGAACTTTGGTGTATACCTAGACAACCATATGTCACACAATTAACCCTTTACCGTTTATGGTTCTTACTGTTGTGTTGGTTTTATCCATGAACACCTCCTGGTTTCATGAGTGTATAGACAGATAGGTTTTTGACAATCATCTTCGTTGAAGCGGCTTACACTTCACACTCACATAGGTGATTCCTAATCGTGTTATCGCGTAGATACACTATTTGGTCAACTTTGCCAAACTTAGCAAATCATTAAAACCATTAAGCTTTATTAACTCATTAACAAGTCTTAATGTTGTATCCTTGTCCCTGAGCATTGTCTTCATCATGACAATGGATTGAGTTTGTTAATAATGTCGAACCGTCATTCACAAGTTTGTTTTTCTCCTTGAATCTAGCTCTTGGGATCTCCAGTCTTCTAGATAGAGTTACCACCATGATGACTTGTCCTAAGCCGTAAATACATTCCCTTAAATGATCTTTTAACTTCCTCTCTAGTTAGGCATTTTTCTAAGTGGATCCAATACATTATCCTTTGACTTTTCATAGTCAATTCTGATAATTCCACTAGAGAGTAGTTTTCTAATGGTATCATGTCTATGTCTTATATGACGAGACTTTCTGTTATACATCATGCTCCAAGCCCTACATATTGCATATTTACTTTGAAAGTGTATGCATACTAATACCAATGGTTTGGTCCAAAATAGAATATCTATCAAAAAGTTCCAGAGTCTTTCAACATATTAACCGACCTTATGTAGAGCACCTAGCTCAAAGATAATTGTAGAGCTAGTGATATATGTCTCTCTTAAAATATTTCTAAGATACTGCTCCTCTACCAATAGTAGATTCATATCCACTAGTGAATTTTACTTCATTCGTCCGATGATTCAACTTGCATCACTATATATTTCAAATATTTTTGGATATTTTTATAATGCAAGACATAATTTTCAGTATTATTTTAAATACTCCAAAACTCTATTTATTGTCATCTAATGAATTTATTTTGGATCACTTCTGAACTGACTCAGTTTAAAATAACAAATTCTATATCGGATCGCACACACTATATGATATGCATCATGCTTCCCAAGACTCTAGCACTATCCAATTGTGAGTCACTTTTGTTTTCACTCTTTTGAAATGCAAAGCTCACGTTTATTAGAGACTTATAGATTTCAAAATATTTGAACTAGTTAAGTACCTTTTCAATGCAATGAGACCGTGAAAATGCTAAACATTATGGAGTTCTACAAATTCTTATATCTAAGATCGCATTAGCAACTCCAATTTTCATTCCACTTGCTTTATAGCATAGTTTTGGTAGCATTTAAGTCATTTGTGTCTCTATTGATGATCAACATATCACCAGTATACAAACAAAAAATGACCTTATGATTTTAATGTAAACACATTTATCACATCCATCATTTTTCAATCCATTTGCCGACATGGTTTGATCAAATTATCTCATTTTTTGGGTGCTTCCACAAAGTGACTTAACAAGTTCACACACTTTCTTTTATTTACCAGGAACCACAAAACCGTCGTGTTGTTCCATGTAAATTTCTTCCTCCAATTCTACATTTAAGAAAGTTATTTTCACATTCATTTGATGAATTTGGAGGTCATATACCACACTAATAATTTTTGCATCCGAATGGATGTAATTCTAATTAGTAACGAGTATATATATCGACAAGCTTAAAACCTTGGTTTTTTTTGTCTAAAGCCTTTGACCCAAAGTGTTGCTTTATATTTTCAACAGTTTATTTTCCTTCTAAAGATTGACTTTGAACCCAAAGGTTTATTTTCTTGAAGAAGATTAATTAACTTCCAATATTGTTTATTGACACCATCATTCCAAAGAACGAATCTACAGACGACACAGGAAATGTTACAAAATCAAATTCGAAGGATGTAAATGTCCTTTAACATTTACTAAGCCTCTGAATATCTTTATTAAGTACATTATCATTTTCATTTCCTAGGCTTTTTTGACCCTTCTGTAGACAATTAAAGTCTAATTTTACAGTCCACAATCAAAGGTCCTATTTTAATTCTTTTAGGAATAGGAACTTGGACTTTGACTAGATACCCCCAAATTCTGAAATATTTCAAGTTGAATTTCTTTCCTTCCCATTTCTCATATGAAAAAGATTGTATTCTAATAAAACAAAATCGCTTTGTTTCTAAAAAGACAAAACTTTTTGTTGTTCCCTTTTGCAGTAAGGATAGTTCCTCCATAAAAGTTTTGTGTAAACCCGATCTTATAAATTATGAATCCATCATTTCTTTCAACATTCGATTTTTCATTAGATTGAGGTGAATATGGCAGTAGTTTGATGGATATTCCACTTTTCAAACATATTTCTGCACAAAAAGATTTATACTCTCCATTCTTATCACTTCTTATAATTTTTCACAATGATTTTCAACTTCGATATTACAAAATCTAGATATTTCAATTGCGTCATACTTACAATTCAAAAAATAGATATAGTCATTTCTAATGCAATTCTCAATAAAAGTAACATACTTTTTCCCACCATGAGATGGTATTAACTTCATATCACAAATGTCACTGTAAATCAATTCTAAGGGATTAGAATTCCTTTCAACATATTTATAAGAATGCTCAGCATAGTTAGATTCCACAAAAACTTGACATTTTTATTTATTGCACTCAAAGTTAGGCAAAACTTCTAAGTTTATTTGTTTTCCATACAAGGTTTTGTAATAGACATGCCCCAAGTGTTCATGTCACAAACATTGACTCAAGAAAGTAAGAACAAATAAAAACATTAAGTTAGAAAAGCTCTTCGCAAGGTAGCTTTTTTCTCACTAATATTTTGTTCCTATATCTTACAATTTTGTGTGATACAAAAATTATTTAGATTGTCAAATGTCCTTTTCATAAGGACATTTCAATAACTTTCAATATGATTGTTATAGAAGTGCCCATGAACAAAGTTTCATTGGGTTCAATAAAGACAATATAGTCCAAATGTTATTTTTACAAAAGCGTAAGAAATGACTATTCACCAAAATTCATGTCTATGTAATTACTTTTAATATAACAGACATATCTTTTCATGAACAAATCACAACATTTTAAGTGATATTTTTTTTTCATAAAAGAACACAATTATTTTGAACAAGTATATATATAATTTTGTCACGACCCAAAACGGGTCGCGACTGGTACCCACACTTTCCCTCCTATGTGAGCGAACCAACCAATCTAAACCTTAACATTTCAATATAATATCAACAGAAAGTAATGCGGAAGACTTAAACTCATTAATAAAAACCAATTCAATAACTTTTAAAATTCAACATCTATTATTCCCCAAAATCTGGAAGTCATCACCACAAGAACATCTACGATTCAAATGACTTAACTAAGAGTATTCTAAAAGCTAAAAATACATAAGAAGCTAGTCCATGTCGGAAGTTCAAGGCATCAAGACTTGAAGAATAAGATCCAGTCCAAGCTAGAAGCATTAGCTCACCCTGAATTTCCGATGCAGTAAGATTCACTTGAATTACTGTTGAGTTGAAGAAGACGGCACGTTTGCTGCACTCCACAAATAACAAGAAGAAAACATAAAAGTAGGAGTCAGTACAAAACACGGGTACTGAGTAGATATCATCGACCAACTCAAAATAGAAAACAGTATATATCAGATAAATATCATTAATCAACTAATATCCTTAGCATCCAGCATTTACAGTTACCATAACCCTTGGTTACAACACCAAGCACATCAATGAGGACTCACGCCTCCTCATCATACTTATTTGGGAATTAGGTTCATTAGATTCAATATATTATCATCTTTCAAGATTCATTATCTTTATTCCCCTCGTGTCGGTACGTGACACTCCGCTCCTCATATACTATCCTGGTGTCGGAACGTGACACTCCGATCCTCATTCTATCCTGGTGTCGGAACGTGACACCCGATCCATATTCTATCCTGGTACCGGAACGTGGAAACAGATCCATATACTATCCTGGTGTCGGAACGTGACACTCTGATCCTCATATACTATCGTGGTACCAGAACATGGCACCCGATCCATATTCTATCCTGGTGTCGGAACGTGACACTCCGATCCTCTTTCTATCCTGGTACCGGAAAGTGGCACCCGATCCTCTATTTCAAATATGAGTACTACTAGAGTATTTGAAGTTGAACTAGCAACAACTGAAAAAAATATATATGTCCTTAGAAATAGATATATTTTCTCGATCGCAAAATGTGGTGGTAGTCTTATGTCGGTTAATAAAGACACTACTATTACTCCATAGAGTGAGGGTATATTCGAGAAAGTCATCGATGCTTACTTGGTTATAGATAGGAAGTATGTTATTTTTGTTATTGAATTGATTTAAGAAGTAAATTTTTTTTTTTTTGATCTAGACAGAGCACAAATTCAATAATGTTTTGCAAATATTCAATGGGTAGAGATATGTGGGCTATTTGGGTACGATATAATGGATATGTATGATGTGTTCTAGTGAGGTATCTAACGGACTTTCACGTTGTGGCAGTACTAGGGTTATGTGGAAACATGTATGTCAATTTTCAAGTATGAATACTAATTACTAAAGGAGTTACCAGTTGTATGACATAGTCAGATAATAAGATTTAGTGTTATATTCACATTTCAGAAACCAACTAGTTTATTACTACAGAAACTTAGATTGAGCATTATTTTTAAAGGAAAATTTTAGTGGTGGATCTTTGGGATAATATTAATACACTTAAGTTGTGAAATGTATCTTGAGGGTTCTGAGTGAGTACTGACGATTTTATCTTAAGTTTCAAGGGATAGGTTGATACTAGAATGACCTAGTGAGTATACTTTGGGTGGATTAAGTTGAAGATTTTAGTAAGAAAGTGCATATATAATTTGTTAGTCCCTTCATTTTGATTACTATATCTGAATTTAAGGTGTCATGTCAATGAAAAAAAAATAAAAAATTTGACTTTGCGATGATGAAAAGGGCTTACAAAGCATGATGGTAATAAGAGTAAGTTATGGATGGTGACGGAGAGGCAATCAATGATAAGCTAAGATAAGGTAATTATAAAAGTCTTCAAAGTATAAGCAAATGTAGATACATAAGGGTATTGGGTTACACAATTGGACTTAAAATTCAAACTTTTCATTATAAGTCTGCATTCTTGGTGAAATGTTTTTTTTTAGGTATGAATTTGTAAGGTACTAAATGATTTATTGCATCGGTATTAAGCATGTGAAGGAACTTATGAATGTTTTGGATCATAAAGTTTTTTTTTATTGTTAAAGGATCTAAGAAGAGTTTCCTTCTAAGTTTTGATTTAGAATGTGAAGTAAAATGTCATGGGTTGTTGGTAAAACGATGAGATCGATAAGCGATCTAAAGAAACAAAAATATTGATATATTGAAGAGTCGAACAGAATTTTGCACCATGAGAAGAATTTGAGAAGAGTTAAGGAATAAGACCTCTCGTATAAACCCATGGGTTGTGTTGAAGGTGGTATTGATTTTTGCCTATGAGTTTAGATATGACTGTGAGATGTGAAGTAGTTCGATATAGACTTACTAGAATTTATCATCGACTTTTATAAACATTGAGTTTTGATTTGGATTGCAAACAATGAGGCATGAAGAATTTAGTATTTTACATGGGGTTAGATTGCTCAACTTTGGATATATGACATAAGAATGATGCATAAGGTGTAATATAATTCTACATGGTTATTGAGAATTTAGAGTTGGAATAATACTACTCTATTTATGGGATTACATAGAATATTATGATGTGTTACATAGATATTTAATGGTGAATAGAGGTTATGAGCTAATAGGATACATAATAATTTGAATGACCAAGAAACTTCCTAAGAGTTGGCATTAGGTATGTGATGGTTTAGAAGGGTAGCTAAAGCATGATATGTTGAAGTGGTGTGAGGTTGACTTGGGGTTTGATTTAATAGTTTATCATGATGGAAAGGTACTATCAAATTTAAATGATGTTAGTAGCCTTGTTTGCAACTCGTAATTGTCATGAAATGCTTAAATAGAAAGAGAGATAGCCATAGTTTGAACATATATTTTATAAGAATACTTTGATACTAATGGTGGTTTGGGAGTAAGGTAGATGATCGATGTGGTTATGATGTTTTGTTAGCACTAAAAATGTCGACTTCAGTGGATGTAGGGTTCGATAAAGTAAGTATATGTGCAATTATAATAGGGACTAAAATTGGTGATTGTGGTAGCTAGAAAATCAAAGAGATAGAGTCAGATGAATGAAGATGTTTGATATGGTAACTATTGAGAGAAAAAAAAATATTTGAAGTTATTCGACCTTGGTTATATACACTCTTACGTGAACAACTACTTCATTTCGAGTATGATTTAGAGTATGATTCATTTTTTACGTCCATGCGTGTTTTCACATATATGGGTTGATTTCTAGTGGTGAATCGGATGTAAAGATCCTCTTATATCCTCTTGATAGGGTAGGATCCTTGGACAAACTTGGTATCAGAGCATTAGGTTCGTTAGTCTCATCACACAAGAACGAGTCTAGTAGAGTCTTAACGAACGGTAGGGGGACACCTTTACTTTTCTTTGAGAGGCTATAAGACTTTAGGAAAATTCCATTCTTTCATTCTTCCTTTCGTGCTACTACTTGAATCCAATTGGTATCTAGGTGATATAAATTGGTATCTGACCATCTTCACTCTATTTCGCAGATGGTTAGAACTAGAGCAACGACTGCGCCAACACAAACACCGGCAAGACAAGAAACATCTGAGCCAGCCACTGGGGCTGTGGCTCGAGGGAGAGTAGCGACAAGAGGCCGTGGTAGAGGTCGTGGGAGGACGTCCACTAGAGGAAGAGGACAAGTACCTAGCCCATCTGATGCTAGGGCGGTGACTCCTCCACCGACTGAGGAAGTAGTAAGAGAGGGGGAGGATTGGGAGAATGAACAAGTGCAGAATGAGGAAATGCCACCCCAACCTACCCCTGAGATGATCAATCAGGTTCTGGCTTATCTCAGCGGGTTATCTGATCAGGGTCAGACACCTCCAGTGTTTTCTGCACCAGCACCTCAGGTTCCGGAGGTACAACATGCAGCTACTGTGGCTCCTCGTATGGATGCCTCATTGGAGATAGGCACGTTTCCTCGTATGACTACGGGGCCCATAATGACAAATGATCAGCATGAACTGTTCAGTAAGTTCTTAAAATTGAAACCTCCAGTCTTCAAGGGTGTTGAATCTGAGGATGCCTACGATTTTCTGGTTGATTGTCATGAGCTACTACACAAGATGGGTATAGTAGAACGGTTTGGTGTGGAGTTTGTGACTTATCAGTTTCAAGGGAAGGCCAAAATGTGGTGGCGGTCACATGTTGAGTGTCAACCAACAGAGGCACCACCTATGACTTGGGCATCATTCTTTAGCTTGTTTATGGAGAAGTATATCCCCCGGACTTTGAGGGATAGGAAAAGGGATGAGTTCTTGAGCCTAGAGAAAGTTAGGATGTCGGTTAATGCTTATGAGGCTAGGTTTCGCGCACTATCCAGATATGCCACGCAGCTTTGCTTCAGTCCACAAGAGCGGATTCGCCGATTTGTGAAGGGGTTGAGGTCAGAATTGCGGATTTCGGCCTTACAGGTAGCGGCTACGGCAAAATCCTTCCAAGAAGTGGTAGACTTCGTGATAGAGGTGGAAGGAGTGAAGCCCGATGACTTCACCTCGACATCGACATCAAAAAGGTTTCGAAAGGAGGGTTAGTTTAATGGTTCCTACTCTAGAGGACAGAGTTCCAGAGGTTACTCAGTTCGACCCATTCAGTCTTCACTACAGACTGTAGTTGGGGGTCCACCTCAGACCGGTCAACACTTCTCTTAGAGACCTATGCATGAACCCAGAGAGTGCTATGGATGTGGGGAGATTGCACATATTAAGAGATATTGTCCAAAACAGAGTTACAGACCTCCAAATGTTAGAGGTAGAGGTGGTCATGGTAGAGGCCGTTATTCTGGAGGACGCGGTGGTCGAGGTAATGGTGGTCACCAAAACGGCAGAGGTGATTGGCAAACTGGAGCCACTACAACACAACATGGTAGGGGCAACGGACAGACTAGTAATGGGGCCCATTGTTACGCTTTTATTGGGAGATTTGAAGCAGAGACATCAGATGCTGTCATCACAGGTAATCTTTCGGTTTGTGATTGCATGGCTTCTATATTGTTTGATCCTGGATCCACATTTTCTTATGTATCTTCCTCATTTGCTAAAGGTCTAAATTTACATTGTGAATTATTTGATATGCCTATTCGTGTTTCTACTCCGGTGGGTGAGTCCGTGGTAGTTGAAAAGGTATATAGGTCTTGTTTGGTGAACTTTGTGGGGAGCAACACTTATGTAGACTTGGTTATCTTAGAAATGGTTAATATTGATGTAATTCTGGGTATGACTTGGCTTTCTCCGAATTTTGCAATCTTGGATTGTAATGCTAAGACTGTGACGTTAGCCAAGCCTGGGACAGATCCGTTAGTGTGGGAGGGTGACTACACTTCTAATCCGGTGCGTATCATCTCCTTTCTTCGTGCTAAGAAAATGGTTAGTAAAGGGTGTTTAGCTTTCTTGGCACATCTCAAGGATGACACTACTCAAGTACCCTCGATTGAGTCGGTTTCGATAGTCCGTGAGTTTTTGGATGTGTTCCCTGCAGATCTTCCTGGTATGCCACCAGATAGGGATATTGACTTCTGCATCGATCTTGAACCGGGCACTCGCCCCATTTCTATACCCCCTTATAGAATGGCTCCCGCAGAGTTAAGAGAGTTAAAGTCCCAACTTCAAGAGTTGTTGAGCAAAGGCTTCATTAGACCAAGTGCATCTCCTTGGGGTGCTCCGGTTTTGTTTGTGAAGAAGAAGGATGGGAGTTTTCGGATGTGCATAGACTACCGGCAGTTGAACAAGGTAACCATAAAGAACAAGTATCCTCTTCCTCGCATTGATTACTTGTTCGATCAGTTACAAGGTGCTTGTGTCTTCTCTAAGATTGACTTGAGATCCGGTTATCATCAATTGAAAATACGAGCAACGGACGTGCCAAAGACTACTTTTCGAACCAGGTATGGGCATTACGAGTTTTTAGTGATGTCTTTTGGTCTTACGAATGCCCCTGCTGCGTTCATGAGCTTGATGAACAAGATATACTGATATTCTGCGTTCATGTCTTTTGAGAATGTTATTGGAAATGTTGAGGGAGAAAAAACTTTATGCCAAGTTCTCTAAGTGTGAGTTTTGGCTAGATGCAGTGTCCTTCTTGAGGCATGTAGTTTCTATGGATGGAGTAATGGTGGATCCTTCTAAGATTGAGACAGTGAAGAATTGGGTAAGACCCACTAATGTGTCAGAAATAAGGAGCTTTGTTGGGTTAGCTAGCTACTACCGCCGATTTGTCAAGGGATTCTCTTCCATTGCTTCCCAATTGACGAACTTGACTAAGCAGAATGTTCCATTTGTATGGTCGGATGAGTGTGAGGAAAGCTTTCAGAAGCTCAAGACTTTGTTGACTACCGCACCTATCCTTACCTTGCCAGTAGAGGGTAAGAACTTCATTGTTTATTGTGATGCATCCTATTCTGGTTTGGGTGCAGTGCTAATGCAAGAGAAGAATGTGATTGCTTATGTTTCAAGGCAATTAAAGGTGCATGAGCGTAACTATCCAACTCATGATTTGGAATTGGCTGCGGTAGTGTTTGCATTAAAGCAATGGAGACACTATTTATATGGGGTTAAGTGTGAGGTCTATACGGATCATCGTAGCCTACAGTATGTCTTTACTCAGAAAGATTTGAACTTGAGACAGAGGAGATGGATGGAACTACTAAAGGACTACGACATCACTATTTTGTATCATTCGGGGAAGGCGAATGTTGTAGCGGATGCTTTAAGTAGAAAGGCGGAAAGCATGGGAAGTCTAGCTCACTTGCAAGCTTCTAGACGCCCATTGTCTAGAGAAGTTCAGATTCTGGCTAACGACCTTATGAGATTAGAAGTAAATGAGAAGGGAGGATTGTTGGCTAGTGTGGAGTCAAGATATTCTTTTCTTGACAAGATTAAGGGAAAACAGTTTGATGATGAGAAACTAAGGCGAATCCAAGATAAAGTATTGCGAGGAGAGGCTAAGGAAGCACAAATCGATGAGGAAGGTGTTTTGATAATCAAGGGAAGGGTATGTGTACCCCGAGTTGATGATTTGATCAACACTATTTTGACAGAGGCTCATAGTTCAAGGTATTCGATACATCCGGGTGCAACCAAGATGTACCGTGACCTAAAGCAACACTTTTGGTGGAGTAGAATGAAGCGTGATATTGTTGATTTCATTGCCAAATGTCCAAATTGTCAACAAGTAAAGTATGAACACCAGAGGCCCGGAGGAACACTTCAGAGAATGCCCATTCCTGAATGGAAGTGGGAAAGGATTGCAATGGATTTCGTGGTTGGTTTTCCCAAGACATTGGGAATGTTTGATTCTATTTGGGTAATTGTTGATAGGTTAACTAAGTCTGCTCACTTCATTCCGGTCAAGGTGACTTACAATGCAGAGAAGTTAGCCAAACTTTACATCTCGAAAGTGGTGCGATTGCATGGGGTTCCACTCTCCATTATATCAGATAGAGGTACGCAGTTTACCTCTCAGTTTTGAAAAACATTGCATGCGGAATTGGGTACTAGGTTGGACCTTAGTACTGCGTTCCATATTCAGACCGATGGTCAGTCTGAGAGAACGATTGAAGTGTTGGAGGATATGCTTCGTGCATGTGTGATAGAGTTTGGTGGCCATTGGGATAGCTTCTTACCCCTAGCGGAGTTTTCATACAATAATAGCTATCACTCAAGTATTGTTATGGCCCCATTTGAAGCATTGTATGAGAGGAGATGTAGGTCTCCCATTGGTTGGTTTGATGCATTCGAGGTTAGACCTTGGAGTACTGACCTTTTGAGGGATTCGTTAGAGAAAGTGAAGTCTATTCAAGAAAAGCTTCTAGCGGCTCAAAGTAGGCAAAAAGAATATGCAGATCGAAAGGTTAGAGACTTAGAGTTCATGGAGGGTGAACAAGTCTTGTTGAAGGTTTCGCCCATGAAAGGGGTGATGCGGTTTGGTATAAGAGGTAATCTTAGCCCAAGGTATATTGGTCCATTTGAAGTACTTAAGAGAGTAGGGGAGGTGGCTTATTAGTTAGCCTTACCTCCAGGACTGTCCGAAGTGCACCCGATATTTCATGTGTCTATGTTGAAAAGATACCATGGGGATGGAAACTACATTATCCGTTGGGATTCAGTTTTGCTTGATGAGAATATGTCTTATGAGGAGGAACCGATTGCTATTTTAGATAGAGAAGTCCGCAAGTTGAGGTCGAGGGAGATTGCATCCATCAAGGTGCAATGGAAGAATCGGTCGGTTGAAGAAGCCACTTGGGAGAAGGAAGCCGATATGCAAGAAAGATACCCACATCTGTTTAAAGATTCAGGTACTCCTTTTCGCCCTTGTTTTCCTTCTTGTGATCGTTCGGGGACGAACGATGGGTAAATTGGTATCTATTGTAATTACCTGTTTAGTCGTTTTGAGCGTGATTTTATTTACGGAAAAAGCGGTGAGGCGACGGACCCCACGACGGACCGTCATGGGCACGACGGACCGTCGCAGGGTCTCGTTTCAAAACACTTAGAAAATCTGAAATTGGGTACTGAAAATCGACTCTCTGAACTTCGTGACGGAATGGCAGGACGGACCGTCAAAGATTCTTCAGTGGAAATGGAGTCTCTGACCCTTGCGACGACCTGCAGGACGGACCGTCGCAGGCACGACGGGCCGTCGCAGGTTGCGTAATCCCAGTCTGGGTCGGATTTCCTTATACGTTTTAACGGACGTTTTTGACTATTCCTGCCTTAATTATAAAGTTAGTGGGTTAATGTTAATAAGTCTAATTACTTGGGGGTTAAAAGAGGTAACCTTAAGTTAATTAGTGGGTTATTATTGCCATCTTTTAAATCGGGCTGCGACTGGCACCCACACTTACCCTTCTGTGTGAGCGAACCAACCAATCTAAACCTTAACATTTCAATATAATAACACAATATAATGGGTAAGACTTAAACTCATTAATGAAAAGCAATTGAATAACTTCTAAAAACTCAACAACTATTACTATCCCCAAAATCTGGAAGTCATCACCACAAGAACATCTATGATTAAATTACTAAACTAAGAGTATTCTAAGAAGCTAAAATAAGTAAAAGCTAGTCCATGCCGGATGTTCAAGGCATCAAGACATGAAGAGGAAGATCCAGTCCAAGCTAGAAGCATTAGCTCACCCTGATATCCGGAGTAATGAAGACTAGCTAGAGTTGCAGTTGAGTTGAAGACGATGGCACGTTTGCTGCACTCCACAAATAACAAAGAAGAAAACATAAAAGTAGGGGGTCAGTACAAACACAAGTACTGAGTAGGTATCATCGGCCAACTCAAAATAGAAAACAGTATATATCAGATAACATCATAAAATCAACTAATATCCTTAGCATACAACATTTACAATTACAATAACCCTTGGTCACAACACCAAGCACATCAATGAGGACTCACGCCTCCTCATCATACTTATTTGGGAATTAGGTTCATTAGATTGAGTATATTAACATCTTTCAAGATTCATTATCTTTATTCCTCTCGTGTCGGTACGTGACACTCCGCTCCTCATATACTATCCTGGTGTCGGAACGTGACACTCCGATCCTCATTCTTATCTTGGTGTCGGAACGTTACACCCGATCCATATTCTATCCTGGTACCGGAACGTGGCACCCGATCCATATACTATCTAGGTGTCGGAACGTGACACTCTGATCCTCATATACTATCCTGGTACCGGAACGTGGCACCCGATCCATATACTATCCTGGTGTCGGAACGTGACACCCGATTCATATACTATCCTGGTGTCGGAACGTGACACTCCAATCCTCATATACTATCCTGGTACCGGAACGTGGTACCCGATCCCCTAATCTCACTACTTTCGTTCATCAAGCCTTCCTTTATACCAAGGCATCATCATTAACAAAGTACATTAGGGTTTCTCAAGATTTAAGATTCAATAGCTTCATCATGCTTATTTTATCACAATTACATAATCACATTCTTGCAAGCATACAATTAAGCATATAGAAGGGTTTACAATACAACCAATACATATCATTCGCTATTAAGATTTTACTACGAATAGCATAAAATAACCATAACCTACCTCCACCGAAGATTCGTGATCAAGCAAGCAATTTCCAAGCTTTGTTTCTCCCTTCTCGTTCGATTCTCCCTCTTTCTCTTTGTTCTTTCTATTTTTCTTATTCAAACCCTCTTTCTTTTACCCTAATTAGTATATAATTAAGAATAAAAGATGGCAATAATAACCCACTAATTAACTTAAGGTTACCTCTTTTAACCCCCAAGTAATTAGACTTATTAACATTAACCCACTAACTTTATAATTAAGGCAGGAATAGTCAAAAATGTCCCTTAAAACGTATAAGGAAATCCGACCCAGACTGGGATTACGCAACCTGCGACGTCTGCCGTGGCCGCGACGTCCGTTCGTACCGCGACGTCCGTCGTGCCTGCGACGGCTCGTCGTGCCTGCGACGGTCCGTCCTGTAGGTCGTCGCAAGGGTCAGAGACTCAATTTCCACTGAAGAATCTGTGACGGTCCGTCACGCCTGTGACGGTCCGTCCTGCCATTCCGTCACGAAGTTCAGAGAGTCGATTTTCAGTACCCAATTTCAGATTTTCTAAGTGTTTTGAAACGAGACCCTGCGACGGTCCGTCGTGCCCATGACGGTCCATCGTGGGGTCCGTCGCCTCAGCCTGTTTTTCCAGAAATAAAATCTACTGCTCAAAACGACTAAACAGGCCGTTACAAATTTGGATGTTTAATGGTAGTCACACAATATACTAGCAATAGGGAAACTCAACAACCACAATACCAAATATACTCCAAGAATTTAGTGGGTATAACATAATACAAAAGTATCATTGAATTTCTTATCTTTTGCTCCAAAGTTAAATTAGACACCAAGTCTAATCATAAGCAAATACCCCTACATTTCAAATGGGATCTCGAAAATATTTTTCAAGTATTTAAAAATAGTTTTTTCACATATTTTAATGTTGGACACACTTTTCTATGGCAGAATTATAGTGCTGCAATCTCTTTTAGAATGTTTACACAATGTCAAAGTTCATTCCATAGTGACACAAAATAACAAATTCTAAGTCACGGATATTTTTCCTCTATAATAATTAGACATAGCACTTAGTATTTTAAATACTAACAATAAGGACAAAAAAATTATACAATTTATTTCTATATGACATCGAAGTTTATATAAAATCTAAAGTACAACACTGGCTTATTATGTGACGTTTTTATATTTTTCAATCCAATTGCATAGTCCATTTTATGAAGAGTATAAAACCACAAAAGTTTTTAGGCTAGCAAAATCAGACACACTAACATTTCTCATAGAGTACAAAACTACAGAAGTCTTTTTTCTCTCCAAATAGAATAACACATACTCTTTATCACATAGAAATGTTTTTCTTATCAAATAGTCTTCCAACTATAACATTTTGACATACTATTTTATCAAACAAAAATATGCATCTCTCATTTTTGCAAACTAAAGAATTTTAAAAGCAACAATATTTGCGAAGTAAAATGCATTCCACAACATATGGTTGGATGATCTTTTTCCAAAGATACACATAATAAAAAAATCAAAGATGATAACTCTTAGAAACTATTTTCCTCCTTGGATAATTCAATAAGAAGGTTACCTAGTAATCTTTAAATGGAGTACCATAAAAGTTTTATGTTACATTCTCATTTCGACCATGCTAAAAAAACAACGAATTATGGAGAAGTAATGCATTTATCTTCTACTTCCATGATCAGATTCTCTCAATCAGTAGAATACAAAAAATACTAACAGTATAATAATTTCCTTAAGATTGTTGTACATCTTGTATTTCGAACATACTAGAACAAATCTTTGAACATCTTTGTAAAACAACAAAGTTTAAGAACATTTTCACAACTAAAAAATTAAAACTATTAGCGAAACTAGAATCAAAAACAGATTTTAAAAAAATATATGAAATATTTTTCTTAAAGAAGAATTATTATTAATATATGTCTAAAGAATCTTACTGATTCGAACAAACATTTTGCAGAAACACGAAGTTACCAAGTTTAATGAACCAGTGAAGAACAACAGAATAGAAGAACTGAAATTAATTCACAAATCTAAAATTTGTAAAACACGTACCAGTATCTTAAAAAATTTGAATAGGAAAAAGATCAAGTCCACTGAACTCACAGTGTCCCGTTAAGGAAAATCTTCCCCTCTAGTATCCGAGGTTTGATTTGGAATATGACCTCCACAGTAAAATGAAATCAATCACCAGAGTATAGATCCCAATAACTCCGGTGTCAGTGAACCACTCAATGGTAGTAAAGTACACTTAGAATATTAGATTTAGTAGTTGAAGAAGAAGTCCATGAATTCTATATTAAAATGAGAGGAAATCTCTCAATTTATAGAAAAATAAAGGGTATTGCGAAAAGGTTCTTTTTGTGCCTTACCAGAAAGGTCACAAACCTTTGGAAAAGTCACAATCTTTCAGAAAGGTCTCACCTTTCATAAATGTCACAACTTTCCATTAAAGTCACAACTTTTCATAAAAGTCGCAACTCTTCATAAAAGTCGTAACATTTCATAAAAGAAACAACTCTTCATAAAAATCGCAACTCGTCATTTTTGATTCACACTTTTTTCAAAACCCAACAACAACAACTTAATAACTAAATCAAATCAATAAACAATGAGATAAATGCAAACCCCGTAATAGTAATAAGGGGAAATACATTTTTGTAGAATAAAGAACAATAAAAAAGCTGAAAAATAAACTTAAATCGATATAAAAATACAAAATTAAAAGGGTTACCAAAGTAATGTTTAAGATGTTCTAGTTTATTATTCTGGATCT
Source organism: Solanum arcanum (assembly GCA_027789145.1). NCBI lineage: Eukaryota > Viridiplantae > Streptophyta > Magnoliopsida > Solanales > Solanaceae > Solanum > Solanum arcanum. The sequence continues at coordinate 33,828,297 of CM050941.1, read as the reverse complement.
GGCTCCCTGCTCTAGTTGTCGGAGTTGTGTTTACTGTTATAAACTTCTGTGTGCAAACTAGAAGTTTGTTGCTTGCCTGAGTTATAGGCTCATTAATTCACTGGAAAAAAGAGAAAAATGAAGCGATCTTGTTTAGTGAATGAAAAGGGAAGAAAGTTTGGGGTTGTTTGGGTTGTTTATTGGTGATGGAGAAGATGGCTTATCTGGTTGTTTACCATTTTTTTTCAATGGCGTGAGAGAGGTTGTTTGGGGGTTGTAGATGGTGGTTTTTGTAGGTTGCCCCTGGAAAAAAGTGGTTTTGGGTGACAGATGTTCTTTTAGAATAGAATAAAAAATATTTTAATCTTTTTCCCTTCTTGAAAATTTCCTACCATCCAGTTTATTTTTTGACATAATTAGAACATAAATAGGGAATAGTTATACAATGGGCTCAAGAATGTGGCTCAAAATTGTTGATTAAAAAAATATTTGTGTATATAATTCTTATCCTCAGTTAAGGTATTTCTACACTGTGCAAAAAAGAACAAAATGAATATTAATAAAACTAGCTAATAAAATGAATATTAATAAGTGTGACGAATAAAATGAATTACATGTATGGAATTCAATATTTGAGGATATTCAACAAACTTTGACTAAAACATGTAACCATAATAAACGTATAAAAATCCTAAATTGAAAAATAAAGATATGTATCAATAAATTTATTAAAGATTATATTTTTGTTATAAACATGTTTGTATTATAGTGAATGTCTAAATATGTGGAAGTCCTTTTAGGATATGGTTAGGAATCCTACATTGGAACACTGTTAGGTTTTCTCTATAAATAAAGGGGTTCTCCTTCATTGTGAAGAATATCCAGGAATGTTGAATATACTTTAAAAGAAATAAGAAGTCTTTTCTCCTCTCCCTACTATACTCTTCTTTAAAATTTATATAATTTCATAGCACGTTATCAACACGAGCGGTATTTTGATAAGAAGAAAGAAGAATTGCGAGTAAGTATTATTAGTAGAAGAAAAGGTATGTGAAGTTCTAATTCACTTTTGATTTAAAAAGTGGAATCATCCCTAGTTAGAGGTGAGAATTTAAAAAGGGTATGTGCAGTTTATTTCATTTTGCTATTATATAAATTTTGTCGATTATATTCTCTACATCTTATTTTGACGGTATTTTATAAAATAATTGTCTCTTTTATTTGTTGGCTCTCTTTCACATGAAGGCATAATGTATCAACATATAATTTTGAAATTTAACTTTTTGAGAACTTAAAATTCTTAATAATCCTCATGTTAATTTTCTTTTGTTATTAAGTGTATAATTATGTTAGATTTATTAGATAAGAGGGAATCTAATTGAATATGGACTATTTATGCCTCAAAATTTTCTTTCTGACAACTGGAATATGCATCCATTTTTATTACACATGATACTTATATATGATCAGTAAATTAGGTTTATCGGAATAGCATGGAGAAAAGGTGAGTAAATTATAACTTTAGGTATTTTAATTTTCTAAATTAATAGTTTTATTTATGTTTAATAATCATTGAAAGTTGTAATGTTATTAAAGTCTATAGAGTGAGTCTCGATTGAGTATAAAACAACGGATTCATGTCTGATCGCACCATGAGGGTAAGACATTAGGTTCAAATGTTGGGGAACCGTGATGATTAGATTGTGGGTTTAAGTACCATCGATTTATGACCTAAGACAGTTATTTATGCATAAGACATTGAATTTGAGTATTAATGCATCATATTGATGATATAGTAATGATTAAAGAAAATCTTATGTGTTTTGGATGAGAAGTCATGAAATTTACTGAATTTTGTACATTATTAAAGTGAATGTGGTAGTAGTGCATAATATGTCTTAAAAAAGATAAGTGATTGAATATGCACATAAATATGGAATGAGATACTAAAGCTATCATAATTTGATATGTTGACATATTTGTTTCCATTCATGAAGAATGAGAACTTTTGATAAATACTTAAAATTTAGATCAATTCTCTAGAGGGAATGAGGTATAAGCAACCATGCTAGAAAGATTGTGACCTTTGGTCCATGATGTGGTATCACCAAGAATGTCGTTAAGAAGACATATTATAGAAACGTTTCAATGTTTTATCTTAAGGTTTGTATTGGACAAGAATTAGTGCAGTTGAGGCACATTCTATGACAAAATAAGAAGTTTACTAATTCCTATGCTTTCTAAATTTAGCATGACTGTCTGAGACATCATTTGTGTATAATGTTTAGATGAATTATGGAAAATTAATATGGACATCCATGGAAGAACCTAAAAATTCTCTTAAATGGCGATTTTATTGTATGACTTGTTATCATGACAAGTTCATTATGAAACAATCACAAACGAAAATTGAGATTGAGTCCCTTGCTTTCTAGGAACGTACACAGATATTTGTAGACCTACTCATCCACCTATTGGATTGTTTAGATACTTAATGGTCCTAATATATGTTTCTTCTAGTTGGTCTCATGTGTGCATATTGTTATCTCACAACTTGATGTTTGAAAAGTATTGGCACAAATAATATGTTTACATGCACAATTTTCTTCAGAATAGTTCATTTAGTGATGGGACCATGACTCACCTAAAAGGTAAAGTAATTCAGAAGAATTAAATCAGAAAATTACTTTTGGAGTAATAAAATTGAAATTTAGTCATATACTAGTATATTAGAAATTTAATAAACCAAAAGGAACATGACATAGTAAACTAAGAGTTTACAAGTACTAATAATTTAATTAGTTGGCATGAATAATTTGGTGATCTCAAATATGTACATACTGAGTAATAGACATACATTGGATAAATAAAAGATTATTTAAGAATTCCTTATGTTGCTTGTTCAAGTGATAAGTTGATTGGATCAACTAAATTCATAAATTATGATAATTATAAAAGGTGAATATGGGATCATTAGCCTATAATGTGATATGATAAATACATGCATCTATAAGATAATCACATCTGCGCTTGTTCTCAACCTTTAGTTTGACATTCGCGAAATTGTTTGTGCAAGATAATTAAGTAAGAGCACCAGTTTTAGAATATGAAATCAATACAATTCATGTTGATAATTCGATAAATATCCAAGTTGATCTGACATGCAATACCTTAAATAAATAGTCAATCTTTGTTAATGAGAACAAAGTTTCACGAACTAGATTATAATATAGTTGTATGCATGAGACAAATAAATTATTATCAAATTTTATTTCAATTTATTTATGGTCAGGGATCAAAAAAATTTCATCTGATTTTTTTGATATGTAGTATAAAATCAATTTATACACAATAATGCACAAAGATAGATTCTCCAAAATATTGAGGTATATGTTAGTTTTTTCTAACATAAGGGGGAGATTAGAGCCAATACAAGAGTTTTAAATACTCATATTGAATGTCCATTAAGGATAATGTCTATGACCTGCATGAAGGATGATAGACTAATCAATTATAAATAAAATAATTTTTTAAAACGGGTAGGATCAACGAATCAAAATGACCATAATAAGAAGACAATGTGCTCTTGGAGAGCATACGATATAACACTTTATGAAACCTCATTAGAGGGGTAGCTACCTAAAAAATGAAGTGATGATATCTCAATACGTTATTTCCTATTGTGAATCGATACAAAATGATATATCGTTGACGATATCTTTGATACAATAACGCGCAATGTTGGAAAAGATTATGATGATACAAATTCTACAACTATTAGAAAATGTTTGTTTAGAAATAATTATCAAGTGAAAAGTGGAATGATGCATCACATAAAGCTTATTTGACTTCCAATCTAGATACTAGAATATTTATACATCTAATATTAAATGATATCCTTTGACAAAATTGATATGAAAATATAAAATGGGTTCAAAATCAAAAACATAAAAAGGGTTTTGGAAAAGTTGTTTATCATTCTAACAAGGATTAATTAAACACAAAATGCATATAGCATATACAAGTATTATTGTGCAAGTTAATGACTAGAGTTGAAACTCTTTAAGAGTTCTCAAAAGACAATAGATTATTTTCTTAAAGAAGTTGAAGTAAGGAATTCATCAAAAAAAGAAATAAGGAAACATATTTTGTCAAAGTTTTTTTACAATCATGAGTTCCAAAGAATGGAGATATCAACATGCAACATGTTTGTTCAAGTAACAATACAGTTGATTTTGATAGAAAATTTACTCCAACAAAGATGAAAAGAAAAAGTTTGGAAATTTTCTCTTTATTGATTGCTTTAGAATACGCAGTTACAAGAGACCTTAAATAGAAAACTTAGTAAATAAAAAACATGTTACCTATCTTAATAATTCTTAATCTCAAAACTTACTCCATTACTCCTACAGCCTAAAGACTAGGAAACAACTTAATGACTCCTAAACAAAAGCAACAACATAACTACTAACTTACATCTGATCACGTTGCTAACGTTCCCTCCCTTAAACTGAAACATCTTTCAGTTAAATTTGTATACACCAAGTTGATCGCGTAGGTTAGAAAGGAAACTGGTTTCAAGGTCTTTGTGAACATGTATGCAACTTCATCTTTACTCCTACAATAAATAAGACTAATTTTTGGATCCTTAGTCAGATCACGAAAAAAAGTGATACTTCACCTCTATATGCTTACTTTGTCCATGTTCAACAGGATTATTTGAAAGATATATCAACGAAGTATTGTCACAATAGATAGGCGTTGGCCTATCCTGCAAAAATGAAGTTCTTCAAGAATATTCCTCAGTGAAACTGCTTGACAAGTACACGATTTTACAACTATATACTCTGCCTCGGTAGACAACAAAGTAACAATAGGTTGCTTCCTTGAAGACCAAGAAATAACTCCAGATCCCAACATAAAAACATATCCTGATGTACTTTTCCTCTCTTCAAGCTTTCCGGCAAGTCATTATCAGTGTAACCAACCAAATTTGAATCTACTCTCATATAATAAAGTATGCCATGGTCATTGGTACCATTCAAGTACCGCATGATCCTTTTGGCAGCTTGTAAATGCAATTCTCTTGGACTCTATATGAATATGCTAATGAGACTTGCATTGTGCAAAGCATTAGTCCTTGTTGCGATCAATTACATCAAGCTTCCAATGATTTGCTTGTATAAAGATCTATCCACTTATCTCCCTTCAGGTTTATTTAACGAGCTTCAGACCATTCTCCATTCTTCTGCTCATAGTGTTGTTATTTTTCATCTGGAATCTATGCAGTTTATATTGCACATATTTCTTTTGATAAACAAAAATACCATCAGCATATTGATTCACCTCCAAACCAAGAAAATAATGCATCATACATAAATCAGACATGTCAAACTCAACCATCATGGACTTTAAAGTTCTCAATCATAGACACATTACTTTCGGTATAAATTAAGTCATCCACATATAAAAACACCATTAAGACCCTTGGACCTTCCCTTTTAGTGTAAAGAGCATGTTCATATCGACATTTTCGAGATCCCTCCTATTAAAAATAAGTATCTATGCAACTATACCAAGCTCCTGAGCTTGTTTTAGTCCATATAGAGCCTTTTTCAATCTAAGAACTTTATTCTCACCACAAATTTTACATAGCCCAGAGGTTTTTCTATAAATACATTTTCTTGAAGTTCACTATGTAGGAAGGCATATTTCACGTCCAAGTGATAGATTTTTCAAGCATTTTGAGCAGCCAAAGCAATCACCAGCCTGATGGTATCTAAACGAGCAATGGGAGCAAACACTTATACATAATCAACACCATATTCTTGCTTGTATCCTTTTCCTACTGAGAAAGCTTTGAACTTGTTGACCTCTCTGTTTTCCTTCAACTTTGTTTGGTAAACCCATTTGACACCAATGGTTTTCTGATTTTCTGGAGATTTGTAAACTCCCAAGTATCATTTTTTTAATTGATCTAATATTCTCGTCAATGGCTTGATTCAACATCATTTCTTTAACGACATTGACAAAAGATATAGGATCACAATCAGAATATAAAGAAAGATGACTTGCTGTATTTCCTAGTCCCATATACCTCATAATTCTCCAACCACCTTTGCGCCTCTTTATTACATTTTGGAGTTCATTGTTCAATTGAGAATCACCTGATTCATGTTCAATACATTCGGTATCCCTTACAGTTTGACTTGCTTGCGAGCTGATCTCCAAAGGTCATTCTAGTTCCTCTTCTTCTTCAACCAAAACTTGAATATGCTGAAACAAATTGTTATCTCTCCAATTCATGATTTCTTCTTCATTAAAAATAACATCTCACCTAAAAACGATTTTCTTTGTAATATGATTGAACAAGCGATAAGCTTTTGTTTTTTCACTGATACCAAAGAAAATGCACTTCTGACCTTTATCGTCTAACTTCTTCCTCGTCGCATGTGGAATATGTGCATATGCTATTCACCCAAATATCCAAAACTACTCAACATTTGGTTCCAATTTCTGTCTCGGTAGGACATGCATTGCTATTACTATGAAATTCATCAATTACGCCTACTCCAAGCTTCATGAGGTGTCATACTTTGAATAGACATGGTAGGATATCTATTCAATATATAAACGCTCCAACTAACTGCTTCTGCCAAAAAATCTCTTGGTAAGTGACTTCTCTTTAAAATACTACATACCATATCAAGAATTGTGTGATTTTTCCTTTAACATAGACCATTCAGTTGACGTGTGTAGGCCGCGGTAAAGTTCCTTTTAATTCCATGTTTCTCACAACATTCTACAAATTTGAGTGAGTTATATTCACCACCTTGATCAGTCCGCCAAAACCTAATTTGACAACCTACATCATTTTCAACAAGCACTCTAAACTTCTTAAAAGTTTCAAATGCTTCAAATTTTTCTCTTAAGAAAGACTCCAGTATTTCTGCTATAATCATCAATGAAGCTAATGAAATAGCGTTTACGTCCATTAGATGTAGGACTGATAGGACTATATCTGAGTTCACCAACTTCAAACCTTATTTGCCCTCCAAGAATTGCATTTTGGAAATGGTTCACGGTGTTGCTTGCTAACAACACACTCTTCACATACTTCATTGGGTGACTTAAGCTATGGCAGACCCAACACAACTCTTTTTGTTTTAGAAACTTCAAGGTACAAAAGTTTAAAGGCCCATAGCGAAAATGCCACTTCTAGGAATCCTCCGTAACTTTTGTAGCGAAACAAGATTTTGTGGAGTTGTGAAGATATAAAGGAAACAAGTCATTTGATGACATATTAATCTGTGCGATTAACCCCAAATGAGATTTACGTATCTTACAAAGTCTATCTTTGATATTAAGTTCATATCCCTTTTCTTGAAGTTTCCCAGATATTAGTAGATTCGTCTTTATTGTAGGGACATAAAACACATCACGTATGGTATGAATGGAGTTGACTTGTACCTTTATCTTTCCCATTACAGAGACCACTGAATTATCTCCAAATCTCACTGTATCACGAAACGTTTAATCCAACTCTAAGAATGCTTCTTTCTGTCCCGACATGTAATTACTACAGCCTATATCGAGATACCATACGTCATTTGAACCTTTCTCTTTGGCAATGTATGCCATCAAAAGTGAAATATCCTCTTCTTCACCCTTTGTTTCCATAACTTCCTTTATTTCTGTAAAGTCAGATCAGCCACCACTCTTTCTAATTCAATTGGTGCGACACTCAGATCAATAATGTCCAAATCGATGCATCTATAACATTCAATTTGAGACTTGTTACGCCTTTTTTCTTTTTCATGTGAATCTCCAGTCCTGCCCTTCTCCTTCTTTTGGTGTATCCCTTCCATTTGACTTTATCCTGATTTTTACCGTTCGAAGACATTGCTGCCTTAAATGCTACTTCATCGTTGTCCTGTTGGTTTATTTTTTGTTCATGACACAACAAAGAACCTTGAAGCTCTTCAAGAGAAAGAGTATCGATATCTTTGAATTCTTCAATGGAGCAACAATATAACTGAACTTTGTAGTCATTGAACTAATTATTTTCTTAATAACGGTAATATCCTACAATCTTTCACCATGAATTCACATTTTTTTCGTGATAACCAGCGTCCTAGAGAAAACATTTGCTACCGAATCACCACCTTTCTTACGTAGAGTCTCAACCTCACCACGGAGTGCTTGAAGCCTCACTCATTTTGCCTTTGATGTTCCTTCATACTTCTTCTTCATGGAATCCCATATTTTTTTGGAAGTGTTCTTACAAAGAATAATTTCAAGTATCGAGCGATAAATATCCTGAAAAAGGTAATTCTTCGCTTTGAGATCCTTCTATCTTAGACTACCCAATTCTGCCTTTTGTGTTCCCGACAAGGCAGTACAAGTTGCTGGCTCTTGCACGCCAATACTGAAAACTAGCGAAAACTCTTTGGACCTAATCAAGTTCCCCATAAACATGCTACAATGGTCGTATTGACCATCCAACCGCGGAATAGCGGCCTTGACAAAATTTTCAGCAGCCATCTCTTGTTGCAACAATAATACTTCAAAAAAGAAGAAAAAACTTTTTGGCTCGGAAACCAAATAATAGAAAATTTATTGCAAAAAAGATGAAAAGAAAAGACTAGAAAGTTTGGAAATTTTCTCTTTATTGATTGATTTAAAATATGCAGTTACAAGAGTCCTTAATAGAAAACACAGTAAATAAAAAACACGTTAACTCTCCTAATAATTCTGAATCTCAAAACTGACTCCACTACTATGATAGCCTAAAGACTAGGAACAACTTAATGACTCCTAAACAAAAGCAACAACATAACCACTAACTCACATCTATCACATTGTTAACAAATTTATTCACCAAATCTCTACAAACTACAACTTTCAAGAAGATGGTGCACAAGTTTGGAAAGTGAAGATTCAAGTCTCTAGATTGATATTCTTATTAGGGGGAGTTAATACATGATGTACTCTTTTTCCCTCGCAAGGTTTTGTCACATTAGGTATTCCTTGCAAGGTTTTTAATGAGGCATCCATAATGCGTATTATTAGAAATGTACTTTATTATCATTAGATTTTTTTCTCATTAGATTTTATCCAGTAAAGGTTTAACGAGGTACATAATCTACCAATATTCAAGGGGGAGAGTTATAAACATATTTTTGTTATAGTGAATGTCTAATTACGCGGAGTCCTTTTATGATATGGTTAAAAATCTTACGAGAGTAAAATAAAATTTTTTGTGGTATTTTCTTAAGTATTTAATTTAATGTGTAGGAAATACGAGAGTAAAATAAAAATTTTATTTAACTTACTTTGATGAGTCGGAGTTTAGAGGGGTAAATTTAATTTTAAGATGTGGTATTTTATTAAGCATTCAATTTGATGAGTAGAAGCCTGGAGATAAATTTTGATATTCAATTTAATTTAGTATAATGAGTAGAAGTCAAGAGGGTAATTTTTTTTTGTTTTAGTGATATTTTCTCAAGAATTTTATTTGATGTGTAGAAGTCAGGATCTAGGAGAGTCAATTTTGAATTTTATATTATTTTATTTGATAAGAAAAAGCAAACAAGGGTAGTTTGGAATTTGTAATAACTGGGTTCCGTCTATATAGAAAACTGAACAGGGAAATCATTTGGGGTCAAAAAACTTTTCTGTAGCATTTCGATTTTCTCAACCTAGTAAAGATTAGGACGAAATTGGAATCATCAACGTGTAGGGAAATCATATAACAATTGGATGAATTATTTGTTAATTTGATTAAATGAGTGGTAGATAACTATCTAAGACATAACACATCAATGACGCAATAGAAATATTGTGTGATCAACATACCTCCAGCTATTATTACCGATTTAGTCGAAGTCGTCTCTGTTAGTTTACTAATCCGACAATTCTTCTTTTTTTCAAAGATCTTCTAAGAAGTCAAAAACCTCAATCTTAGATGGTATGGAGTTTTTAGAAGTAAAAAGCTTAGGGACCTTTGAACCAAATGACATTTTTATAATCCTACCTCAATTAAGAAAGCGTAAGAGGTTATGAAAAGTTTTACAACATGGGATAATGGGTAGTTACCTATCTTCCTAGTAGTGGGTTAATAGATAGTTACCTACCTTCCCATTAGTGGGATAATGGGTATTTACTAACCTCCATGTAGTGGGATAATGGTTCATAAAGTTCGATAATGTATTTATGTTATACAGACCATATAAACATTAACAAATATGCTAACATTCTACCACTTGGTCCAAATATTCTAATCCTATTAATGAAATATAATACACGAATCATGGCTATAGTTTCTCCTTGAGCGAGTAGTATATTTCATGTATTACAATTCAGTATATATCTAAACATTAGCCCACATAATTAATGAATAAACTCAATATTTATGCAAGGTCCATACTTTAGTGACATTTGTGAAAATATAATTAAATGATCACACAGTTAACTAGAAATATCATATAAAATAGAGTTTCATAAAAATTAATTCTTATAATGAAATTTTACATAGTGGGACTAAATCATATTGTGACTACATGATCCTTAAATTTATTTTGTGGCGTGTCTTTAGTTAAAGGATCTGGTAACATTACTTCAGTGCTAACGTTTTCAATGACCATTTTCTTGTCTTTAACACTTTCTGTTATAGCCAGATATTTGATGTCGATATGTCTGCTTTGATTACTTCATTTATTATTCTTTACCATAATGACAATAACTGAATTGTCACAATATCCCCTTAATGGCCTATGCATAGATTTGAGAATTGTAAGTCCAGACCAAAAAATCTTTTATCATACAACATGTGAAGTAGCCTCAAAACAAGAAACGAATTCACCCTCGATAGTGGAAGTAGTAACTGGAGTCTGTTTGGCACTATTAGAAAATATAGCTCCACCGGCTAACATAAATAGGTATCCTGAAGTTGATTTACGAGAATTAACACAGCCAACAAAGTCTGAATAAGAGCAGCCAATGACTTCCAATTCATTTGATCGTTCGTACATAAGCATCTAGTCTTTTGATGCTTAAAGATATCTTAAGACTTTCTTTGGAGCTCCCCAGTGGTCAAGACCTTTATTACTCTAATATCTTCCTAATATTCGAAAAACAAATGATATTTCAGGTCTTGTACTAAGCTAAGCATATATCAAGATTCCGACAATGGAAGTGTAAGGAATATCCATTTGTTCCCTCTCATGATCGTTGTTCGCGCACGGATTAAAGTAGAACTTGTCACCCTTCAAATAGGATCTACACTTGGTGAACTATCTTTAATTTAAAACCTCTCTAAAATTTTATTGATATAGGATTCTCGAGATAAACCTAAGGTACCTTGATGTCTCTCTAGATGAATCTTAATACCAATAACATAAGATGCATACCCATGTATTTCATATCAAAAATATTAGAGAGAAATTGTTTCACGTCATGCATCATTCCCTTATCATTTGATGCAAATAATATATCATCCATATATGGAACTAAGAAATATATTTTACTCCCACTAATCTTATGGAATATACATTGATCAATAATATTCTCAATAAAGTCTAGGGAATAGATATAATTATGAAATTTCAAATACGATTGACGGTAATATTATTTTAATCCATATATGGATTCCATTAACTTGCATATCAAGTGCTCACCATTACTAGAGGAGAATCCTTCAAGTTGATTCATATAAACCTCTTCCTCTAGATCACCATTGAGAAATGTGATTTTCACATCCATGTGCTGCAATTCTAAGTCAAAGTGTGCTACTAATTCAAATATTATGCGCTGGAAATCTTTTTGGACACAGGAGAAAATTTCTCCGTATAATAAATCATATCCTTATGAGTGAATACTTGAGCAAGAAGTCTTTCTTTATATCTTTCTATGTTGCCTGATGAATCCTTTTTTATCTGAAAGATTAATTTACATCAATGGTTTAAACATCATTAGGCAAATCGGCAAGATTGAAGACCTCATTACTTTTCATAGAATACATCTTTTCTTTCATGGCATTTTACCACAATTAACCCTTTTTTGAATTCATGGATGGTAAAAAACTCAGGTTCATTTTCAACTCCAATGTAGATTCTTGCAAATATACAACAAAGTCACTAGGAATTGTTGATTTTCTTTCTATAGTAGATCTTCTCAATGCTACATGAAAATTTCCTGTGGATCATGTTGTTCAACTTGTTGTTCAATAATTTTAATAATTACTTGAACAACTTGATCTATATGCATGTTTTCTGCATTTTGTGGAATTTTATTGATTAGTTGCTCAAAACCCATTTGAACTTGAGGCGTATTATGCATAACAATAATTTTTTGACTTGAAGTGGAAGGTTGATCTCTTATTGAAATTGTTTTCTGAAATTGATCAATCCCATTAATTTAGTCATTTTCAAGAAAATTTGCATTTCTTGATTCGACAATCCTAGTACTGTTAGATGGACAATAATCTGTATTAATTAGACCTTTGGACATATCCTATGAAATATCCACTAATGGTCCTAGGATCCAATTTCTGATCTTGTGTGTTGGAAATTTTATCATCAGACGGGCATCCACATACACGTATATGTGTTAAACTAGGTTTCCAACCTTTGAATGACTCAAAAGGTGTGTTTGGAACAACCTTTGTTTGAACTTGGTTAAATATGTAGGTTATTTTCTTAATAGAGTCAATCTACAAGGACATAGGTAGCTTAGAGCTACTCTTTATACCACACACCATGTCCAATAATGTTCAGTTTCTCATTTCTGCTACACTACTCTTATTTGGAGAACCAGGCAAAGTATATTGGGCAACACTCACATTTTTTTGAAAAAATTTCCAAATGGACCTTGTACTTGTCCATCTTCTGTATATCTACCGCAATACTCACCACCTGTATCAATTTTCATAATCTTAATTTGTTTTTCGCTTTGTTTATCTACTTGAGCCTTGAAAACTTTAAAGGTTTCTAATGCTCCATCCTTATAATTAAGCATGTAGACATATATTTATCTTGAGTAATCATCTATAAAAGTGATAAAGTATTAGTGACCATATGTGTCCATGTGTGTACAAAATATATCTAAATGTATGATTTATAATTTGGTTGAACTCCTCTTTGCTCCTTCTTTGACTTGTTGGTCAGCTTGCCCCTAATGCAGTATGTGCATGTATCAACATTAGTAAAATTTAAATTACTAAATACTCAATTATTTACTAATCTCTTAATTCTATTAATGGAGATATGTCCAAATCTTCGATGTCATAAGGTAGATGAGTCTTCTATTATAACACATTGTTGGTGCAACCTTGTACATCCATAACAATATGAGTGGAGTCATTTTGTAAATTAAGAGAGAAAGCACCATCAGAAAACATACCATAACCAACAAGTATGGATTTATAAAACAGTTTGGAATCATCTTATAAAAAGAAGGAATATACCAAAGGTACAAGTGATGATACTTAAATTAACTTCCTACAAATATTAGGAACATAAAAAAAAATTTATAACTCTAAAATAAAATAACTAATAAGAACTAAATTGCGTGTCTCAATAGATTCCACATGCAACTGAATCTTGTTTCGAGAATAGATGACTCACTCATCTCCCACTAGTTTCCGCAGGTTTCTTAAATCCTACAATGAATTCGTAGTATGGATTGTAGAAGCAGATAAATCCACCACGAGTTATTATTAAAATCAATCATATTATCTTCATAATAAACAAAAGAGATAGAAGTACCTTTCTTAACAAGGTATTTTTGAAAGTTGACACAATCTTGCCTTATGTTCACCTTCTTTCTAGAGAACTGACACTTGGATTCCTTTTTATGTCAGTTTCAGGTGGTGTCATTACTTTAGACCTCCTTTTTTCTTGATTGGTCTTTTTTCCTTGACTAATCATGAATGCACGTTCTTCCGTTTCCATTAGTAGTTGACCTTCCTCTTGAATACACATGGCCATGAGTTCTTGAATAGACCATTTATCTTTATGTAAGTTATAAGGGATCTTAAAGGGACCATACTGTACAAGTAGAGCATTCAATATATAGTGCCAAGGAAAGTTTCAGACATTTCGACCTAATGATCTTTAGTGGAGACTAAGTCTTGCATTTTAATAATTTGCTCATGCACATTTCTCAAACTAGGTAGCCTCATTGATTAGAATTTCTTAATCAAAGTGCTGGAAAGTGTCTTATCTGAAGTCTCAGACTCTTTATCAATAGTCTTCAATAATTCCTTGACATTTGTTATGTTGTTCGGTAGAACTACGAATACCAGTAGAGATTTTGGTCTTAGTGAACATCACAGTCAAATGGTTACAGCGTTCCCATTATTCTTGAAAAAATATATGATCTTGAGTGTTAATTTCATTAATAGGTGTCTCATCTTTGAAGATAGCATTATGAAACACCACACACCCTAAGTTAAGGAGATTTCTGTCCTTCCAAATCTTATAGTTCTCACAATTTTATTCGAGAATATCACAAATAATATAGAAATTTGCATGTTGTATAACTGCAAAAAAAAAAAATTCAAACATAAAATAAATTTCGCCCAAGTAATATAAAGTTGAATCTACTTACAGGGATAAATTTTTAATTCAATAAGATTCATATTTATGATAAAATTATTGATTTAATAGCATGATATTTTATCTTTATGATAAAATTTGTAAACTCTCATTCATAATTCATGTTGGTAATTATGAAAATTATTTAATTTTTCATATTAATTAATTATGAACCTTAATAATAAAGAAATTAAGTGACGATATCATGCATAATTAATTACATTCTAATGTCAAATTTTTTTTAGTTGATCATTAACTTTAAATTTTATTCAACTAAATATGTTCTTGCTAAATTTTAATCAAATAAATTCTAGATTACTTAGTTATTTATTTGTTTAAGTGATCCTGAATATAACATACAATATCATTTAGTGAAGATCGGTCAGGCAAAATATCAATCAAATAAAATTGTTCGAATCACTTAATATTAAATCAAAATCATATACAAGATTTATTGTTGAATATAAGTCAACAAAACAACAATTTTTTTGCTCTTTATTATTAGGAAATGTTTCAATAATTACAAAAAAATATCTGAATTTTTAAGAACCAATTTGAGCCATATTAGAGAATTCCCAAAACTAACAAAGTAGAAGAAACCCAATTGTTGGGATGCCAAATGTAAGATTTACAGCGCAATTTCGCAACGGTAATATATTTGTGATAGACATACCTCCAACCATTTTTAGAGATATAGTCGGAGTACTCTATGTTTTTTTTTCCAATTCGACCATTCTTCTTTTCTTCAATGATCTTCTAAGCACTCAAAATATCACCCTTAGATGGTATGGAGTTTTTGGAGATAATGTTCTTAGTGACCTTTGAACCAAATGACATATTTAAAATCTTCCTTCAATCAAGAAATGTTAAGAGGTTATGGGATGTTTTACAACATCGAATAATGGGTAGTTACCTACCTTCCAAGTAGTGGGATAATGGGTAGTTACTAAACCACATGTTGTGGGATAATTGTCCATGAAGTGCAATAATGAATCCATGTAATATAGACCATATAAGAATTAACAAAAATACTAACTAACTCGTTAAGGATTCTGTATGACTTTAATAGAAATCCCACAATTTATCTTAGCGTGAAAGGTATTTTCTGATCAACATTGATTAGAGGTTTATTGTGAAATGGGGGTCTTGGAATAATTTAAATAGATCATTGGTTAATGCAGGTCACCTTTGCAGGCATTTTGCCGTTCTAGCAGAGCCCCAGCAGTGGGGTGAGGGTCGTTGTGGTGGGTTGGATGCGACTTAAAGTCGTAAAAAACCTATATACTACCTTAATATAAACTTTTTGATTTTAGGATCTAAGGAACAAACCACAGGTGACTCTTAAACTTTTCACCATTCTTGAGTCTAAAGGTAAGGTTTTATCTCTTCGAATCCTTTTTTGGATTTATAGAACATAATAGATTGATAAATTCATATTGGGGCACAGTAATTAAATAGCTTCTATGGTGTAAACAACCCTAGTTTGGATACTTGAGATCATGAGTATGATCGATGGATTATATAATTGCTAC
This sequence comes from Solanum arcanum, assembly GCA_027789145.1. Lineage (NCBI taxonomy): Eukaryota > Viridiplantae > Streptophyta > Magnoliopsida > Solanales > Solanaceae > Solanum > Solanum arcanum. The sequence continues at coordinate 33,812,189 of CM050941.1, read as the reverse complement.
AGATTTGGGTAATTCGTAGTTGATTGTTCATTCCCGTGCTGTTGTGATTGTTTGTATACCAAAAACATGCAGAACGAATGTGTCAAGGTAGGGATCGAGTTTCTTCAGATTTCAAGCTTGTTTCGATGAAGGTTATGATTGTGATTCTATTATTGTGTGATATATGTTTGTTATTGCTTCATTAGGGTACATGTATGTATATGAATGTTGTCTTACTAATCATGGTTGTTTTAAATGAGATAGATGAATAATGATTGCCATGAAATCATGACTATAATGTATGATATTGAGGATATACTTGTTATTGTGATTATGATTGTGGTGTGTTTAATTTATCGGTTGTCCCGTTCGACATGACTAACATGAATCTGTTGCCATGTTTAGGCATAACTAACATGAATGGTTGCTACGTTGTGGCACGAATATAGGATAATCTTTTATTTTCAGGCATAATTATTAGATCATGTATCCAGTTCCGGTATGCTACCAGTTTGAATTTTGTTCCATGAGAGGACCAATGATGTGATATAAAATGTGAAGTTGTTCATTGTTCGTAAATATAGATATTATATTTTATGTTTGATAAATGCATGTGATTATTTTGTTGTAAAGTCTTATGTATGTTGCATTTAGTGGGATAGACGCATGATTATCATGACCATGGAGTAAATCCTATAAGTAACATTGCGTACATGACCTATCGGAGGTCTTATACAAGACCATAGTCATCATTTATCGCATAGTCATAGAAAATTTAGCGGAAAATTTAAAACATTTCAAAGCATATCATATCCTAGACCATCACTTCATATATATATATATATGTGTGTGTGTGTGTGTGTATATATATATATATATATATATATAATATATAGATAGCCTCTAAGTCTCTTTTATCATCTTAGACTCAACATCAATAGAGTAGAATCGGGACACAACCGTTAACGACATAAAATAATAAGCTAATTATTACATAAACTTGAATAAGAATTTGACAAAGGAAATCCTTTAATTATAAGGATCCCTTTTTTTGAACTTGGGAGATCTATCCAAGCTCTTAACTTAGGAGACATCCTCTAGCCATCACCACCTACACTTTGTGTAAAAAAGATGAATAAGAATGGTATTAGTACAAGAATGCACTAAGTTGATAATCATGCAAAAACATGCATTTAAAGAGGACATTTAGTCAGAAACAATGCATTATGCCTTTAAGTGAAAACCTCATCATCCTTGACACAATAAGCATCACATAATTCATATACTTCATATAGACATTTACAATGGTAACAACGTCACAAAAAGTAACATAATTCACCTAAGGCTCATTTAGCATTTCATAACATAACCCTTAATTTACCTTAAGTCCTTTTACCCCAAGTAACCTTCTAGTAACACTTGGTGTAATGTATGAATTATGTCCCATTCCACCATCCACACTCAAGCATCACGTTAAGGTCACCAAGATACACATTCTACAACCTTCATTAAGTCGACATATACATTAATAGAAGCATAGTATATCATAAGACACATACTTCACATTTTGCCCAACATACTTTATGGACCACAGATAGAACTTCTTAAAAGACACAATGCAAGTCAACACTACCAACAACATCGTAATAAGGCAATAGTCAACAATAGTGTATCTTAACATCATTTCATTAAAACATCATGAGACCTTACGCATAATCCCAATCTAAGCTTACTAGTGCAACATACATGTAAATTCCGATAACCTCATAAATACTAAGTAAACTCACAAAGAGATCACAAGCATCATCATTTACTTCATACAACAACATGAAAACTTTAGTCAATTAAAATATATCAAGACCTTAATCTTATGGTGATTAAAACCAACATTATTTATACAAAGTAAGACCTCATCATATAGACTCAATAGGACTCATACTATGCATAATATCATAACAAGTAGGTCATTGCCATAGTGTCACACATGCGAGACATATGCATATGCATAAACATATAGAACTCCCTCCTAGAACTCTCTTAAAGAGCTACTTGTGCATTGCATAGGTAAAGTCTCATACCCTCACCTACAGTAAGCAACTTGTCTTTCGTTATCCTTGTTAGGGTTCATCACAATATTTCCATTGTCCATTTTACATTATAAAACCCTAGCCTTAACAAACATTGAGATTATGTAAGCTAAACATGGAATCTGGTGTTATGGAACCCCACACCAAAAGGAGGTTCTTTACTTTCCAATGTAGAACTCTAAAATTATGCTATTTTCTAGGTTGATACACGTGCTAGGTATTATTGGGGAAATATAGTTAAGGAACTAGGATATGTATATTGAAACCCTCTTTATTCCCTTAGGCATTGTAATTTCTATCTCATGAGGACATTTCGTGAACATGTCTTCCCTCATTGGGAAGCGACACCTCTCATTTATCAAGTTCACTTGGTGATAAGCTAAGTTCCTTTTTTTAAAAACCTTTAAGTCAAAAAGACAAATAACTTCTTCTATTGTGCAATGGTCATTGGAAAATAATCAATTCAATAATTGGATAATCACAACGAGATGCAACGAGTGCACATATTGCCTATGTAACTTCATTTGTTCTAATTGTAGCCGCACATTCATGTTTGTTCTATTGATAGTAGTAATTAAGTCATCAGTATTAATCGAAATCGAGATATAAATTTTTACATGAACAACCACTTTCAAAACAAGAGGTGGCAAAATTTCAAAAATGATATTTTTCAGAAGGGTTAAAATTCTTATGAAATTAGGACCAAAAAGATAGTCATAAGATGAAACATTTGAGAAAGCAATTTAAATAGATTCCCCACCTATGTACTAAAAGACACAAACATTTAACAAAACTAACAATTAATAAAGGTGGACTTCACCCTACCACAAATAAAGGCATTTGTCCTGAAGTGCAGTTCATATGATACACGAAAGTTGATGCAAAGTTATATGGATAAGAGAGTAAGGACAAAAATCATGTTCAAGTTGTTGTTTTGTTTGTTCGTGCATTTCTCCCATTGGAGACATCAGGTGGTTTACTCATTATAGAAACTAGTACTGCTTCCCCTATAAATGTTTGTTCTGTCTCCATTGGTTCCTCTTAAGAGCATTAGATGTGTCCTCAATGATGTCCCTTTTTGTCGAAGTCTTTGGTTCAAGCTTAGTCGCTTCTCCATAAATAAAGATGGAATTACCCTGTTGTACCTAAATTTGCATTATCGTGATCACATCCTTGAATGTTGCAATCTTAACGGTGCTTCTTTTGTTGCATTCGCACACTGCTATTCTTGTATGAAGTTCATGAACAGTTGTTTTTAGCGCGGTAACAACATTAGTCAAAGTAGTCTGGATCATTCATGCCATAGAGGTTTATAGGGCATCAATTAGACGATTTGCACACTGAGCAAGTTGCTCAATTTGGTAAATCATGACTTGTGTGATCTAAACCTGAGGTGCAATGTTAGCGGTAGGTTGATTTTTGATTGTAGAGGAAACTGACCATATTGTATCAGTTGGATGGGCTTTTGACACTTTTACCTTTACCTGGTTCTCCTCCTGATCCTTTCGGTATTCTTATTCAATTCACTTGATGTTGGTGGATAATGTAGGAGTGATTTTTATATCCTTCTAAGCTTTTTGAGGTACTTGAGCTTGCTTGCACAATTTAGTGATCAGGACTGGGAAATTTAGTGAAGTTTGGCGTTGTTTTGAGCATATGATGATTTTACACGCTATAATATACCCAAAGCTAAATTGAATTCTTTCAATAATGCAGGCTAGACATGCAGATATATTCATTTTCTGAAGGCATGATTGAGCTACTGATAAAACTATACAAATATTGAGCTGCTACATTTAATGTTTTCTGTTCTGTAGTTGTGCTAGGTCTTAATCAATTCGGAGTATCATATGAAATTAGGGGAGCTAACAAATTTTTCATGTTATCCGATGTTCCCATTTTGGTTTGGTGTTTGCATAAATCCTCCATGTTTTTTGGAAGACCTAAAATAACATTAATACTGTCGGGATCGCACAAGAACGCCCTCCCCGGTATTATCACAAAGTCAACTGGCCTGAGTGTTGGTATGTGTTTTCTTCCAAATAGTATCATGGATTTTTAAGTCGTGTAGGATTCTTGAACAAAACTTGGAATATATGAGCCACGAGACATAGTGAAAAGCTGGAAGAGATGATACCTCAGTATGCTCATAATTTCTGGATATCTATCAATCACCCCATCTATGGAGAAGAGTTTCTCTTTAAGAATAATTCATAACAATCAACTGGTTTTTCTGTTTTGATGTTTCTTGTAGGGGACTTTGCATGTTTTTTACATATTTTCTTGCAACAAGTTTCTTCATGTTGACTTTTTCTAAGTGTATTTGTTCACTTGCGTACCTCCATTTGCTTTCCCTTGAGGGGACATTAACTTTCTTGCAACTTCAGATCTTGTCATACCTACAACCACAAGTATACGCAAATGTTGTTAATAATGTTGAACTGGGTTTTGGTTGATATTTCAGCTCATTCAAACTGGAGAACCGCAGATATGATTAGGTAGACCAAATTCTTGATGTCAAATGTTGCAATTTAATATGCATTTATGAGTTAATCGGTTGATCGCTCAATAATTGGTATGTTTGCTGAGTGTCCCAACTTAACAGATCTGCTCCGCTAGGTGACTTGTTGCCCTTTTTTGTTCTAATTTCTCAAGATCTATCCTGCAACCCTTTGAAATTAAGAGTTTACGGATGCTCTTCTCAACCCTTAGTTTGGTTCACACAATCGTTGTCCAGGATACTCAGATTTCTTTTCATTCTCATATCATGAAAATTGGACATACCTTACTTGGGAAAAATATATCTATAAAGGGAAAGTATCATAATTGAAGGATAGTTATAATGAACTAACCTTTTTTATTGAGCAGGTGAGAATTATGACAATAATAGCCAAATAGATCTAGACTCAAACACTAATTACTCAGATAAAAATACTTATGAAATGCAAGAGCTTTGATGAGACTAAGCAGGTGTGATTTTGTGAAAATCCAGAATGGCAGTAATGAAAGGGTGGAGGATTAGAGGCAACGATTTTATACAAGTTGTTCAAATCTCATCTAGTTGGCGAAGTAAAGAGACTTTCTACCCATTTACATGGCGGTATGACAATTGAATCTTTTCTTCTCCAAATCGTAAAGAACCTTCAGGTGATTTGAAAAACCAATACGTGTACATTATTACAATCGCCAATCAAGTTAGAGCTTAACCAACAAAATTTGTGTACGTTGATCCATTCCTTTGAGAATTCCTCCACTCATGAATCTACAATAATCAAACACCCTTATTTTAAAGAAGATACTAGAAATACTGACAGGGTTTTGAGTTGCTTTCCAAATATCGCCTTAGTTAACGTCGTGGCATGATGCAGGTTTCCTTGTTAGGTCCCTTTTTGGTGTTTACCACACCACCACTATGTGTTTCTCTACTTCTTTGCTAGTGGAGCATCATCGACTCTTGACCTATAATATTTTCAAGCACTTGGATAGCTTTTGAATGAGACCAAATCACTAGTTTTATCCCTTCAATATCTCCTTTCAATTCCTACAATACTTCATCCTTTTTAGTTACCTTGAGGAAAGTGGTTGAATGTAATTTGTCAATTTGTTGTGCCTCACTATCTTCGAGATTTCTTCTTTCATAAGGAGGTATATACCTATATTTTTGCTTGTATTGACCTTGAACCATTTTAATCCTTTCCTATCTTATCCATCTAGGCTATCAGAGTGTCTAGCATGAAGTCTTTCTCTAGTTTAAGTTTCATCTTAGTCAAGTCATTGAATAGTTGCACTACTGTGGCATATGATTAGTTGGCTAGGCCACCCGGAGTAAAATTGTCAACCATTTTCTTGGACCCAAAACTGAGACCTCGGTAAAAACAATATGTTAGTATCATCTCGGGAATACCATTATTCTGATATTTAGTGATCAATACATTAAATATGATCCAAGATTGGTAAATCCTTTAACTTTCCATTTGTTTGAAGGTCCAGATTGTATCTCTCTTGATGATTACCTCTACTTTAGACCATTCCATCATTTTTCTAACACTAGCACTCATTCTTTGTGAGATATTCATACAAAGAATGACACATGAGTAACCGCTAAATTAGAGGAAACTACATTGCAAAGACCTAAAAATAATAACTAACTACATTTTCACATGATACCACACCCCGGCAGCGACGCCATTTCGATGCTTCAATATGTGTATCCTTAATATTTCATAATCAAGGACACTAACCTATAGTTTAAATTTTTAAGAATTAGAGATACTAAAGTAACCCAACCAAGGGTTGGAGTGTGTCCCAAGGAAGTGGTAGTTAAACTAGTAGTTACTTAGAATTCCATTCTAAATAGTGATAGCTCAACACATTTTCGAATCAAACACAAATTAAATTCAATTTGTGACACCAAAGTTTCAAATTTAAAGAAAAGGGTTTTTTCACAAGTAGTAAAATAGCAAATATAAATGATAAAACAAGTCTAAGAGAGAGTTTTTGGGCTATGACCTCAATATATTTGCACACAAACTATTGGGTACATGCTTTCGATTGGAAAATTTGCAAGACAACGGTGACTAGGCTAAGCTTGAGGTTGAAATAAGTTTCCGCTTGGGCAACTTAACCCATATAATTTGGGTACCTCTCGGATACCCACTCATCTAAACGAACAAGCCTACGCCTTAACCACACCCTTAACATTTTGTGGAGGGTGCTTGGATATGGTACTAGGACTCACCCTCTCAGGCTGAACCTCATGTCAAGTCATTCCTTATGCCATAAGTCTAATGGTCTTAGTTTTGAGACCTCCTTCTCATGCAAGCTGAAAACACATTGGTGGTTTTTGTTTTTCAAATAAAAAACCCATTAAATTAAACTTATTAGCAAGCAAGAATCGACAGTAATTATCCCACCCCGAGCTACCCCCAAGATGCGGAGACGGAACCTAGGACCACAAGTGATCCCAAGCTAACCCCGTTGGCATGATCATGAGCATTCCAAAGATAATAAACTAAATGTGAAAGCTAAATCACAACATATAGTGAAAAGATGGGGAACACCTATATTCTATAACTGAGATATTTGAAAACAACGAGTTAATACAAAGAAAATATTTACACAATACTGAGCTGAAACTAACTATGCCCGAAATGAGCCTTTAACTAACTAGAATTGCTGGGACAAACCCCACCTAAGTCTAGTAAAAATGGAAACTAGATAACTAAAAGACTGAATTGAACATATGACTGTTATCTTGGGAGAATGAGAACTCACCACTGAATCTGCGTAATTGGTGATCGAGAATCGATCTATGCGTGATGGTATTGAGCATGTAAGAAAGAGTAAAGCTGAAATAAAACACAACTGAAAAAAACAAAAACAAGTATAATAATTTGAACATGATATACTGAATTCTGAGCTAACTACATGCAATGACTAAATTTTTTACATCCTGAGACTGAGTAATAACTGAACTTTAAATATGGTCGATAAATTAGAGTTTGGCTGATCTGTGTGAGCTTCTAATAACCAATAATAAAACCACATGCATTAAATGTGGAGTCCGATGTATACGCCCCATCAATAGGACCCAATATACTTTGCCAGATATATAAAGGCATGTTTGCATGATCACGAAAGTAATTTCCCACAGAGGAGACTTACAACCTACTTGGCTTGTAGTGATGGGACTAATTGGGCACGATAAAACCTAGTCCAACTCGGTATTATGCTACTCCTAATGAATTATGTAATTAACTTATTATGATTGAGTTTCTTTAAATACCAGATAATTAAAACTAAACATGGAAACTGAGAATGCAACAACTAATCTGGTAATTATGCATTTATAACTAAGGCATGTATAGATATATGAAGGAACTGAAATACCTGACACTGCATGTGGAATTAAGATTTACAGAAGTACATAGCTAGGGTTCTGAAATTCATGCAATAAACTGAAAAATAAATTTACAATCTGATTTGAAGCATATACTTAACTAATTTATGATGATGTGTTTTAATTCTAGAATCATTCGGTTTAATCATGATAAAAGAATCAAGAACTGACTGAAAACTAGGGATCTCATGGGTGAAAGGAACCCATTAGTGAAATCCCACATGATTGGTGATGAAATCCACAAAAAAATATTTAGATTTTGGGGCAGGAACTGTTGGAACCTTGTTGCGTTCTTAAACTAGGGTTCTTGACATTTTTGTCCTTTCTTTCTTTTAATTTTCTAAATTTTGATTTTTCATTTAACTAAGATAAGTTTTAGTTATGTTTCTATGCTTAACCTGACTAAAATATGATGATTTAGGGTCAAAATGACGTATCTTAGAGTTTAAACAAAGTGAGAAAACACCAAAAGATCCCTGAGTAGATTTTTGTTGGACCAAATTACGGCCTGGACTAACGGGCCGTCATTTAATCGACGGTTCGTTTTTTACGTCCATAGGTTGGGTTTGTTCGATAGGCCTTTACTAAAACGGGCATAACTTTTTACTCAAAGGTCTGATTTTAGCAAACTCGGTGGCTATGGAAAGATAATTCAATTATCTATCCATTAATAGGTTATGTGACACCTAATTCATTTTTGGGATAGGTTTATAATTATTTTATGTTGACCCAACTGCATTTCGCCTCTAACTATATGCTAATTTCCACCTACGATTATACGTACGGTCCGTAGGTCCATCTACAGACCATGCTGGTCAATTGTGGTTTTTATCAGAGAGTAAGTAAATGGGGTTTAATCTAAGGATAAAGGCTACAGACCGTAGTCTGACCTACGGACAGTAGGTCCTTCTATCGTTCGACACTTCATCAAGTTTTCTGGGCTGCATTTTTGGAGTGTTTTAGTCAAAAATGATAGATGTGCAGCACGGGTCATGGGTCATGCTACGATGCGTCGATGGTAACCATCGATTTTACCTACAGATTTCTAAAAAGATGATTTTTGGTATTTTAGATACGGGGTGTTACAGTAATATAAAAACATATTTGCTAAATCACACCTCAAAAATGGGGAGTTTTCGCCACACATCAAGCAATAATAAAATATACTTAAAATGATAAAGGAATCAAGTGGGTATAAAATATTAAACCTTAAAAACAACAAAGGTATGTCAAGGGAGAAAACCCACTTCTAAGATTGGACGTAAAACTTCTTTCTTTAAGCATCTTCAAAACCCTCTCCAAACTTGAGAGAAAACTTAAGATCAAAATTTCTAAAATAAAAAATTCAGTGTCTATAGTTGTACTCTCTAAACTCTCTTTAAATAAGAAAAGAGCTTAGTATTAGTGGATCCATTCAGCGTCTTTAGTCATGAATCGTCGAGTGATTCGATGACTCTCCCTTTCTCTGGTTCTTCACCTTTTGTGCCTTGCCTTAATATCCATGCCTGTTGTAATGTTGGGCGGAATAATTCTATTTTGTGAAACTATTTGGCTAACCACCGACTTCTTCTTTTAGTCGCCTGTTGATCCAGTTCCTTCAGAGTTGACTTTCTCTAACAAAATGCAGAACTTCTCTATTCGGCATATTGCCAAGTGTTCTTGGCGATGCTCAATTTAAATCTTCAACTATTTTATTCATTTTGCTTCCATTTTGCGCCCAAGTGTCCATGGTCCTACATAATCCCCAAATACCTTTGACATAAAATTTTTTTTATTAGAAATTGAGATAAATTTTTTTATCAGATATCTAGATAAAATACACAATTGATGACTCTATTTGCATTAAAATAAGGCCCTAGATGAGTCAAATTCAAGGACTCATGAGAATGTTGTAAAGAATTAAAAGAAACTACTAATCCTTCCCGGGTCTTACTCATGAACATATAATTTATTACCTTAATCTTGAAAATTTTCATACATATAAAAATGTCTTCACTCTCTCATTGCTTCACGTTCTCTTTCATTTGCATTCAAAAAAAAAAGTTACTACTTCATTGTAAGTTTCTTCATCAACTCACTGTTTTCTTTTTAAAGAAATAAAAGTCAAGTTCGTTACCATCAATCAAAGAGTGATCTTTAATATTTTTTCAGAGTTAATTAATTTTATGGTTTCATGTTTCATTTTTGTATAAAGTTTCAATATTAATGGTGAATGATTGATAGTTTTACATTGTAGACTAGTCATGGTTTGCAACAAAGAAGAGGTCATTTGTCATGCATGAACCTACATCGTGGACGTTACAGACATTCGAGGACCATTTTTGATTCTCAAGAAAACCATTGGCCTTGCTTACTATGTAGAGGAAGAATTAGTCGAGCATAAAGAATCTTGAAATACAGAATTAAACTTGATAGTGTGTCACAACCCAAAATTTCACATGTCGTGATGGAACCTATGTTCCCAACCAATAGGTAAGTTGTCCCATTAGCTTTATTAATTTAACAGAATAATTAAGGTGAATGATAAAGAACATGAAGAGAACCTCAAGCACTAAGTATTTCATAAGTAGAAACCGCGTAAAGATAAAATACCACCCTAGAATTTGGTCTTAAGTACACGAGCTTCAAAAATATGTTGCAAGTCTAGAACTAAAATTGAAAGACTAAACATAACAGATATTGTGTCTAAATACAAAAGGAACCGAATAAATAATTATAAAGAGGGAGTGTTAGTTAAATAACAACCAAGAAACATACCATAACTCAAAAATACTCCAAGCTTAGACTCAAAAACTCTTCGAGATTCTTTAGTATTCAAAAATAAAAAAGCACCCCAAAGAGTACAACAAGTGTAGTATGAGTATGACACCACATGTACCCAATGTATCTCATAGAGAAACAATGAAAAAGTCGTTACAAGAGTTCAAATAAGAAAATCATCATTTTACTTGTACAAGTCTATATTATACATACATGTAAACTTTCATGAAGTAGGTATTATCAAATGTCACCACAAATAGAGGATATAATCCACAAGAATGAATGATGTAATGAGATGCAATGCAATTTTACACCATGAAATGATATGTCTCAAATGTCAAGTACTCTCTCAACGATATATACATTATACTTCTCAGAAATACACTGAGAGTTCATGACCCACAGGGACTCACGAGGTCTATGTACCGACACAGATGATCTCCACGTGTATGTGCGGATGATCTCAACGCACTATCAGAAAACCAAATTATTTCCGCAAAAAGGATATCGACATGCACGAATTATAATATTAATGTCTCACCATCCCAGCACGAGCAATCTTCCCATACAAAAATTATACTCAATTTTATGTCAATGCATGTGCACAATATAATTTCAATAATAGGAAATGTCGATGCATCTCAACCAAGAAACTATGAGTACGATATATAGTTACCTAAAATATCACAAATATACTAGTTTACAAAGAATCACAATCACATGAAAGAATTCAAGTCAATGACACCTCAGATAAAGCCCATATACTTCGGCATTCTCTAATTATAATCCGCATTCTAAAGTAATAAAATTTTCCTATATATCACCAGTACTCGTACCAATACGTTTCACACAATTAGGTACAAGACCCCCTTTTTACCCTAACCCATGGTCTATTCAAGTTTTAGTCTTTAATTAGAAAAAGTGTCCTTCAATAGTGTTAGAGAGTCTTAACATACCTTGAATGTGGAGCATGTGTGATAAATCTTCAAGATTTTTCCGTTCTCTTTCTTAAGCCCTCATAATGTTCCAAATATCTATAAAATATGCAATACTAAAAGAATATGAGTTCATAGACACCCCCTTTAACTACAAGTCTAGTCTAGATTAAAAAAACTCACCCCAACCTATACTTAAGTTCCAAAAAATTTTTAAGGCTTGGGTTGAGTCTTAACTCCTTCGAATATCCTAAATAAATTATACTAATATAATATAGTACCTCTAAAATCTAATGATTACAAGGATTTTTGATAAAAACATTTATAAAATCATACAAAGAGGACACTACAGTTTAATTACAATAACACTCTACTTCCCTTCCAATATAGACTTTAATATGGATCTAGTCACTACCTAATGATTCACCCCTCAACCCAATAAGTTTGGATGTAAGATTGTAATTGGGTCAACTTTGAACGATCATATCTGCATTCCAGGATAAGTTATGTTTTTATACATTGAGCATAAGTTGTAAATATTATTAATAGTAGTATTGAGCACCGATATGAGAATGAGTTCAAAAAACTCGAAGTCCTCAAGAATTATATATGTCGAAATATGTGAAAGATCATATTTTTCAAATAATTCATCATTGCTTTTAAGAATAGTTTAGTGGATCCACTTAGTTGAGAAGGTTCAGACAATGTGGATGAGACATTGTATCATCATGTACTTCATAGTTTTGGTTGTCGAAAAGAGAATTACCCAAATAAGCGTACGAAGTTTATAATTATATTTTTATATACATTTAAGTTATTATTATTTTTTAAAAAAATCTCCATATATTGCATCTTTTGTTATTTTTTTTAATGTTGAATTGAGTTTAGTTGAGCTAAGTATGTTTTCCCTTTCTATGAGTTCAACTGTATAAACCTTTTGTTCAGTTTTCTCCTTCCATGCGTCTATATTCAGTGTACTGACTTCGTTTGACTTGCATTGTTTCATGATGCATATACAAGTGTACATGATCATCAACTTACACTTCAATGATCCAATCGCATTCCAGCTAACTTGTGAAGCTTCTTGTTTCCAAAGGGTTCCACGATTTTTTTTTCTTCAGGATATCGTGGGTCTTATCCCAACTTCCATTATAGTATTCAGAGGCTTCATAGACAATAGTAGTTAATAAATCTTTTCCCATTTCCCTTGTAAGTTTCACACGTATGTTCATTTGATTATTTCAGATAATTTTGAGCTAAAAAATTTTATTATCGAGACATTATAAGTTGAGTTATTCATTTGAGATCCTATGTTGTTGGGGAAGTCTTTCCCGAGAATTAAGCAAGACCAATGGTTCGCTTTTGGACTAGCGATGGTTCTTGGGTGTTCGCCACGTCGAAGGTGTAGGCTAAGGGCTTAAAAAAGAGGTATTAAACTTTTGTAAAAATGATTGGAAGAGTTCATAAACACTATGAAATTATTTCCTTAAAATAGATAATGGGGGTTAAAACTATCTATATTTAATTGTCGCAAATTGTTTTCGGGGTAGCTTAAAAATTGCCACAAATTAATTGTGGTCCAGGTAACCATAGGAGGCTTCGAAACCCCTGTAACAGTAACTAATAGGGTTTTAAACCCCTGAAATTTGGAACTTTAGCCCCATAGTTTGACCTTCTTTTTGTGGTGATATGTAGATATTTTAAAGCATAAAACTTTAAATTGATGCCTATGAATACACACAATAATAATACTTATAACGACTGATGTTCCATAGAGTACTGGATTTTTTTAAAAAAATATTCTTTGCATTTAAATACATCTTGTTCAATTGAATGTACGTACCTTACGAATTGTTGAGACGTGACTATCAAATTATAAATAACAAAATCAAATATTATAAGTAAAAGATATAAAAATTGAGTGATAAATGTGACGTGAAAAACCTCATATTTATAGTTAAAAAGAGTTGTAGTTTGGCATGAAAATTGAACTACTAAAAGAAATTGTATGTAAGACCCCAAAATGAGTTAGGCTGTATAGATACTAACATGTTTGTATCAAAGTTATAAGGTCTTGATATTACTTATAATATTGTTTAGAGGCAGTGTGTAAAGATTGAAATGATTTGGAAGTCGAACGTCAAGGGACTACCAAAACGTTTGACGACTAGTCACCTATGTATCTCATTTGTTTATACGTGATTATATATTGTATTTAATGAGCTTATGAAGTCTTAAAATTAGTTATAATTATTTTAAATAGTACTATATGGAGTTTCGAGAATTTAGAAGGTCAAACGACCAAGAACATCTCGAAAGATAGCCCTTAAGACGCTCAATGTGTGTCTTGATGGGGCCTAGCCTGTTTGGACGAGTAGCAGGTGTTTATTTTGGGTGAAACTTATGTGGAAGGTCTAAAACTTTCTAAGGGTGGTATTTACGTCGGAAATGTTCGGGTACTACTTAAAAAGGGCCCCATAAGACCCCACAAGAAGGACCCAAGGCTGGTTGACATATTGCCTTGGCAGTGTCAATCGACGGACCAAACAACAGCCAGTTGGTCAGCCAACAGCCCGTTGGTGAGGTCTCGTCGATGTACCCTTAGATTGGATAGGTGTCAACCCAAAATTTGGATAAGGACTAATCGACAGAACCCAAAGGACGACCAGTCGATTTACCAAAGGCCAGTCAATGGGCCCCTCTATAGTGTTCTATATCTATTTTCTAATTAACTGTTTCATTTAAGGGGTGAATGGTATGTACAGTCCACGTCATAACCTGATTCAAATAGGTTTATTTAGATACTTTTGGGTGTATATAAGTCATAAAAAATGTGAAGAACCCATTCCAAATCCTTTCCCACGAAATTAAACCTTTCCCTCCAAAATATTCTCCCTAGAAACCACCATTGTTGGTGAAGATCAAGAACAACTTGGAGCTTTGATATCCATGGATGAATCATAAAGTTTTAGAGGTTTTCAACTAGACAATGGTATGGTGATCCTTCATCTCTAAGTAACCTTTCACTTGGAGAGTTCTTACCAATGTTTTCAAAGAAAGTTTATGATCAAAGTTCTTCTTCTTCAATCAAGCCATGGGTAATTTCTCAAAATGTTTTTAATGGATCAATCATTCTGAATTGATGTTAATTTATTTGTTTGAACATGATTTTACTACAATTTCATGATGAACCCATGTTCCCTCCCTAAATCAATTTAGTCCTTGCATGGGCTTTGCGATCATGATTTGTTATCAATTAAATTGTGATTCTCTTACATTGAATTGTTTATATCTACTGTAATTTATGTTAATTGATTACGAATTAATGATGAACGGTCCATGGGGATCAATGTATGAACAGTTGAGTATGAATAGCCTATGTTTCTAAGTGTTACAGTGAATTTCGATTATAGTAATTGTTTATGATTTTTATTATGCAAAGTATGATTGTAGATACTGCCTTTACTTTGTATTATGGATGAATTTTTGGTGAAAATCCTTGATGATCAAATTTAAAAAACGCTTACATGAATTGATATAGATTCTTTTAGTCTATGAACTGATAGTGTTATGTAGGTGATGTGATCTATGTTCTAAGATGAATCCAGTATGAATAATACTTTATTTCCTATCTGTTTAGCTATTTTCTAGCATGTAATTTATTGGTAAAATATTATTGATGATTAATACTTTGGTAAAGTTAGTAAGATGACCTATTCTCTCTACTCTACACTTAATTGATAGTTTAATGCCTACAATAGTAACTTGATGTAATAGATCTTTAAGCATAATTTTGATATGATTATGTGTATGATTAGATACTTCATTAGTTTGATATTATTGCTGAAATATCATCTATAATCCATGCAAGTGAAGTTGGTTGATTTCTATGTCCTTCTACATTCTAGCATGGTAATGAAATGTTTTACTAGTTGTAGCATGGTCTTGTATTAGCTTATGCTTAAATTCATGTATGATTATGGTACCTAAGCTACAGCCCTATACTTGATTTATTTATAAAAGAGTATTAATGGTCAATGATGACCAAAAACTAAAGGATTGGCAAAAATTCCTCTACTCTTCTACTTCTCTATTTCTTTATAGTAATGTTGATGAAGCCTTGTATGACATTGTGTGGTATGGTCAACTTATGTTCGTGGTGTTTACTTTTTTTCAATCTATATATGTGTTGACAATGGGCTTGAAGGAAAAAATTTATGAATATATGAATATGTTGTTATGATGACTACTTTACGAGAAGTTTATGCCTACTTTCCTATTTTAGATGTGAATTAGGTTGTATGCCTATTGTATATGCATGTATATATCCATTTTAGGGTAAATTATAGGTGCTTCCATTGATGAGTTAAAATGGTTAATAATCCCTTACCTATGTACCCCTATGAGAATGCATGAATAACATAAGTTAGGAGTCATAAGTGTAATATGAAGTTGGCTTGTCTCCTATGCTATTGTTTGTTGTATGGTCTGTGGTTGATAGAGTATTATTTCCTAAGAGGATGGCTGCCTCAGTGTGTTGTTGATAGCCATTATGCGATCATGTCGACCAATGTACAAACACAATCACTTTACATGCATGTTACAAGTAGTATTGGTTATGATAGATAAATGAAAGGTAATTCTCATATTCACTAGTGTCTACTGCTATGAATGTTAAGATGATGTTTATGGAAGTACGATATGGGTTTCCTTAGCTAGGATGACTTGATACGTGTACTACTATGGGACTTTGATAAGGTAGTTCTAGTTTTGGTTTCTATATGTATAAATATGAATGTATGAACATGTGAGATTTAAGGTGTTATGTGAAAGGTTTGCTCACATATATGTATACACACACATGAATGATGATCTAGTCAATAGAGGAGCCTTCAAAGGTGTGCTCAAGTGTATCCTAAACTAGATAGTGCTAATATATATGCTATGTCCATGTGAAAGGATCTTCTCACATGATTTAGGTTGATGAACTTTCATAGATGACGTATGATCTAATCCTATGAAGGGACGAATCTCATAAGCCTATATTTTATTAAGTAATGTTAGTGAAGGCTTTTCAATAAAGGGAACTTAGCTAAGAACCGAGTGAACTTGAATATGAGTCTGTGTCCCTTCCCAATGTGGGAAGGTAGGTCCCCATAAATCCCATGATGTGGATAACCATAATGCCTCAATAGGAATAAATAGGGCTTCCATAAGTTAATAGCTTAATGCCCCATCTTGTCATAAAGAGGGTTTTAACATGTACCTCCAAGTTCCATAAATATACTTACCACATAGGTTCTAGGAATGTGATATCACTTTGTATGCTAACATGTGGTAATGTTCTAGCTTGGGTAGGTAAGAACACCTTCCATTGATGTAAGGCTCTACAACACCAAATTCCATGTTTAGCACCCATGGTCTTAGTGCCGGTAAAGGCTATAGTTTTGCTAAAGTAAAATGGAAAATGGAAGTAAATTAATGGGATCCTAAGTAGGGGGAATTAACCTAATTTAATTAGTAGCTCCTTAGGAATTCCTAGGAAGGTGTATGTACGTTTATGTTTGTGTCCATATGAATGACTTGGTAGTATTGGTCTACTTGTTATGAAAATGTGCATGGTATGAACCTATATGATGTGGTCCTATCCTTATATATACTATGTTGGTCTAAATGACTATATGATGAAGGTCTTGTATTGACATGAATGAAGTTGCCTTCACTTACTTGTTGATGTATGAATTGAATGTTAAGGTTTGTGGTCTCCTTAAAGGTTTACTAGCATGTGTGGGGTTCTGGGCCTTCACATGTGCATTGCACTAGTATACTAAAATTTGGGTCATGAACAAGGTCTAATAATGATGTATATGCAAAGAAGTAAATGTATGTGTGACTTGATGTAGCTTACGCTAATGTGCCTTGAAAACGTAATAAATTTTATATACAATCTTATGTGAATTTTTTCCTTTAAATATGTTTAAATGAAGTATGTGAATGATTTAAATTCTATTGAATAAGGGTTTTATTAAGATTTACTCAAAAAGACATTAAGTATGATTTAAAGAAAATGCCCCTTTTAAATGCATATTTTGCATGGTTGTCATACTTAATTCATTCTTGTACTAACCCTATTCTTCTCTACTTTTTTACACAAAGTGTAGGTTATGGATGCTTAAAGGATCTCTATGATTGAGGATCTTAATATTTGATTCCTAAGCTCAAGTAAAGAGGTCCTTAAGTTCCAAGGATTCCCTACTCATGTCTTAATCTAAAGTTTATTAAATATTGTATAGTTATGTCTTATGTTTTAAGGTTCGTGTCCCTAATGTACTCTACTTTGTTGAATCTAAGATGGAAAATAGACTTAGGGTATACATATGTATTATGATTTATATTATATATGTATACGGAATGATGTTTCTAGCATATGATGTGCTATTAAAAACTTTAATTTTTCCACTAAAATTACTATGTCAATGCGATGAATGATAACTATGGGCTTGTATAAGACCTCCGAGAGGTCAAGTGTGCCATGTTATTTCTAGGGGGTGTTCCCTGGATGTGAGAAATATTGTATCAGAAAACTATTTATAAAAGTGGTTTAGGGCCTAAGAAGTCTCGTATTTCCACGTCTAGTAGAGTCTTTTATCATTGGTGGTGAGTCGCGACAAATCAAATGGTATGAGAGGCTATAGGACGATATAGTTTCCCTTCTTCATCATTCTTATATTGTGCCATAGAACTTAACTCTATAAGATCTCTATCTCTTATGTTTGTTGTTCAGTGATCTTTTAGATATGATTGCATGGATGAGATTGTTCTTTATTCTTGAGGGAGAAAAGGTGAGTTCAAAGGCTTATATTGGTTTTATTGTTTGAATGAGTATGTGTTAAGGTGAACTTTTGTATGTTTTGATGATGTGATGCCATATGTGGCTATATATGGAATTTATGTGAAATAACATGTTTTATTGAAACATATATGTCATAATATAGTTAAAGCATGTTAGAAGTTATTATGGTTTACATGAGTTTCTTTTGGAATGATATGTTACTATATGGTTTTTTATGATGGTAGCCTTATGCTATGATTTGACTTGAAATGCTTAGTTACTACCTATGGAAGCATGCTACCCTAAGATTATGTGATTAAAAGTGTTCAATGATTTCCTTTGTATATATGTGGTCCTTGATAAGTTGCCTAGTATGGATTGGAGTCATTTGCAGAGACTTGATCCTAGGTGTGATGATAGTATGAATGCTTATGTAGGATAAGTTGGTAATGTTTTGTATCTCATATTGTCATGATTTTCCCATCAATCACCTAATGTTGCATCTTTCGAATGTAGAAGCGTGCTCACTATAATGTAAGGCAGCTTATTGTAATATTTTTTGGAAACCAAGTAAATTATTCTTTGCTTAGAAGTTGTTGAAATGTGTATAGAATTGATGCATATGAACATGATAATGAATGTAAAAATGAGATTTTCTATTTGGAGTAAAAAATGAGAGTCTTAAGGCATGATGAGTTGTAAAATTATTTCTAACTTCTTATTGTGTTGTGAGTCCCCTTGATGTTGTTGAATTAATGTTTCCCCTAGAATTGAGATTAGTATTCTTATCTTTGTAGGGTGAAGATGTGAGTTTGTTTGACCTAGAAGTTATCTTATATTAATGTTGAAAGAAAAGAAAGAATTTTTAAGGCTAAGTCTCCTCTATTGTTTCCCCTAATGATGTATAACCTTGGTATCCATTGTATTGTATGAAAACCTTATGTGGTTAAATTGTATGAACTAACTTGATAATTGGGGATAATTTTCCTAGGTGATAAGGTAAAGAATACATTAGTTGACTTACTGTAGATTCCTTCTAATGTTTTAATCACTTTTAAGTGATGAAAATGAAGGTTGTTAAGTTAAGATCTCTTAAGGTTTGGTTAAGTTCCTCTAAATTGGGTTTACCCTAAGTGGGGGATGGTGATGGAGTAGTAAGGTTGTATATATTTTCTACCTTGTCCTTTTATTCTTACTTAAACTTGAATATTGAATTTTTAGTAAGCTTGTTCATGAATAAGAGTTTTGCATAAAGTATGAATTGCATGACCTTTATATGTTTGGTATGTATTGATTGGCATTACCTTGAAGGTATTATGAATGTTCCAAAGTGAATGAAAGAATTTTTTTAAGAAATCCATGTTTTCTCATGTTGACTTGCATCTTGATATGTTAATTGTGAATTTGACTTCATAAGGTGAGATAAGAAACATGGTAGTAATCACTTGTGAGGTGAAATGCTTAGACTTATAATGGAAAGTTGAGTCACTTTAAAATGAAATATGTCGAGTCTCTTGAAATTTTGTGACTTGTATGGATTGGGAATCGTGATTTTAGTCTCACTTTTGAAAAGTCAAAGCAATTTTAGCTAAGTGCTCATGTGTGTGCCTATGATTTGTGTGATTCTTCCCAAATGATACTTACTATGAAGGTGAGTACTATGTTAGAGATTGAATTTTTGTGAAATTACTTCCTTTTTTTATGATGTACTTGATGTGACCTACCACTTAGGCTTCACTAGGAAGGAAACATGATCACTGCCTTGGTTTGAAAAGTTTAGACTTTCTCATTTTAAGAGGAAATTGGCCTTCTGTGTTGCTTATGTGTGAACTCATGATACATATAAGTATGTTGAGGAGAAACACATTCCTCCATGGACACCACTAAGCATGGTATGGTTGAGTATGACCTTCATGGCAATAGGTGTAACTAATAAGGATCTTCTTTGATTCAATTAACTCAAGTCTATGTGCTAAAGTATGAGTGCTTATTTTCTTCTTGAGTGTTGTTGAAATATGCCTAATTGTGATTTAAAGAATAGTTGCAAGATGAGCACCTAGTGAATTGAGTGTAATGACCATGCTATGATTAGGATAAGGACGTTCCTCCTATAAACATGATAAGAGCCTATGTGTTTGATGCATTAAAGAGTGGGTGAATGGAATTTTCGCTTTTTTGTGTGTATTAAGTTTTAAAATTATTTGATGATGTTATACATATTATGAGATGCTATAGGATGCATGGAAATACTTGTTGTGGTTAAAGAGCCCTAAGTGTCATTCGAAGACCAATGTTCCCAAGTGGGCGAAATTGTAAGAGCCCAAAATGAGTTAGGGTTTCTAGATCCCAACATTTTTGTCTGAAAGTTATAAGGTCCTAAAATGACTTTTAATATGGTTTAGAGTAAGTGTGTAAAGCTTGAAGTTATTTGGAAGTCAAACGTTAAGGGACGACCAAAATGTTCGACGACTAGTCACCATTGTGT
The DNA here is from genome assembly GCA_027789145.1 of Solanum arcanum. Classification (NCBI taxonomy): domain Eukaryota; kingdom Viridiplantae; phylum Streptophyta; class Magnoliopsida; order Solanales; family Solanaceae; genus Solanum; species Solanum arcanum. The sequence goes on along the minus strand of CM050941.1, from coordinate 33,791,212 downwards.
CTCATGTGTCTTTACTTGATTATATATTGTACGTAATAGGCTTATTAAGTCATATAATGTGTTATAATGTTGTTAAATGGTATTATATTGTGTTTTGAGAGGTTTGGAGGTCAAAGGACCAAGAACGTTCAAGGCGTTCGAAAGATGGACCTTAAGACGCTTAATGTGTGTCTTGATGGGGCCTAACCTGTTTGGACAAGTTGCAGGTGTTTGTTTTGGGTGAAATGTATATTTAAGTCCTAAAAATCTTTAACAGTTTTATTTACTTTGGAAACGTCCCGGTTGGACTTCTAAAGGGCCCTGTAAAAGGCCCCACAAGAAGGACCTAAGACTGGTCAAGACACTACATTGGCAGTGTCAAACGACAGACCAAATGACGACCAGATGGTTAACCAACGGCCCATTCGTGAGGTATAGTCGATGGAAACTTATCTTGGGAAGTTCTCAACCCAAAATTTCGGTAAGGATCAATCGACGGAAGCCAAAGGATTACTAGTCAATTAACCAATGGCCAGTCGATAGGCCCATCTATGGTGGCCTGTAGCTACTGTCTAGTGGACTATTTTATCTAAGGGGTGAATGGGAAGTTCACCCAACGTCCTAAAATTATTCTAAAAGTAGGTTTATTTAGCTACTTTTGTGTGTATATTAGTCATCAAAAACGTGAGGAACACATTCCAAATCCTTTCCCACGAAATTAAACCTTTCCCTCCAAAATATTCTCCCTAGAAACAACCATTGTTGGTGAATCTCAAGAACATCTTGGAGCTTGTATTTCTATGGATGAATCATCAAGTTTTAAAGGTTTTCAACTAAACAAAGGTATGGTGATCCTTCATATCTATGTAACCTTTTACTTGGAGAGTTCTAATCAATGTTTTCAAAGGTTTATGATCAAAGTTCTTCTTCTTCAATATAGCAATGGGTTCTTTCTCAAAATATTTTTAATGGATAAATCATGATGAATTGATGTTAATGTATTGTTTTGAACGTGATTTTACTCCAATTGCATGATGAACCCATGTTCCCTCCCTAAATCGATTAGTCCTTGCATGGGTTTTGTGATCTTGACATGTTATCGATTGAATTGTGATTCTCTTACATTGAATTTCTTATATATACTGTTATTTACGTTAATAAATTATGAATTGATGATGAACGATCCATGAGGAAAAATTTGTGAAGATTTGAGTATAAATAGCCTATGTTTCTAAGTGTTACAGTGAATATCGATTATAGCAATTGTGTATGATTTCAATTATGCAAAGCATCATTGTAGCTACAGCCTTTAGTTGGTATTATGGATGAATTGTGGGTGTACATCCTTTATGATCAAATTAAAGAAAGTTTTACATGAATGATCTAGATTCTTTTAGTCTATGAATTGATAATGTTATGTAGGTGATGTGATCTATGTTCTAAGATGAATAAAGTATAAAAAAGAATTTATTTCCAATCTGTTTATCTATTTACTAGCATGTACTTTATTAGTAAAATATTATTGATGATTAATACTTTGGAAAAGTTAGTAAGATGGCCTATTCTCTCTACTCTACATTCAATTGATAGTTTAATGCCTACGATAGTAGCTTGATCTCGTAGAGCATTAGAATGATTTCTATATGATTAGGTGTATGATTAGATACTGCTTCAGATTGATATTAATTTTGAAATATGATCTATAATCCATGCAAGTGAAGTTGGTTGATGGTCTATGTCCTTCTACATTCTAGCATGTTAATGATATGTTGTACTAGTTGTAGCATGGCCTTGTAGTAGCTTATGCTTAATTTCATGTATGAATATGGTACCTTAAGCTACTTCCATATACTTGATTTATTGATAAACGAGTATTAATGGTCAATGATTACCAAAGACTAAAGGATTGGCAAGAATTCCTCTACTCTTCTACTTCTCTATTTCTTTATAGTAATGTTGATGAAGGCTTGTATGGCATTGTGTGGTATGGTCCACTTATGGTCATGGTGTTTACTTTATTTTCAATATATACATGTGTTTACAATAGGCTTGAAGGCAAAAATTGATGAATATATGAATATGTGGTTATGATGACTACTTTATGAGAAGTTTATGGCTACTTTCCTATTCTAGATCTAATTTAGGTTGTATGGATATTGTATATGCATGTAAATATCCATTTTAGTGTAAATTATAGGTGCTTCCAGAGTTAAAATGGTTAATAATCCGTTACCTATGTACCCCTATGAGAATGCATGAATAGCATAAGTTAGGAGTTATAAGTGTATTATGAAGTTGTCTTGTCTCCTATGCTATCGTTTTTTGACTGGTCTATGGTTGATAGAGTATTATGTCCTAAGAGGATGGCTGCCTCAATGTGTTGTTGATAGCCATTATGTGATCATGTTCAGCAATGTACACACACACTCACTTTACATGCATGTTACAAGTAGTATTGGGCATGATATCTAAATGAAAGGTAATTCTCATATTCACTAGTGTCTACTACTATTCATGTTAAGATGATGTTTATGAAAGTACAATATGTGTTTCCTTAGCTAGGATGACTTGATAGGTGTACTAGTATGGGCAAGGGTATGGGACTTTGCCTATGCATTGCACATGTGTACCTTGATAGGATAGTTCTAGCTTTGGTTTCTATATTTATGAATATGAATGTATGGACATGAGTGAGTTAAGTTGTTATGTGAAAGGTTTGCTCACATATATCTATACACACACACACACACATGAATGATGCTCTAGTCAAAAGAGGAACCCCGAAAGGTGTGATCAAGTGTATCCTAAACTAGATGATGGTAATATATATGCTATGTCCATGTGAGAGGATCTTCTCACATGATTTAGGTTGATCAAATTTCATCTATGACCTATGAGATAAACATATGAGGTTATGAATCTCCTAAGCCTATATTCTATAAAGTAATGTGAATGATGATTTCTCAATAAAGGAAACTTAGCTTAGAACCGAGTGAACTTGAATATGAGTATGTGTCCCTTAATAATGTGGGAAGGTAGGTCACCCTAAATATCATAAGGTGGATAACCACAATGCCTCAATAGGCATAAATAGGTCAGCCACAAGTGAATAACTATCATGCCCCATCTTAGCATTAAGAGAGTTTTTACATCTACCTCCAAGTTCTATAACTATGCTTGCCACGTAGGATCTAGCAAGGTAAGAACATCTTCCATTGGTATAAGGCTCTACAACACCAAATTCCATATTTAGCACCCATGGTCTTAGTGTCGGTTAAGGCTATAGTTTCCCTAAAGTAAAATTGACAATGGAAGTAAATGAATGGGATCATAACTAACAGGACTTAAGGTAAGTTACTTAGGATAGGTGAAATTAATTAACCCATCTAGACATTGCACAAGTAGCTCCTTAGGAATTCCTAGGAAGCTGACCTAAATGTATGATTATGTTTATGCCCATATGCATGACTTGATAGTATTGTTCTACTTGTTATGAATATGTGCATGGTATGATCCAATATGATGTGGTCCAATCCTTATATGCACTATGTTGGTCTAAATGACTATATGATGAAGGTATTGTATTGACATGAATGAAGTTCCCTTCACTTACTTGTTGATATATGAATCGAAAGTTAAGGTTTGTGGTCTCATGAAAGGTTTACTAAGGATGTGTGGGGTTGTGGGTCTTCACATGTGCATTGCACTAGTAGGCTAAGATTGGCGTCTTGAACAAGGTCTAATAAATATGTATATGTAAAGAAGTAAATATATGTGTGACTTGATGTAGCTTACGGTAATGTGCTTTAAAAATGCAATAACTTCTATATGCGATCTTATGTGATGTTTGGCCTTTAAATATGTTTAAATGAAGTTTGTGAATGATGTAAATTCTATTGAATAAGTGTTTTATGAAGTTTTACTCAAAAAGGCATGAAGCATGATTTCAAGAAAATCTCCCTTTTAAATCTATGTTTTGGCATGGTTGTCATACTTCGTGCATTCTTGTACTAACCCCATTCTTCTCTACTTTTTACACAAAGTTTAGGTTTTGGACGCTTAAAGGATTTCTATGATTGAGGAGCTTGATATGTGATTCCCAAGCTCAAGGAAAGGCGTCCTTAAGTTCAAAGGATTCCCTACTCATGTCTTAATCTAAAGTTTATTAAATGTTGTATAGTTATGTCTTATGTTTTACGGGGCGTGTCCCTAATGTACTCTATATTGTTTGAGTCTAAGATGGCAAAGAGACTTAGGGTCTAGATATGTATTATAACTTATATTTTATATATATACGAAGGGACGTTTCTAACATATGATGTGCTCTGAAAAGTTTAAAATTTTCAGCTAAAATTACTATGTCAATGCGATGAATGACAACTATGGGCTTGTATAAGACCACGAAGAGGTTAAGTACGCCACGTTACTTCTGGAGGGATGCTCCTCTGATGTGACATTGTAGTACATCTGTTTATGAGCAAAATGTCTGGAATGAATTGTGATGTATACTGAGATGAACATGCGGAGTTAACATTCATTCGGTATAGTTTGTCTATTTGGGGAGAATTATCCATTTTTATATGTGATATTTAGGGAAGATCCATTTTAAATTATTTTGTTAGTTTAAATAAATGTAATTAAGGTGACAATAGCGAGAGAGAGAGATACAAAAAGAATAGAGTTAGTGTATAGCTTATCACTCTCTAAGGGATGTGTATGTCACTCTTTCTCCCACATCAACATGGGCATCTATTCCAATTTAAAATAATTTAATGGGTTCATTTGATTCTCCCAATATTAGAAAGTACAAGAACAATTTTTATTGATGTTGGAGTGGGTTTTAAGTCGTTTCCCAAATTTACTTGGTTTTAAGATTTTGGATAATAAACTAATTGTTAATGAAAAGGTTAAAATATATATTCCTTATCTTGTATTCAATAATTTATTCATAAAAGTAGAATTTAAAAAATATGATATTCATGGGTTATTATTTGTACGAAATTAAAAAAAAAGAGTACTACACATGAATAAACATAAACAAATCGGCGTTTAACCCCCACAAATTATGTATGATATGCTTATTTACTATCTGCAAATACAGTATATTATATAATTTATATAGTGAAGGATTTTGTACAACAACTATCTACAAATAATAATAGAGAGAAAAGAAATAATTAGACTTGGGCTTTGGCCGAAATCCAGTTATGTTGGCCTTTTGGACCACCTGTCCTAAGTCTACAACTTTGCCAACAATCGGGTCAGACTATTAGCTCCTTTGGACCTGCTAAAATTCGGGCCTATATCCTTCAGAAAAATACTGTGTATATGTTTTATGTATACCAGTGTATACGGACTGTATCCAACCCGTTTTGGGGCTTTTCAAAACCTGTATTACAATTTCCAGCTCGTACTTGTGCTTCCTTCTCAATGTGGCAGACAAAAGAGAAAGTTTTGCGTTTCAATCCCAACTTAAAATACAAGGACGATAAGAGTTCAAAAGAACTCACTATGGAAGTTGTACCCATGTAGACAAAGAAGAAAGAAAAAATAAATATAAAAATGATCATTTGAATGATGAAAAAATGCAATCAAATAGTCAATCACACAATATGTGCCATCAAGTGACAGATAGGACGTACCAAGGTTGTAAGTAGAGAGAATGCAAAAGAAAATACTTAAAAGCATAGAATAGAAAGTGAGCAACAATTTAATCCAATCTAAATGCTATGAACAATCAATTTAGATGGAATCAATATAAACAACCAAATATTTATGCATACTAAACTTAGAAACATAAACAGGAAACAATAATCACATTGAATGGAGACGCAAATCACTAATCTCAAAGTAATCAAGCAATAGATATTCCCCAAGTAAACTTTTCAACTAGGAGGAGTCAAGGTTTAGAAATATCAAGAAATGGACAAAGAAACCAGATTAGAATGGACAAAAGCTAATCAGGCTACCAGGTTATCATTTTAAAAAATGGAGAAGAAAGCAAATTTTGTTAGGATCGAATTCACGCACACAAACTAGATGAATGAAGAACACAAGAACTTTCAAGAGAAAGAGATGAGAAATCTAGAGAGAGAGAGAGAGAGAGAGAGAAAACCCAATATTTCGTGGTAAAACCCCGTGAGTAAACTTCCACGTCGGTGAGGTATATTTATATTAATAAATCAGAGTATTTTTGGTTACAGAGAATAAATAGATAATAAATAGGAAAGCCTAAAATAGAGAATAAATAGGAAAACCTAAAATAGAGAATAAATAGGAAAACCTAAAATTAATCAGGCTCCACTACCCAACAATTCTCCCACTTGGAGACTGACTCAATCATCCAAAAAATACATTCTAAAAAAAATCTCTTCATCATCAGTGTGTGCCGGTCAGTGTGTGCTCCTCATCAGACTGGGAAGCCGTGATTAAACCGGATTCCACCTTTTTGGTTGTGGCTCTAGCAGCACGTGCAGCTCAGGATGGGGTGGAAGTGTGTGGGGGCACGTACTCGGGGTCATGCTCATCATCAGAGCCAATGACCAGGTGGGAATATAGGGCGACAGACTTCGATCGCCCGCGTGCGTAGACTCGATCTTGTTTTGGTGTCATATAGATAGTACCTGTAAAGAATCATTATTCGTACTAGAAAGAGCAAAAAAGACAAGCAAAACGACACAAAATAAATAAAAGAGTTCAGATGTAGTGACATTTCTATAGTAACAGTGAAACACGACGAACCAGGTGATGGCTCGTCGTGAGTACGATAGACCGTCATGGGGTCAGTCATGTGTTACTTAAACTATGTTTATGTGGACAACCGGAAAGTCTCAAACAAGTATCACGGTATATGCAGGACGGATCGTCGTGATTATGATAGTCCGTCGTCGATGTCCTTCGTGGACACATGGAAAAAAATGAAGACCCTTAGGAGAGGGGTCTCTGACTGTCATGACGGTTATGCAGGACGGACCGTCGAGGGTATGGCGATCCATCATAGGTATCCGTCAGAAGATACTTGGAAAAAGTATGGAGACCCTTAGGAGAGGGGTCTCTGAACGTCATAACGATTATGCAAGACAGACCGTCGAGGGTATGACGTTCCGTCGTAGATGTCTGTTGGTGACCCTGAGGAATAGGGTTTCTGACTGTCATGACGGTATATGCAGGACGGACTGTCGTGGGAATGAAGGTTCGTCCGATGTGTCCGTTGGAGGACAATAAGAAAAAGTGAGAGACCCTTAGGAACAGGGTCTCTAAAAACCAGAACGGTTGTGCAGGATGGACTGTCGTGGGGATGACGGTCCGTCGCTTGTGTCCGTAGGAGGACACTTAGAAAAAATTGGAGATCCTTAGGAACAGTGTCTCTGACAACCAGAACGGTTGTGTAGGACGGACCGTCGCATGTGTCCGTTGGTGGACACTTGGAGAATATTGGTCAGTGGGGTGTTAAGGATGTTGTAACGGACCCAATGACGGTCCGTCATAGGTATGACGGTCCGTCATCGGGGTCTCGTTCTGTCATTCAGTGACAGAACCGGGGATGTCCCATTCATCCCCTATGACCCAAATGGAATTGTTAGTGTTTTAACCTACATTTGTCTAACCCAAATACCTAGTAAATGAGCAATGCTAAAGCACATATTTCTAGAGTTTTAACAAGGCAATTCTAAAGATTCTCAACCTAGGTCAGAATTTGTGTTAAAGAATGAACCCATCAAGAAGAACTAGTCTAGTACTAATTGATAAACAAAAATGCAAATAAATGGGTAGAAATCAGAGACACATACCTTAGAATTTGAGAAAAATAAGCGAGGAAGGTACTTGGTGATCAAGTAAAGAATCACAGCGGCAGACTCTAACTAGTAGATAGTGAATATTAGGAATTTGGGAAAATGATCGGTTGTAAGAGAGGGGGGTTATGAACTTGGATGTTGAAAAGGGAGGGAAATGTGAGAAAGAGGGAAGGAATAGGGTGAAAGGAAAGGGGTGGGGTTTTTAAATGTTAAGAATTTTTAAAAAACCCCAGCCAAGTCGGCTTGGGTACGCTTCATTAATGACGCGATGAGTCCCTGATGATGGTCCATCACATTTGTGACGGTCTGTCATTGGTTCCGTCGCATGTGCCCTAGTTTTGAAAATAAAAGAAAGACGTACCAAACACGACGTATTCATGCGACGGTCCGTCGCATGCATGACGGTCTGTCGATGTATCCGTCAGTGACTGTTGCAGAGTGATGTTTTGCAAAATTTTCTTGGTGACGTGCCTGAAAATTTAAAACCCGTTAGTAGAAAATGCTACCATTACTCAAAAGAAAACCTATAAGTATTGGGTTGCCTCCTAACAAGCAACTGATTTAACGTCGCGGCACGACTATGGACATTTGATTACTAAGACTTCATCAACATGGTATGCGTAGATCACTTCATTTGCTGATTCAGCATGCCCGAAATAGATTTTTATACGTTGTACATTCACCTTGAACCGCACACCCTCCTTAGTTTCCAACTCAACTGCTCCATGAGGGAATAGTTATGTAACCAAGTAAGGACTAGTCCATTTGGACTTGAGCTAGCTCGAAAACAACCGCAACCTAAATTGAATAAAAACACCAAATCCCCAACCATAAACTCTCGTTTTTCAATTTTTTGGTCATGTTACTTCTTCATCTTTTCTTTGTAGAGGGCTGAGCTTTCATAAGCTTTTAGGTGAAATTTATCGAGTTTATTCAACCAAGTTAACCGTTGTTTAGCAGCTTCGCTCTGATCAATTTTCAACTATTCATAGCCCACATGGCTTTATGCTCTAACTCAACCGGAAGATGACTAGCTTTCCCATATACATGTGATACGAGGACATACCTATGGGAGTCTTATACGCTATACGGTAGGCCCAAAGAGCATCATCAAGCCTCCTTGACCAATCCGTTCTACTAGCGTTCAGTGTTTTTGACAGTATTTTTTTGATCTCCCGATTTGACACTACAACTTGCCAATAGTTTGAGGGTGGTAAGGAGTGGACACGTTATAGAGAGCCCCATATTTATCCAATAACCCCTTGAACGATCTGTTATAGAAGTGGGAGCCCCCATCACTAATAATTGCCCTTTGCGTTCCAAAACGAGAGAATATATTCTTTTTTAAGAACGCAGTTGCACTCTTCCCTTTATTGTTTGCGAGGGAGATAGATTCCACCCATTTAGATACATAATCAAACACTACTAGAATGTACTTCATTCCATGAGAACTCACAAAAGGGCCCATAAATTCAATAACCCAAACATCAAATAACTCAATCAATAGAATGGGGTTTAGGGGGAGCTCTTGCTTTCTTGACATGCCGCCATCTCGTTGGCATCGATACATGCTTTAGCAAACTCATGAGCATTTTGATGAAGAGTTGGCCAATAGTAACCACATTGTAATATCTTATGAGCGGTTTGGATAACGTTGTTATGTCTACCAACGGGTGAGGAATGGCATGCTTCTAACACACTCAACATCTCACATTCTGACACACAACGCCGAATAAGCTCGTCGACACAAATCCTATATAAGTATTGTTCATACCAAAAGAACTTCTTCACATTGTACATGAATTTTTTTTTGATGAAAGGACAAGTCCGATGGAACAATATCACTAGCCAGATAGTTCGCAAAATCTGCGAACCATGGAATCAAGTCTTGTGAAGCACCCAATACATGCTCATCAGGGAAAGTATCATTAATATCAATATTATCACCTAACTCTCTCTTAGCTTAATCCTCTAGACAGGACAAGTGATCAGCAACTTGGTTTTCAGTTCCTTTTCTATCCATCACTTCAAAGTCAAATTCTTGTAGCAATAATACCCAACAAATCAACCTAGGTTTCGCATCCTTCATTGCCATCAAATATCTCAATGTTGAATGGTCAGTATGCACTATAACACTTGTACCTAGCAAATAGGAGAGAAATTTTTCAAAAGCAAAGACTACCACAAGGAGTTCTTTCTCAGTCAATGTGTAGTTCTTCTGAGCTTCATTTAGGGATTTACTAGCATAGTAAATGGGGTGAAGGATTTTGTTCTTTCTTTGTCCCAATATTACACCAAGAGCAACCCCACAAGCATCGCACATCACCTCAAATGGACTGTTCCAATCCGGAGAAATAATGATAGGTGCATATACCACTTTTTCTTTTAGCTCGTCGAATGCTTTAAGACAGGATTCATCAAAACAAAATTTACAATCTATCTCCAGCAGTTTGCACAATGGATGTGGAATATTTGAAAAGTCTTTAATGAATCTCCACTAAAAACCTGCACGCCCATAAAAGCTTCTCACACCTTTCACGGAGATAGGTGGGGGACGTCTTTTTATTACCTCGACTTTAGCTCGATAAACCTCTATGCCCTTTTCTGAAATGTGATGACCCAAAACAATACCTTCTATCACCATGAAATGGCATTTTACCCAATTTAGTACTAAATTTCACTCTTCACATCTCTTAAGGAACTCAGATAAATTGTTCAAACACCGCTCGAATGAATCACCAACCACAGAAAAATCATCCATAAAAACTTCTATAGTATCTTCCATCATGTCGGAAAATATTGACATCATACATCCTTGAAATGTGGCGGGTGCATTGCACAACCCAAATGACATTCTTTTGAACGCAAATGTCCCATATGGACAAGTAAAATTGGATTTCTCTTGATCTTCTAGTGCAATATAAATTTGATTATACAACGAATGTCCATTAAGAAAATAGTACCACCCTTTTTCGGCAAGTCTATCCAACATCTGATCCATGAAGGGCATAGGAAAGTGGTCTTTTTCAGTCCATGCATTTAATTTGCGGCAATCCATACACACCCTCCATCCAGTAACCAATCTCATTGGAACAAGAACATTTTTCTCATTGGGGACCACAGTCATTCCCCCTTTCTTAGGTACACACTGAACAGGGCATACCCAACTACTATCGGTGATCGGATAGATTATTCAGGCATCCAACCACTTAATGATTTCCTTCTTCACGACATCTTGCATAGGTGGATCTAAGAATCTCTGGTGCTCAATACTTGGCTAATGATCAGGCATGAGTTGGATTTTATGATAGTAAATACCAGGAGGGATCCCAATAATGTCTGCAATAGTCCACCCGATAGCTCTTTTGAACCTTTTTAGTACTTTCACAAAATTCTCAACTTGTTGTTCATTCAGGTCTGATGCAATGATTACAGGAAAAGTGTCACCATTTCCTAAGAATTCATTCCTGAGATGAGGTGGGAGAGCTTTTAGTTCTAACTTTGGAGCCTACTCTATAGATGGTTTTGCGGGTGGGGACTCGTGATTCTTCATATATAACTCATATTTCTTTGGTTTAAATCGAACATCACCTCGATCAAGAGCCGCGACTAATGACTCATACTCTTCATTGTAATCGTTATCAAAATTCATTATCGCTGCCGCTAATGCTTCTACACCTATACGTTCTTCTATTTGTGTCTCAGATGTCTCACCACTGTTGTAGGATATAGAAGATATTGATTGGAGCTCACCACTCTGCCTCATGGACCTACAAATATTAAAGGTAACTTTCTCATTGTTCAATTGAAATTTCATCTGCCCCTTTTCCATATCTACTAAGGCTCTTCCCATATCAAGGAATGGTCTCCCAAGAATAATGGGCACTTCAAAATCAAATACACAATCAAGAATAACATAATCTGCCAGAAATATGAACGACTACATTTTTACTAGAACATCGTGGATTATCCCTATGTGCCTTTTCACTGTTCGATCAGCCATCAGTAGCCGCATCGCAGTGGGCTTTCGATCACCCAAACCCTACTTCTTCTAAATAAAGATGGGCATGAGATTTATACTTGCCCCAATATCACGTAATGCTTTCACAAAATGTAATAGCATGATTGTAGAAGGAATAGTGAATGCACCCAGATCTTCTTTCTTTTGTACTAGAGATCTTGTAGAAATAGCACTACAATGTTGCATTCTGTCATCATCCTCAAAAGTGACCGATGTTTTGTTTGTAACCAAATCTTTCATAAACATGGTGTAACCGGGCATTTTTTCTAAAGCTTCTACCAAAGGGACATTGATAGAAAGTTGCATCAACATTGTTATCAAGCGCCGATATTTACCATCCTCGGTCTTTTTCACTAATCTTTGAGGAAATGGGGGTGGTGGCCTAGGCATGGGAGTTACCTTTTTAGGCACTTCAGTATCTTTTCCAGTATTATCTTCTACTTGACTATTAACCTCTACCACTTTATCAGTATCGTTTGTCACCTTTTTCTCATTAGACGGCATAGGTGGGTTCAATGGTCTCTTACCACCGCGAGTAGTGATTGCCATGCAATGTCTATCATTTTTTGGATTTTGGACAGTGTTGCTAGCAAGAGTGTCCGGTTGCAGTGTGTTGACAATCGCAGATAATTGGGCCAATTGTAACTCAAGTTGCTTAATCGATATTGCATGTGTATCGACTTTTTTCCCAATACCCACTAAATCATTCCTCAACTCTTTATTGTGCTCATCACTAGCATCGAACCTCCTCTTCATTTTATGCAAAATATCCTCAACTCGCGCCATACTACCTCCACTATCCCTAGAAGTGACTTCACGATTTTGAGGAGGAATATAGGGCCCATTCCTATCATTTCTATTACCATAGATACCCCTGTTGAAGTTGTTTTCGCTGTTGTAGTTTCCATCTCGGACATAATGACTCTCACGGTTATAGTTACCATAGATCCAACATTGGTTCCCTTGACCTTGGAGCTAATTCACCTTATTAGAGTCCTGGTCACTCGGTCGGAAACCCCCCGTCTACTGATTTACCGCATAGGAATCCTCCTCATAAAAGCACTCATCATTTTGTGGCGGTGGTCTCGACAAGTAGTTGACAACATTTATCTTTACTGCACCCCCAGTGACATGATTTAATACCAACCCAAGCTCAGTTCTCATCTGATCCATCTATTCGCGAATCTCTAACTTTTCAGCAATCTTAGCATAATGACACTCCCCATAAGAAACACCCGCTATAGTATCCAACACCACTTTATTATAATCATCCTGTCCCCGATAGAAGTATTCCTTCAGTGACTCATAATATATGCGGTGATTTGGGACGCTTCTAAAAAATGAGGTGAATCTATCCCACGCACTACTAACTAACTCTTGTGGTAGTGCCACAAAGTTGTTTACTCTTTCTTTGTGGTTAGTTTCTTGAAGACCGGGAAGTAGCGTGATAAGAAAACTTCCCTTAGTTGGTTCCAAGTAAAAATTGAGTTGTAAAGGAGCTCAGTGAACCAAATAGCAGCCTCTCCCATCAGTGACAGAGGAAATACTCTTAGCCCTATTACATCCAATTCCAAGTCAGGCCTCCCTACACAACTTTTACACACTGCCCTTACCTTAGCTATATGGGGATGTGAATCCTCAGAAGGTAGCCCTTAAGACAAACCTCTGGCAGTGAGCATTTGCATCAGGTTAATAGTTACCACAAAGGTGTGGCCTGGGGGTAAAGGGGGCAAGACAAGTGGCCCATCGGAGTCTGCTATATTTTCATAGCCTTTGTAATATTCTTGGGGCCGTGGAGTGGGATTTTTTCCAATCTGTTGGTTTTCACCCTGAGCATTGCGTAAGAATTGACCATTAACATCAACCGGAGCTGGGATGTACTGGTTTGGATCATACTCATTAATTTCCATGTCTCAATTCATGTTACGTAGTGTACGCTGTAAATCGTGATCGTAGAGAAACAAGGGTTCTCTTCCTCTTTGTGTATTTGGCATACAAGGAATATGGTTCTTCAATAATGAAAAACAATAAACAAAGTAAAATTAAGAAAATATTGACTAAGTTATAGTAATAAGTTTAAGTTAATCGAAAAGCTACTTCCCCCGGCAGCGGCGCCAAGATATGATACGCTCAAACTTACTTCTCAAATAAGAAGTAAAGCGGTCGTATCAAGTAAAGAACCCAACTAATGAGGTTGGGATTGTTCCCAGAAGTAAAATAGCTCAGACTTAACTTCAATCTATTATTACTACTATTTAATCAATTATTTCCTTGGAAAGAAAAGACAACAAAAAGGGGTTTTTTTACATCTAAATTAATGAAAATAACTAGCTAAATTAAATGAGACAACTAAAATCTTCAAATGTTGGAGTTTAATCAATTAATCAAAGTAACTAGGGTTTACGTGTTCACCAAAGGATCATAACTTGATAATTCTAACTATTACAATTCTTTCCTAGTACCTTGCATGCAAAGTGATAAGTTATGTATTTCTAAATCCTTGGTCCGGCGTCTAGAAAATTTCACTCCGCACCTTGGTCCGGCTACGTGTGTTGCTATACTAACCCTTACCTTTACCTCATATTAAGTATCGTATTGGATATTTGACTAAGTTATTACCTCGTACCAATCAATACTAGCCTATTATATAGTATACACTAAATCTATGTTGACAATTCTTTTCCTCTTATCTACCTCCTTGGTCCGGCAAGTAGCATTAAGGCGAGTTCTAACGTTGGCCATCTGTTAAAAAGATTTCTAAGGGAATAAATTATCTATACATGCCACACACTATTCTAGAATTGTTATTTTAGTTAGGTTTTACCTCATTATTCGCCTATAGTTCCCACAACTCTAGTTCAATGAGAAAGAATAAAATCCAAAAGTTCACTTGATTAATCAACAAAAATCACCAACAAGCAATTACTTCAATTAATTGAAGACTAAAGATTCTCCAAAAGTGTAATACTAATCACCAAGTCTAATCCACAAAAGAAGCTCAAATAACCAAGAGTCTAACCCCAAAAATGAGGTTTTTCGAACTATTTATAAAAAAATAAGAACCTAATTAAATAAGGACTCTATTTGCTGGAAATCTGTCCAAATGCGGCTGGGTCGACGGACCTCGTGACGGATCGTTATGGTCACGACGGCCCGTCATGTATTCCATCGTCCCTTACTTGTGCAATTTCTTATTCTGCTCTCTTCATTACCCTCGACGACATGTATGACGGATCGTCACAGGCACAACGGTCCATCGAGGGTCTCCGTTCCAAAACACTTGAACTCTTGGAATTAGGGTACTGGGACTACTTCTCTGATCATCATGACGAACCAGCAGGACGGACCGTCATGGCTACGACGGTTCGTCACACACTCCGTAACCCCACACTTGGTCAGAATTCCACATCTTCCTTCAACAGCTGCACTACGATGCCACCTATGGACTGTCATTAGCACGACGAACCGTCACAAGATCTGTAGGTGGTTGTTTTTGTATTTCTTGCTATAAAACCTCCACATTTATCTTTTAGACAGATTTCCTACAAATAAAGAGAAACATACATAAAAATTAGTACAAAAAAGTTTTTAGAAAAACTAAACTTAAGGAAAAAGTATTTAAAATACCGTGAAACCACGGTATATCTGATAACACCACCGAGTTGCACTTCATGCGGTAGGATGCATTTTGGGTAGTGTAGGCAGGGCTCCACATGTTTTTATTTTTGTTGAAAGTAGGGGCATGGGTGGAGAAACTACCCAACTATAGTTCTGGTTGTATAGGTAAGTCGACCAGGTCATTAGTAGGTTCCTCCTTATCAGCGTAGTCTATAAGGAGCGAATCCTAGACTTTAGCAGGTACAGGTAGAGAGGTAAAAAGGGAGCATCTTCTTCTGGTAGTGGATATAATCGTACATATTCATTAGCCAACCAACGGACTTAGAGTCATCACGAGATGTTGTGATAACTACATTGATTGTTGGATTCCATTGTTTTATGCTTTGATAGAATCTAGATTTACTCTATCTTATGCTTCTCTATTTATAGCGGGGAAGTTATGTATAGTAGCAAAATCATTAGATCAACCATTTATTGTATATACACTAATTGGCGAGTCTATTGTTGCGAGGAGGGTCTATCGAGGTTATACGATAGAAATTATTGACCTTAATACCTGTGTATATCTCGTAGAGCTAGAGATGGTCGATTTTGACATGAGATGGGTATGGAATTGTTTGCGTCTTCTTATGCTAATGATCAGTGCTTGAAAAAGATTGTTAGATTCCACTTTCCAAGAAAGGTAATTTGAGAATTGAAATTTGATACAACATTGCTGAAAGGTAGGTTTATTTCCTATCTTAAGACGAGGAGTATGATTATTAAGGGTTGTATTTACATTCTTGTTCACATTCATTATATAGACTAAGTATCATTAGCTTTTAAGAATATTTTAGTAGTTAATGAGTTTCTAGATGTATTTCCAAACAAGCTCCCTAGTATCCCTCCAAAACAAGATTTTGCTATCGATATGTTGCGAGGTACACATCCCATTACTATCATTTAATATAGAATGGATCATGCTGAGCTAAAGGAGTTGAAAGATCAACTGAAATACTTTTTGGATAAAGTCTTTATCAGTCCTTGTGTTTAACCAAGGGGTGCAAAGTGTTATTCGTGAGGAAGAAAGATTACCTACTAAGAATGTGTATCGATTAGAGAAAACTAAATACGGAGACTATAAAGAATAAGTATCCCCTTTAGAGGATCGATTACTTGTTTCATCACTTACAAGGTGTTGAGTGTTTCTCAAAGATTGATTTAAGATCAGGGTAGCACAAGATACATATTCAAGAAAAAGATGTTCCAGAGACTTCTTTTGGAACCCGATATGGGCAATTTGTGTTCTTGGTAATGTCTTTTGGATTAAATAATTCTCAAGAAGTGTTCATGGACGTAATGACTAGCATATTACTAGACTTGTTTGTGAGTTTATTTATCAATGATATTTTGGCGTATTCGCATTCAAAGGCTGAGCATGCAGATAATCTATGAGCAGTCCTCAGGTACTACAAGACCGAGAACTTTATGCAAAGTTTTCTAGGTGTGAGTTTTTGTTGGAGTTTGTTTCTTTATTAGGAATTATTGTACCAGATGCATGCATTGCAGTTGATACACAATAGTTCAAAGCTGTAAAGACATGGCGAAGACCAATGACTCCGACTGAGGTTCATAGTTTCTTAGGTTAGTTAGGTAGTACATAAGCTTTTAGATGGGTTTTCTTCACTTTAAGAACCATTTATGAAGTTGTCCTTAAAAGGTTACTAAGTCCAAGAAGATTGAGGCTTGCGAGCATAACTTCAAGGAGCTTAAGGAAAGCTTCATGTCATCACAAGTTCTAGCATTTCCAGAGGGTTTTGAAGGCTATACAGTGTACTTTGTTGCTCTAGTATCGGGTTGGGATGTGTTCTAATGGGACAAGGTAAGTCTATCACATATGCTATAATGCATTTGAGAAATCATGAGAAAAATTATCCAACCCGTGATTTAGAGTTGGCTGCAGTTTACAGGTGTTAAAACTTTTGTGACATTATCTGTATGGCGGTCATGTTGACATCTTCACAGATCATAAAATCCTTCAATATATATTTCTACATAAGGAGTTTAATATGTGAAAACGTCTATCCTGTTAGGATCGAATTCAAGCACACACACTAGATAAATGAAGAACACAAGAACATTCAAGAGAAAGAGATGAGAAATCTAGAGAGAGAGAGAGAGAGAAAACCAAATATTTCGTGGTAAAACCCCGTGAGTAAACTTCCATGGCGGTGAGGTATATTTATATTAATAAATCAGAGTATTTTTGGTTACAGAGAATAAATAGAGAATAAATAGGAAAGCCTAAAATACAGAATAAATAGGAAAGCCTAAAATAGAGAATAAATAGGAAAACCTAACATTAATCAGGCTCCACTACCTAACAATTCTCCCACATGGAGAGTGACTCAGTCATCCAAAAAATACATTGTCAAATAAAAAATCTCTTCATCATCAACATCTTTACCGTACCGCAACATCTGTAGCAACAACTACAGAAGACCAGACGAGGTTTTACATAACCTCAGTTTCCCAACATCAACACATTTCGTCAACATGTCTGCCAAGTTCTTTTCACCCTCTATCTTCTCCAAGCACATATCACCATCCTCCACTGCCCTGCGAGTGAAATGGTATCGCCTTCTGATGTG
This sequence comes from Solanum arcanum, assembly GCA_027789145.1. Lineage (NCBI taxonomy): Eukaryota > Viridiplantae > Streptophyta > Magnoliopsida > Solanales > Solanaceae > Solanum > Solanum arcanum. The sequence goes on along the minus strand of CM050941.1, from coordinate 33,773,168 downwards.
CTTTGTCTTTGAATGATAGACTGGATTTTTCACCAACTGTATGTCACTCTAGCTATCTGAGTAAAGAATCTTCTCGCTCTGCTTCTTGCCCAATTCCTCAAGATAATCTGGCAGCCATATCATCTCTTTCCCAGCTTCAGCTATTGCCACATACTCAGCTTCACTCGATGAAAGAGAAACAAATTTCTGAATCCTGGACATCCAACTCACTGTTGTTCCATCTATGGTGTAAATGTACCCGGATGTACTCTTGCTCGAGTCAACATCCCCACAAAGATCAGCATCAACAAAACCTTGTATAGTCACCTTGCCTTTGCCAAAACAAAGTGAAGTACTGGATGTACCTCTCAGATATCTCAAAAGCCACTTCATATTTTCCCAATGCTCTTTCCCAGGGTTCTCCATGTACCTGATAACAACTCCCACTGCATGTTCTATATAAGGTCTAGTGCAGACCATAGCATACATCAAACTACCAACTGCTGAAGCATATGAAACAAGTGCCATGTGATCACGCTCCTCGGCATTCTTGGGTGACTTCTCCATTGACAATTTAAAGTGATTTGCCAATGGAGTAGTCCTGGGTTTAGCATAATTAACCCTGAATCTGCTCAACACCTTCTCAATGTACAACTCTTGAGATAGATTTAATGTGCTAGGAGATTTATCCCGAGAAATCTTCATCCCAAAATCTGTTTTGCTGGACCCAAATCTTTCATCTTAAATGCTACAGACAACCTTGTCTTCAGATTGTTAATCTCCCTTATACTAGATCCTGCAATCAACATATCATCCACATACAAGAGTAGAAAGACATATGAATCAGTGTATTTCTTGAAGTAACAACAAGGATCGTTTTCAACTTTGCAGAATCTACTCTTGGTCAAGAAGGAGTCCAACTTCTTGTACCATTGCCTTGGAGCTTGCTTTAGTCCATACAAGCTTCTGGTGAGCTTGCACACCATGTGTTCCTTGCATGGAACAACAAATCCTTCCGGTTGCTGCATATAGATCTCTTTGTTGAGATCTCCATGTAAAAACGTTGTTTTTACATCCATTTGCTCTAGATGCAAATTTTCCGATGCAACAATACTCAACAGAATTCGAATAGAGGTTAACTTTACAACAGGAGAGAATATTTCAGCATAATCAATACCTTTCCTTTGTGAATATCCTTTAACCACTAAACGAGCCTTGAACCTTCTTTTGCCATCTGGTTCAGTCTTGATTCTGAACACCCACTTGTTCAGCAAAACTCTCTTCCCTGCAGGTAGCTCAGTCAACACCCACGTGTCGTTATTCTCAACTGACCTCATCTCATCATCCATGGCTTGCTCCCACTTGATCGAATCCTCCACCTGTAGGGACTAATCAAAAGACTCTGGTTCCCCCTCATCAGTCAGCAATAGATAGTGTAATGAAGGTGAATACCTATTTGGTGCCGTGATAGATCTGGATGATCTCCTTAACACCTGCTCAGGTGTAACTTGCTCCACTTCAGATTCTTCAGTAGGAGTTGGTTGAGTATCTGGTTCGACATCTCTGGGGTTACTCTTCTCCAACTCAACCTCAACTCCCACTTGCTTTGTAATCTCTAGAACCTTCTGCTCTCTGTCCTTGTACAGGACAGACTCATCACATGTCACGTCACAATGTCTCAGGATCTTTCTGTTCTTGTCATCCCATAACCTGTAACCAAACAAATCAGAACCATATCCTATGAAGTAACACTTCACTGCCTTGGCATCAAGCTTGTCTCTCTTTTTTGGATCAACATGAACATAAGCAGTGCAACCAAAAGTCCTCAAGTGTGAGTACTTGAATTCTTTTCCTGTCCACACCTCCTCTGGAATCTTGAACCCGTAAAGGAACTGACGGTCCCCTGTTGATCAAGTATGCAGTTGTGCTCACAACATCCGCCCAAAGTGTTTGGGCAGCCAAAAGTGTATCCTCATACTCCTTGCACGCTCATTCAATGTTCTGTTCATCCTCTCAGCAATTCCATTCTGCCTTGCCTTACAAGGAACTGTTCTCATCAATCTGATTCCTTCAGCTTCACAAAATGCCTTGAACTCTGATTTGTTATACTCTCCTCCATTATCATACCTTAGGCATTTGACTTTCAAACCGGTCCGATTCTCAACTTTAGCTTTCCACTTCTTTAAAGTTGCAAATACATCTGACTTATGCTTCAAGAAGTAAACACATACCTTCCTGCTGAAATCATCAATGAAGGTAACATAGAATCTGGATCCTCCAAGTGATGATACTTGAGATGGTCCCCAAACATCTGTATGGACCATTTCCAACCGCACTTTCTTTGGCTCTCTAGGAGTCTTTGTGAAGCTTACTCTTTTCTGTTTGCCCATAAAACAGCTCTCGCAAAGACCCATATCAACAGACTTCAGACCCTCTAATGCTCCTTTTGGAACCAACATATTCATTCCTTTAGTACTCATGTGTCCAAGTATGTTGTCCCACAGACATGAACTGGAAGCACCTTCAACAACAGCGGCCATGTTTATACACCCTGCAGTGGTGTAAAAGGTTCCAGATTTGGTGCCACGAGCTACTACTATAGCACCTTTCACGATTTTCCACGAACCTTTCCCAAACTCTGCTGCATATCCCGTGCTATCCAACTAACCAACAGAGATAAGATTTTTCTTGATCCCTGGATTATATCTGACATCCTCCAATGTCCACTGGTTTCTCGAGGTGGTCTTTATGCAAACATCCCCCTTTCCTTCAATCTCTAAGGCTTTATTGTCAGCAAGATATACTTTTCCAAAATTTCCAGATTTAAATTTTTTGAACAACTCCTTGCTTGGAGACGAATGGAAAGATGCACCAGAATCCAAAATCCATGATTCAACCGGGCTGTTCACACTAAGGATTAGATCATCCCCAATGTCCTCTGCTGAATTTACAAAATTATTGTCATCTTCAAATTTCTGATTCTGTTTCTTCTTTGGCTTTGTACAGTTCATCCGAAAGTGTCCTTTTTCTCCACAGTTCTAACAAGTCACGTTTGATTTGTTTAGTGATTTTCCTCGATTCTTTGATTTTGATCGACCATGTTGATTTTGGCCTTTCGTCTTACTTCTCCCCCTTCGATCAACGTTTAGAGCACTGCCCGATGAATCTCCCACTTATCATTTGCGAATACTTTCGCTAAGAACAACATCACGGATTTCATCAAACTTCAGTTTCTCATATCCACGGGAACTGCTAATCGCAGCAACAACAGTATCCCAAGACTCGGGCAAAGATGACATCAAAATCAACGCCTTAATTTCATCTTCGAAATTAATATCCACAGAATTGAGTTGACTCACTATCATATTGAACTCGTTTATATGATCAGAAACGGATCCATTCTCAGACATCTGTAAATTGAACAATCTACGCATTATATATACCTTGTTCATAGCCGATGGTTTTTCATACATGTTTGAAAGTTCCTTCAACAGACCGGACGTAGTCTTCTCCTTCACGATATTGAACGCAACGTTTCTTGACAAAGTCAACCGGATCAACCCTAGAGCCTGGCGATCCTTGAGTTTCCAGTTCTCCTTCGTCATGGATTCCGGCTTCACCTTAGTCAACAGTTCGTGAAGATCTTTCTGGTACAGATAATCTTCGATCTGCATCTTCCAGAAACTAAAATCGGATCCATCAAACTTCTCGATTCCAAGCTTTGAACTATCCATCTTCAGTGATCGTGTTGAATCTCCTTAGCTCTGATACCAGTTGTTAGGATCGAATTCACGCACACACACTACATGAATGAAGAACACAAGAACTTTCAAGAGAAAGAGATGAGAAATCGAGAGAGAGAGAGAAATCCCAATATTTCGTGGTAAAACCCCGTGAGTAAACTTCCACGGCGGTGAGGTATATTTATATTAATAAATCAGAGTATTTTTGGTTACAGAGAATAAATAGAGAATAATAGGAAAGCCTAAAATAGAGAATAAATAGGAAAGCCTAAAATAGACAATAAATAGGAAAACCTAAAATTAATCAGGCTCCACTACCTAACATATCCCTTAAGTTACTGATAGACAATGATGTGGATATTTTATATCATCCAGGAAAGGCGAATGTGGTAGCTGATGTCCTTTGTCGACGATCTATGGATATTTTATCCTATTTAGGTGTTGAGAAACGTGATCTATCACGAGAGATTCATCAGTTTGCTAGATTGGGAGTCACATTGTTATAGTCAGAAGATAGTGAGGTAATGATTCAGCACAACTATATAAACTCTAGTTGTAGAACAAAAATCAGAACAAAAAGAGGATCCTAGCTTAGATCACTAAGAGCGAATCCTCGGTATCAACATTCTTTAGCATTTGATATATCTAGAGATGGAGTCCTTAGATATAGCGGTCAATTGTGTGTTCTGAATTTTGCAGGGCTTTGACATTGGATCATGGATTAGGCACATAATTCTTGTTATTCTATTCACCCTAAATGGACGAAGATGTACCATGATATTAAGGAGATCTGTTTGTGGAACGAGATGAAGAAGGAAGTTGCTGAGCTTGTAGAACAATGTCCGAACTTCCAAAAAGTTAAGGGTGAGCACCAAATTCTTGTTGGGCAAGTTCTGAAGATAGACATTCCTTTGTTGAAATGGAAAGCAATTATTATGGATTTTATTACATGGTACCTCGATCTCGTTGCAAGTTTGACTATATTTGGATAATTGTTGATAGACTAACATAATCATCTCATTTCTTACCAGTTAGGGCTACTTTTATGGACAAAGACATGAAGGGCTTTATATTAGAGATATTGTTGGGATACACGGTGTCCCAATATCTATTATCCATGATAGAGGAGCACAATTTACCGCTAACTTCTAGAAGTCCTTACAAAAGTAATGGGGACATAGGTTAATCTTAGTATAACCTTTCACTCTCAGATAGATTACCATCACAATCACACAATTTTGACACTTGAAGAAATGTTATAGGCCTGCCTACTAGACTTCAAGGGAAGTTGGAATGACCACTATCCTCTTATTGAGTTTGCATAAAATAATATTTATCATTCCAACATTAGGATTACACCTTATGAGGCTTTGTATTGGGAAAAATGTAGGTCCCCTATTCGATTGTTCGAGGTAGGTTAGTCAAAGTTGGATAGACCTCACTTAGATCAGTAAACAGTGGAATATGTTAACCTCATCTAGGAGAGGTTTCGAAATGTTCATAGCCGACAAAATTCATACTCAGATGTGCAACGAATTGACTTAATGTTTTGTGTTGAAGACTGGGTATTCATAAAAAGATCTTTTGAGAAGGGTGTTATGAGATTTTGTGAATAAGGAAAGCTTATTCAATGATTCACTAGGACATATAAGATCCTTCAGTGGATAGGACACGTGTATTATGAGCTATAATTTTCTTTTCGGGCTATAATGGGTTCATCCAGTTTTTCACGTATCGATGCTATAGAAGTGCGTAGGAGACCCTTCTCGGGTTGTCCCAGTTGAGGATGTTAATATAAAAAAAAAAACTTCATACGAGGAAATTACATTTGCCATATTAGATCAAAAGATCCGTCAATTGAGAACCAAAGAGCTAGCTTCGGTTAAAGTATTGTGGAGAAACAAGAGCTGAGGATGACATGAAGTCCAAGTATCCTCACCTATTTTATAACCCTTGATGATGACATATAAGTTTATATATATATATATTTGTTTATTGTTGTTGTTTTGGTTGTGTATTTCCTCGCAATGTTATTGCAGAGCTATAGTGCTTAGCTATTTGGGTGATCACGTGAGATGCCTAAGGTTAGAATTTTTGAATTTCATGTTCCTAGATAGTCACATATACAAAGGATATTCTGCCTAATTATTTTGAAACTCCTAAGCACATAACCACATGATTTAGATTATTCATTCGAGGAAAAATGTTTCTAATGGTTGAAGGATTTAACACCCAAACTTTTTTCGAAATATCAAAGTCGACTCATATATTTGTCGAAAGATCAGCCAGGTAGGTAATAAATTAGGATGATGTGTTATGTGATATTAAAGTGTTCAACGGTTGTATATCATATTTTGAAGTTTGGTAAGTGGAAAAATAAAAGTTGGTGAATGTTACCTCAAATTCCTTTATAATGATTGAATTTCATGTTCCTAGACAGTCACATATACAAAGGATATTCTCCCTAATTAATTTGAATCTTTTAAGGACATAACCGCAAAAATCAGATTTTTCATTCGAGGACAAATGTTTCTAACAAGGGAAGGATTTAACAAAACATCTAAGTTGACTCCTGTATTTGTTGAAAGATCAGGAGGGTAGGTAATAAATTAAGGATTATGTGCTATGTTATATTTAAGTTTTCAACGATCATATCTCATATTTTGATGTTTGGTAAGTGGCAAAATAAAAGTTGGTGAAAGTTACCGCAAATTCCTTTATAAAAATTTGCCTTAAATTTGGGTAAAGTGTCTCGGAGGTTTTCACCCAATCAATAATTAGTTATGGTGCCCACTACTTGTGAAATCTAAGGCCTACGAGTCTAGTTTCCAACGCATCAACCCTTTCGCTCATACGACTTTAGAATTGATATTCGCGTTTTCACAAGACTGCACAAGCAGGCTGGTAAGGTGGGTCCCTTACATTTGTGGAACTTTAAATATATCATCTTCTTCAAATTTTCTTCATCTTTTTCTTCATTTTTCTTAATAAATAACCATAAAAATCACAAAATCCACTTCTAGGATCATCCAAGTTACAGATTTTTGTTCCTTAAGTCACTGCTGAAATTGTTCTACGCTTTGATATTGTCAACATGGTATAATTTCTTTTATCAATTTCCTAGCACATCATACTTCTGTGTGTGGACAGCAGGGTTTTTGGAATATTATAAATTTTTGAGGTGTATTACGAACTTATAGTCAAGGTAAGACCCTTATTTCTTCGACACAAGATTTGATAAGTCGCAAATAGCAATTTACAATCGAAACACATATCTTTTATTGGATTATTGTGGTATTTTCTATTATTTTGTATTTATTATGGTCCCACCTTGTTATAGTATCGAGAAAGGTTGTTAGTTAAGTTTTTAGACCACATGAATTTAGTGATAAAGGTCTGTTTAGTCTATTACCTTCTTATGTCATGTTTCATTAAAGCTTCGGAACAATGTAATTGGGTTTTTATCTTTGTTTTACTTTTAGTCATTATTGTTTATTGTTGTTTACTCGAGTTGATATGATCCTCTGTTATAAGGATTATTAAATTGAGTTAGTAGTGTTCTTATGTTGGACACGACTTAGAGGATATTTGTAAAGTTTGTTTACCATTAAATTTCTCTCTTTTAGCGATAGGATTGTTATTGTTGCCCTTAGGGCTATTGTGGTTAGCTGCTGGAATGTGATCTATATATAGAAAGTCTTTGATATACATACAGGGCTATATGGATGGATAAAAGGTGTATGAGTTGCCTACATAGCTATATTGATGCCTACAACGTCTATGAATTGCCTACATTGCTATATTGACGCCTAAGAAAGCTATGTGGTTCCTACAGGGCCATGTGGTTCCCTAATAGGGATATGGGTTTTCTATAAGCTATGTTACTGCATAAGAGATCTATGTGGTATATATGGGGCTATATAAATTCCTAAGAGGTCTATGTGACTACCTACGCAGCTACGGGACTAGCGATAGATGTATATAGAATGATTTGAACCTTCCAGCTTATAGGGGCATGAGTAGGTGTCTTGTTTGTTGTTTGTACCTAGCGAGCTTATAAGGGATTGGTTAGGTTGTTGTTTTATTATTTCTTTTAAGTTTAGATTTAGGAGTAGGTAAGTAAATTTATCTTATTTCTTATTTATTTATCAAATTATTCTAGTATAGTAGGATACATGATCATAGTTTATTACCTCTCATACACCGTACATTATTTCGTATTGAAACCCCATTGTCTGGGGGTGCTGGATTCATTCATGCAGGTCCCGACAGACGACCCAGTAAAGCTCATCAGGAGTAGGATTGACATCTATCTTATTGGCTATCCCATTTCCTTTAGAGCTGCCAGAGTTGGGAGATTGGTTAGATTTTGTTGTATATATATTTATGATTAGGTGGGGGCCCTTTCCCAACATTTTCTTACACTTATAGGCTTGCAGACTAGTTTGTGGGTTGCATAAATACGTTATGGCATGCTAGTCTAGTTTGTTTGTCTGTGAAGCTTGTGAGCTTTTTGATCTATTGATATATACATGTTTTAAGTTTTTGAATAAATAGCAAGTTGGCCTCGATGTCCAAGTCATGAATTTTTTTTTCTAGTGTGCTATATATGTATATGAATCTGTGGAGTAGTTGTTTATCCTATAAATCTGTTAACTGGGGCCTTGCCGGCCGAGGTCTTAATTTAAGCCTTTATATACTTGTTTTTATTGTTGATTATATGTGGCTTCCACGTTATAGTAGAAAATGGTAAAATGGTTTAGTAGGGTCACCTCGGTCATGATATTTGGCATTAGGGGCCTGTTGTGCCCCTTGAGTTTGGGCGGTGATAGTGTGCATAAGATAGTGAGTTTTATGGGATTATCTTCTAGGGAGAAGGTAGAGTTTGCTTCCTAACAATTGAAGGAGGTTTCTCAAGTCTGGCTTACTCCATGGAGAGACAATATGTCGATTGTAGTGGGTCTTACTAATTGGGAAGAGTTTAAGAAAACGTTTCTTCATAAGTACTTTCCCCGTGAGAAAACTGAAATTATGGTTGAGGAGTTTATAAAACTTAGATAAGGAAACATGAGTGTGGAGGAGTATTCTTTGAAGTTTACCTTGTTGTATAAATATGGTCCATCTTTTGTGTCTAACACTAGAGATGAGATGAGTATGTATGTGATCGGTGTTTCCACCTTTTTGAAGGATGAGTGCTATATGACAATGCTCCATGATGACATGAACATTTCTAGGCTTATGGTGTAGGTTTAATCCATTGAGAAGTCTATGTCTAAGAGGAGGGGTACATAGGTTACGAGGGATAGACCAGATAAGAAAGTTCAATCAATGTTAAAAAAGAGAGCTCCAAATAAGATTATTCTAGTGCTTCTAAGGTTAACCAAGAGAGATGTGGTAGTTCTCAATTTTAAAAGCTTACTTGCACTAGTTGTGGTAAAAGGAACAATGGGAAATGTCTATAGGTTAATAATGGTTGCTAGAGATTCGTAAACAATGACCACAAGGTGAGAGATTGTCATACTCCTGCGGCGAAAGGAAGGGAGTCCAATTAGGCAGCACTAGTGGCCCGATTCTTGATAATGAAATGGAGACTCTTTTCTGTTCTCTCTAAGATAAAAAGGAAGCATATCCAGAAAAAGGTGCCGGTAAATTATAGTTCTATGTTTTGTCTAATGAGATTCTTATGTATGGTTCATGATAGCCTTAGTTTTGTTTTACCCAAGTGGGGGATGTTTTGTTGATTTGGAGAAGTCGTTGAGAGTTTCGAAGTTATTTTCTCTTTTTATTCTATCCTATTAAATCTTGAGACTTAGATATTTCTAGCAGTATTATGCATGTGTTAGAGTCTTGTGTGAAAAAAATGAGTTTCGATATGTTCTCCTTATGTTATGCATCTCCTAGTTGAATTCTTTTAAAAGAGAAAATGACTGTTCATACAGTTGTGTTCCTCGTGTTGATGTGAATATGTGACAAATTTCATAAATGTTGCATGAATTGGAACGTTGAACATGCTAAAAAGTGCTCTTGAAAATGTTGCATGATTGTGCTTTTATGAGAAATTTGTATGATGTGCTTAATAATGTTGAAGTGAGTGTTTTGAGATATAGAGAAGGAAGTTCCTCCAATATGAAGTGAGGAATGAGAAGTCTTGATGCATGATGAGTTTGTCGATGTTATTCCTACCTTCTTGTTTTGTTTGATGTCTTTTATATGAAGTTGATGTTTTATCCAAGCTTTGTAGATTGTCTGATATATTGTTGCATGCATGATTGTGGGTGGATGTTCTTGAGTCATTATCTTTATGTGTTTTTAGTGTCATTCGAGGATTAATGTTCGCTAGTGGGGGATATTGTAATGACCCTAAAACAAAATACGAGGAGCTAGTGCCTCACATGTGTTTCATGAGTTAGTAAGCCAGTATAAATGACTAAAAATGACTTTAGAAGTCAGTTGGTAATTTTTGAAGTTAAATGTCAAGAGACATTCATGACATTCAAAAATTAGTCGTTTGAGCTCTAGTGAGTTCTAGTGTGTTGTCATTGTATTGGTGTGTTGTTTGGAGTCTAAATCTTGTAAAAGAGAACCAATTAAGATAAAAATGTTAGGGTTTAATCATATGGGTCGGACTCCCCAAGGCCCACCTTAAGGGTCATTGAGGAAGACCCAAATTTGAACCCCAAAACTGGCAAAAAGTGGTGACCTATGGACAAGACTTATTTCAAGTAGGTCCACTTACATACATAAGTGAGATCCGTAGGTAAAGATTAGAATAGGTATCCTTAACTCATATGGAGAAGTCTTTGATCAATACCACGAGGAACAAGATGGTCTGTAACCTCACCTACAGTCTGAAGGTGGGGCTCGTAAGTAACCTCTGTAGTTTTGTCTTGAGACACAGACAAGCCAAGTGTGGTTTGGTTATATATGGGTATGTTTATTTATGTATTCTAGGGTACTTTAAGTCTATAAAAAAAAATCAAACCTCCATTTAGAATTCATTCTTCCAAATTAAAACCCCTCACTCTAAGTGTTCTCTCTAGAACATCATTGAAGCTCAAGAACAATTTCAAGCTAGAAGAGGAGATTTGAAGTGCTTTATTCTTAACATGGTCTTTAAAATTTTAAGGTATAGTGATCCGTTATATAGGGAAAGTTCCACACTAGAGTAAACCTCAAAATAGTTTTCAAGTTTCCAAATATTGTAAAAAAAACCTCAATTCTTACTCAAACTCATCAGTTCTTGCATCAAACATTTTCGATTGATAAACTATGATTATAATGACTGATAATTTATGATTTTAAGATGAAAAACTCTATAAACCAATAATTTCACTAAATTCCTAAAGTTGTCTTATAAAGTGGGTTTTATGATTATGATTGGATATTGTTAGAATTGTGATTATATTGTATTGTATTGTTGATATCTATTGTTATCTATACATATCCTATGAAGAATTGTGGGAGACTTGCGTAATGGTGTTCATTGATTGGATGAGGGGTAAGTTGACATAATACTCTTGTTATCACGAAAGTGTTCTTGTATTGTTTAACCCACTTATAGTGGAGGTGTTTACTTATAGTTTATGTATTGTAATCATAGCCTTGAAGGAATTATATGGTGAATTGGAGTATTATCATGTCAATGTATTTATGAAGGTATAATGCGATTTTGTTCATGCAATCTCAAAGTTAGCTTGATAAAGACATTACTGTATTGTGATTTAAAGTATGATTCCCTCTCAATGCTCATATGTGATGATGTTATAATGTGAAGGGTTTGAATATGTGATGTTATATATTAATTAGGCGACTTACGTGTCTTTCCTTTATGCTTGAAGATTTTTGAATGTGATCTCCTGACTTGGTAGGCTTACGCATCCTTTCCTTGCGTAATCTTTCTATGAATGATTAATGAGGCTTCTCGGCTATGTCTTGAACTCGTAGACCTAAGTATGGTTCCAGATCCCTAAAGTGAATGTAAATCCTTAAAGTGGTAGACCTTTTGTCGGTGCATGCTTCTTATGTGAAATGATAGACTAAGATATGGTGGGCTGGAATGGTAGAAACCTCCTCTTAAAAAGTCATTGAGCTATCCTTAATGGACCTTGATAGGTCGACCTAACATGGAGCCCTTCTTGGTAGAATTATGGGTTGATAGACCTAATGATGATGTGCTCTCAGGTACATACACGTGACTGAAATACTCTATAGGAACTAAGGCTAGCGAGTGGATATTGTTAGGATGGTGTCTCTTCCCAAAGAATAGGCTGGAGTCCAATGAACATCTTTGTATATCCCCTAAATTATGTGCCTACATGGGTTGTGTACTAGTTCTACCCTTGCAAAGTAGAACACCTTCCACGGTGTGCGGTCGTATGATATCGAATTCCATACCTAGCTAGTGTGGTCTATGTCGGTTAATGCATAACCCTATTATTGGATAGGATCTGCAACGTGTAGGTAGTAGTATTTGATGCTTTCTACACATGGAACGAGTAGGTCTTGAAGATGCTAAAATTAGGTCCCGAAATATTTAATGACTATTATGTGAAGTCTCATAAATGCATGAACCTCTTCCGAGATGTCTTAAATAAATGTTGAATATTGTTTTAAGTTGAAAAGGGTGAAGTCCTTATCTATTATAGTCTTAAGGAACACCTAGGTGTGGTATGAAGAGTTAGCATGGGGTGCCTCTGCATGTGTTACTGAGGTGGTTCTTAGGATAACCTTAAGTGGAGGGTCAAAGGTGATGAAATAGACCACTTGAAAAAGATGCTCATGATGGTAATATTGTCTTATATGTGAATATTGACTTGTAATGTGTCTCGTATACTTGTCGTACGATGCTTTTACAAAAATGGCATGAATAGCATATACTTCAACTAAATTTCCTTTTAACATGTTTTTGCATGGTCATACTAAGTGTATATTTGTACTAACACCATCTTCTTCATCTTTTTACACTATGTGTAGGTTGAGGTGACTAGAGGATCATTCCTAGATTGAAGTGATTGGATTTGCTATCTTCATTCTTTGGTATGTCCGCAATGATTCGAGGACACTTATCTTACAAGTTTCTTTTAATTCATCTAAGACTTCTAATAGTTTTCTTTTGATTGTAAAAAGGTTGTGTCTCTATATGTTGAGACGTGCCTAAGTTGAATATATTGAGACTTAATGTTCCATCCTTTTATGAATAATATTTCAAATGGTTGTCTTACTTAAGAAATGTTTTAGTTCCGCACTACTTTTATGCATGTATGATGAATGAATGATAAGGTCTTGTATAAGACCTTTTCGAGGTAGAATACACCGAGTTACGACTTGGGGGTGCGCTCGATTCATGACACTTACCCGCTTAATAACAACACCAACAAGAAACTAAGCTAAATAAAATTTTCAATCATTAGAATGATTCTCTGAAATAGAAGAAGAGGTGGAAAGAACATTGTGAAGAAATATACCATACCTTTTTCTGGGCAGCGAACTAGGACGGGATGAGCAAGGAGGGCAATGATCTTTCACCACCAAAACCCAAGCTTGACAGCAAACGAGATGCCTAGGCAGCATCTAAAACTTGAACGAACTTAAAGAACAAGGTGATCATGCTAGAAGGACGGAAACTAACTCCTTTCTCTCTCTTCCAAGTGTATTTCCTATATACCTTGTAGTTGTTCAGTTGTGTTTTTTTCTTTCTTTATTTTTGAATTGCCAACCTCTTCTCTATACTTCTCCGACCCTTTCTTTGTTCTCTGCAAACTTTTCCTAATTTTTTTATCATTTTCTTTCAGCGATAGACCAAAATAAATAATGAAGAAAGAAGGAGCTATTTATAGATGAAAATTAGGGTTGTAAAAGGGGAGAAATCTAAAATTAGTTAAAATTAGAATTTTTGAAATTCAAATTGTTCTACCTGGATAAGTTTTTAGAGCTGTCAATTGTACCAATTTGTACAATCTTTAAAGGAGCAATGAAGGGAGTCATCCGATTCTAGGAGAAAGGACAAGCGAGGGAAGGAGATTTCTCAACCAACATGATAAGGGAGAGAGGGAGAAAAAGACACTGCCGAGTAAAGCCTTGCGATTCTGGGCTGTTCGCGAGTGATCTGGGCTGCTGGATCTGAAGATGGTCACTTGTTGAACAAGAAGAACGTAGGGGCTGGGTCAGTTGGCGATTGAGGAACAAGAGGATGGGTATGCGTATGTATTGTATTATTACTGCGAAGAGGAATGGGTTGGGCTATTTTGTTGAAGGAGATAAATGGGCCACATGGAATATTAAGTTTGGCTGGGATCGTCTGGTGTTGGCAGGGATTGCTGAAAGTTAAAAAAGGCCTAAGATTGGCTTCTTGCAAAGGGTTGAAAGGATTTGACTAATAACTAAATAAGATGAATTTACATAGATTAAATAATAATCTTCTTAATCTTAACAAAATAAAATAATCGACTTAATTATAAATTAACTAATCCAAAAATGTAAACTATTATGTAATTAAACTAATTAATAAAACATTTAAACAAAATAAAATCTTTTGAGATAAATTTCGAATATTTATAAAATGTATTAATTATATATCCAATTACATCAAACATAAATATTATCTAAATATTATAAAAATGATAAGATAGATTAAAAATAACATGAAAAATATTTTGAACTTTATAAAACTCATTATAATATACATAAAAGAAAATCTTAGGTCCGCATACGTGGCGCCACCACAACCAAGAATCCCCTTTTAAACTTATTTATTTCCAAAATTAGTGTTTCCCTTTCATGAAAATTTGTGTATGAAGAGTTGTTACTATTATGAAATTTTTTGGTTTTTATGAAAATATCTGGCCTTTATAAAGATCTACGACTTTTTTGAAGAGTTGTGACTTTTTTTAAAAGTTGTGACTTTCTAAAAAAATTGTAACCTTAATGAATAGTTGTAACTTTTATGAAAGATTGTGACCTTCCCTAAGGGTTGCAAATTTTCCAAATAGTTGTGACCTTTTCAAAGGGTTGCAAATTTTCCAAATAGTTTCAACCTTTTTCCGATAAGACACAATAAATATTCATTCGTGTTGTCCATTCTTGTATATAAATTGAGGTTTTTCCTCTCATTTAAAACAATGAAAATTATAAACCTCCTTTTCTTCTTCTTCATAACTGAATATTTATTCATGTTGAGTGACTCGCTGCCATCATTGCTTATGTTACAAATCATTGTATGTAATTTTACAATTATTAATTTATGCTTATGTTATTAAGTTTAAATGATAATATAGTGTTTTCGTCTTAATTTCTGATAGGTTTAATATATTATTTTATAAAATTTGTGGCGATTATGAAAGGTTCTAACTTTTCAAAGACATGTGACTTTTTCGATAAGACACAACAAGCATTTATTCACACTAACCTTTGTTATTTATAAATAAGCATTTATTCTATTATTACAGAACCTGGTATATTTTTTATAATCATTATTTTATGCTTATGTTATGAATTTCTATTTTTGAGTATATGTTTTAATCTTTGTTGTTTATATTTATGCGTTTGTTCATTATGTTTAAATATGTTAATCAAGAGTTTTATGTAATCATTAGACTTTTGGTGTCATGTAGATTATAATTCTTTAACTTTTAAATAAATGACTTAAATGCTTTCAATGGTTAAAAGACAAAGAGGTGTCCAAGAATGGACTTTTGAGTGTTCAATGTTATGGTGATTCCACACTACGTTAGAGTTTTAATTATTCAACTTTCTATCTTATCAAGGCATTAAATAGTTTAGTGACATTTAATAAATAAAGGAATGTAGTGGGATGATAAGTACACTCAACCTTAATCAAAAGTTTGCTTTCAAATGGTTGATTAGAGTCAATGAATTACTCTCAAAGTAGGATGAATCCATAATAAAGAAATAGTAAGTAAATGATTACATCCTTACAGATATTCGATAAAAGTAGCAAAAAATAAAGTTTTAACCATATTGATGGAAAGATAAACAACAAAATATGCCTTTTGGATATCAAAGTAGTGTCATCGACTGCGAATGATTTTGAATAAGGGACTTTCCAAGACATCATTTAATCCAAATTATTTGAGCGAAATACGTTATTTCATTGAACTCCAAGTAATGTGCTTCTAAATATTAATTAAATTATCAAGTACACAACTAATTA
Source organism: Solanum arcanum (assembly GCA_027789145.1). Lineage (NCBI taxonomy): Eukaryota > Viridiplantae > Streptophyta > Magnoliopsida > Solanales > Solanaceae > Solanum > Solanum arcanum. The sequence goes on along the minus strand of CM050941.1, from coordinate 33,757,277 downwards.
TATAAGATGTATAATATTTATATTTTATATGTAGTGGTATTTAATAGGAGAAAAACTATCTCAATTATTGAATAAAATATTTGTAACAATTTTTTAAAATACAAATATAGTATAGACAATGAAACAATTATATATATTTTCTAAAGAATATGGTGATGAGTAACTACAATAAAATGATAAATTAATAACAAAATACATAAAAATTTAGAATCATATCTTTTTGGTTTTAAGATTTAAAAAAAATCATTTCATATTTGAATAAAATATTCCTGACAATTTATTGTATGGTTGTAGCCACTCAGAAACACTTATATTATAAAATGTTTGTAAATATATTATTGAGGTAGTTCACCATTGCGCGAAGCGCAATAAATTTACCTAGTTTCAAATAATTTGGAATATAAGAAGCTCGATGATTAGTTTGTATTGTGGAGGTGCAAAATTGGGTGTCAACAAATTCAACCACAAAATGGAGTTCAGAGTCTAAAGAAGTTAATGGAGTTCATCGATCGCCAAGTATTTGAGCACTTGGTGACTTAGTTGGAATTTGGGCAACTGGAGAACCCATTAAATTAATAATCAGTCAGGTCATTACTACCAATTTCCTAATTTTTTATGGTTTTCATTATACAGAAGAAGGCTAAAGAACATAATAGAAGATAAATGCAAAGGATTGATAAAAAATAAAAAAACCTACATGAAAAATTCAGAGTTAGGCAACAAACTCTTTAATAAACTTGCAAGAGAAAAAACAGAGTATAATGGGAAATTAACAGTACCATTCGGTGAACACAACAAATTATAGCTCTCCTTCTTATTATACTCCTGTTCACTTTTATATGATATATTGTAAGGGATATGCATCCCGGTGAAGGCTACAAGAAACCGCTTGTTATTTTCTTAAATTTGTCTTGTATTAATAGCCTTTCCTATGATAATTAATTTTTCCAGCAACAATTCCTAAAACAAGATTAATTACAAATATATTTGACTCTCTGGAGAAACACCTAGGAGTTTAGCTTCTAATTTTAAGTAAGACTGTTCACATTCCGATAAGCTTCTTAGCTTGCATTATTTGTGCAATGGATGTGTTGGGCGTCTGAAAAAAGCCAATATCCAATTCAATAACTTGTAAAAAAATTACACTAGTTTGTGTTCTTCTAATGGTAGTCAATATCCCAATATCATTCATCAAGATGTTATCTACATACTTTTTAGCAATATACTATCTCTGTTGATTTTTTTTGGTTGTCATTGTAAGAGCTCCAATGCAATGTGTCTTGCATTTTAGATTTAGTTTATGTCTGTGGTGAGCACCACTAATGAATTGCAATTTTATGTTGAGGTTAGAAAATTAATTATGGAAGAATATTTTTAACCTTCCCGAAGCTATTTCAGGGATTGATTCATTGCATTGTTTTTCATATAAATATGAAGAAATATTTCTGTTAAACAACATTAGTTTCAACCAATAGTAATAGTGGTCCTCTTTTGATTACAATGGGATTCTAGGAAGAAGTGTGCAAGGTAATGGCTCATGAGATACTTGAAAGTAGTGTGCAAGGTAATGACTTATGAGATATTGAAAAGTAGTGTGCTAATGACTTTGAAGTTCATGGATCTGTATGTCTTGATATTTGACTCTGAAAATTGTTAGGTTCTTATGAACTGTTTGATAATGTCTATCTTTGAAAATATTCATTTTTATATGAGAGTGTTGCTCCTATCATTGTTGTTCATGGAATAATCATAATTATTTTGGCATCTGAATTTAGACAAACTGCATAAGGTTTTATATTTCAGAATTCTTAGCCTGAATAATATTTAGGTCTTGTTTATCAGTGAGAGAATTGGTGTTGGAATGGGTAAGACTAGAAAGGATGCTAAGAAATAGGCAGGATAGAATGCACTTCGGAACATGGATGGTAAGATCCTTTTTGAAATGCTCCTTTGAATTTCTTGTTTTTTTACTTGTTTCAAGAATCCTGAGCTAATATTGTGATGGAGATCCATTTTTCTTGTAAATATTTCATAAGAGGATTTTTTATAATGAGTAAATTCTTTCAGAATGTCCGGATTCAAGAATTTATTGGATAGTAGGAGGAACTATGAGCAGCATATAGTAAATACTGCTAAAACATTGATGGTTTTGCAATACCTTAAAATACACCATAGATCCTTCATTATTCTAGTTTTTTTCATTATTTAACTTTTGTTGGCCTTTGCAGATCCTTCCCCTGTACACACTACTACGATTGTGGAAAATTGAAGGAAAATAGCATATACAGCGGAAGCATTCCAGAATCATACATCTTGCATGAATATAAATAACAATCACAAATAGTTATCACATACAAAGTATGCTGAAAATTAACTCAGGATTGCCTCTTGAAGCGTGTGCAGATATCTTGAAGTAAATCCAACTCCAGTTCTATGCTCTTCTACAGTGATCCCAATGAACAATTGAACTCTCTCAATACTTGGGTGGGCAAGTATGGGCAAGTATTGTATAGAATACTCTATCCAATATAGGTTAGAAGATCCCTATTTATAGAGGTGTCTTCCTAGTCCAAAGAGGAGAAGAAAAGCAAATCTTTTTTCTTCAAGAACTTGAAACACACGTTTCTTCCTTTTAAAATAAAAACACACGCTACTTTTAAATCTTCTACTAGAAAATAGGATTCTGAGTTCTAGTTAAATTGGGCACTGGAGGGACAACATAATTTATTACTGAGGCGTCCTATTATGGAAATAATTCTAAATAATTAATTTGAATTATTCTTACCATAATAAATTGCAAATCATTCCACTAAAAATTCGTAATTGAACTCCTCTATTTATTTTGAAATTCACCACTAAACACTTATTTAATTCCCCATATTAAGATTACTGATACTAATCAATAAATTAAATTACTGACGAATTTAATTTAATGATTAACTTCTTTTAGAGCAACACTTAACTTATTTCATGTGCCAGATTCATAAATCTACCGGCCAGATTTACACATGAAAACTTACAAGCTTCTCATAAAAGGTGTATCATCAATCTCTATACTAAGACATGGATTCCATCAACTAACTAATTATTTCACCAATATATATTATTATCATCCAATCTACCAGGCTTATTGACCCATCTCAGAATCTCACCTTTTAATAAATCAAAATGATAAATAATATGTACAGATCATAATCGTTATATCAAGATTAAGAATATAAGTACATTTAATAGTTTAGAGAATATGTTTTAATCAGTCAGTCTAAAACAACTATCTCTGCTTGGTCCCGTTCAATACATACCAAATGACTAGCACGAGAAGTTAGAACTATGCCATTCTCATAATCAAGATAAATTACATTTAATCTCGTGCTACAATCTTTCTGATGATTTGGTCCAAATTTTCATCTATGATTGTGAACTATAAATTTTTAACTTATAAGAACTGATGATTTAATCTTCTGTGTATAAGCTTAAACTCTATGGACCAAATCATCTACTATATAAGTTAAGGACACATGTATGACAATTGATCTATTTAATGTTATACTTCATTGAATTGAATAAATAAATAAACAATTATTCAATATTAATACTTTATCAAAACGCATGGTTGATAGTATATCCTAACAATCTCCCACTTAGACTTATAACCATGTACCTACAATTCTAACACACTTCCTTCAACATGTCTATCAAAAGACTTTTGCGGTAAAGCTTTTGTGAAAGGGTCTGCAAGGTTGTTCTCTGATGCAATCTTCGCCACCATCGCATCCCCTCTCTGTACTATGTCTCGAATAAAATGGTATTTTCGCTCAATGTGTTTTGCCTTCTTATGACTTCGTGGTTCCTTTGAATTTGCAACCGCTCCACTATTATCACAAAATATTGTAAGTGGAATTTTGTATTGCAGGAACAACCGCCAAGTCTTTCAGAAAGTTTCTGAGCCACACTGCCTCCTTAGCTGCTTCAGAAGCTGCTACATATTCGGCTTCCATAGTAGAATCAGCAACACAGGTTTGCTTGATGCTTCTCCAAATAATGGCTCCACCTCCAAAGTAAACACATTTCCTGAGGTCGATTTTCTAGAGTCCATATCAGACTGGAAATCTGAGTCTGTGTACCCTATGGGCACCAACTCATCCGAATGATAGACTAGCATGTAATCCCTAGTCCTTTTCGGGTACTTAATTATATGCTTAACTGCTGTCCAATGTTCTCGTCCAGGATTAGAGTGATATCTGCTAACCATGCCTACGGCAAAACAAATGTCAGGTCTAGTGCATAACATGGCATACATGAGACTTCCTACCGCTGATGCATAAGGAACTGTCTTCATGCTTTCTGTTTCCTCATCTATCTTAGGACATTGATCCTTAGATAAAGAAATTCCATGTCTAAAAGGAAGAAAACCTTTCTTCGAATCGTTCATGCTAAACGTTTTAAGAATTGTATCAATATAAAGAGCTTGAGATAAACCTAACATCCTTTTCTTGCGATCACGTAGAACCTTAATCCCAAGGATGTGAGCAGCTTCTCCCAAATCCTTCATATCAAAGTTTGTGGACAACCATTTCTTAACTGAATTCATCAAGCCCACATTATTTCCTATGAGCAAGATATCATCTACATATAATACCAAAAACACCACTTTATCCCCATTGCACTTTTTGTACACACAAGACTCATCAAGACATTGCTCAAAACCAAAAGACTTGACTGCAGTGTCGAAGCAAGTGTTCCATGCCCTAGAAGCTTGCTTTAATCCATAAATAGATCTTTTAAGCTTGCACAACATGTGTTCTTTTCCTTTTTCTATGAAACCATCTGGTTGTCACATAAATATGCTTTCATCAAGACTTCTATTAAGGAAAGCTGTCTTGAAATCCATTTGCAAAATTTCATAATCATAATGAGCAGCAATGGATAAGAGAATTCTAATAGACTTAAGCATGACTAATGGCGAAAAAGTTTCCTCATAGTCGATCCCTTCTTTCTGAGTAAACCCTGTTGCAACAAGTCTAGCTTTGTAAGTTTGCACTTGTCCATCTACTCCTCTCTTTTTCTTATATATCCACTTGCATCCAATGGTTTTGACTCCATCTACAGGTGGTTCTACAAGATCCCAGACTTTGTTAGAGTACATAGACTCCATTTCTGATTTCATAGCAACAATCCATTTTTCTGCATCTTTATCTTGTAGTGCTTTGTCGTAATTCACAGGTTTGGTATTCGACTCTTCAGGGATTCTGTCAAAAGACTCTCCCAAGAGTGCATGCCAAAGTTGTTTTCTTATCACTCTCCCACTACGACGAGACACTACACTTGCAGGGGCAGGTTCAGAGAGATTTGCATTATTATGATCTTGTGGTGGAACCACATCATTTTTAAGATCTTGAGTTTCCATGTTATCTTCAGTATCTTGCGGTGTAGAGATATCAACAACTTCTTCCTCTAATGAAATCTGCTCATTATTACTCCCACTACCTTGATGCAATGAATTTTCATGATCTTGTACTTGCAGAATTTTATGTTTGTTAACATCTCTCCCACTATTATAATGCAATGGAATGTTAACTCTAACATGTGGGGTTTGAATTTGGTTTTGATTATTTTCAGTAGATTGATTTTTTTTCTCTATACTTAATTCCTGTAAACTAGTTTACTTCTAGGAATAAGGTTTGTTAAAAAATCCATTTCCAGAAACTTTGCATTGGTAGATACAATGACCTTCTTTTCTTTAGGATTATAAAACATACCACCTTTCGTTCCTTTAGGGTATCCAATAAAAACACATACTTCTGTTTTAGGTTCCAATTTTTCTGCCTTCCCTTTTAATACATGTGCTGGACATCCCCAAACCCGAATATGTCTCAAACTAGGTTTGTGGCCAGTCCACAGTTCAATGGGTGTCAAAGGAACAGATTTAGAAGGAACTAAGTTCAGAATGTAATTTGCACTTTCTATGGCATATCCCCAAAACGAATGCGGCAAATCAGAGTAACTCATCATTGATCTAACCATTTCTAAAAGTGTTCTATTCCTTCTTTCTGCTACGCCATTTTGTTATGGCGTTCTAGGTGCAGACATTCGAGATGTAATTCCTTGTTCTGATAAGTAACTAATAAAATCATTAGAGAGATATTCACCACCACGATCAGATCGTAATGACTTAATATATATTCCACGTCGTTCTCTGTTTCAGCCTTAAACTATTTGAATTTCTCAAAGAATTCAGACTTACGGCGCAACAAATATATATATCCATATTTTGAGTAGTCATCAATGAAGGTCACGAAGTACTCATACCCACCACTTGCTTGAATGTTCATCGGGCCACACAAATCAGAATGAATTAACTCTAGTTTATCATTGACTCTATTTCCTTTTGAGGGAAATTGTCTCTTAATCATTTTTCCTTCTAAACAAGATTCACATGTTGGAGTGCCTCCACTTTTAATGAACCTAAAGGTCCATCTCGAACCAACTTTGAAATCATATATAGATTTATATGACATAGACGCAAGTTCCATAGATAAGTCTCATTAAAATCAGAAGAACATTTTCTTTTACTTGAAAGGTTAACATAATTCAATTCTACGATTTGTTGGATTTCTGGAGAGACATTAATAATAAAAAGACCATCAATCAATGTACCAGTAGAGACAAGATGTTTATTATAACTAATAACACAACGGTTATCAGAAAAACTAACATCATAACCATCTCTCAAAACTCTAAAAACTGAAATCAAATTTCTTCTAACAAGCAGGTGCAAATAGAACGTCTTTTAAAATTAAAACTCTACTACTACCAAACGAAAAAGTAATATTTCTTAATGCTAAAACTGGAGCTGCAGAGCCATCTGCTTGAAAAACGCTAACTTCACCTCTAGTAAGCTTGCGCGTTTCTTGAAACCCCTGCATAGTAGTGCAGATATGATCAGTGGCTCCTGAATCTACACACCATGAAGTGGTAGAAACAGCCGCTAAAAATGTTTCAACGACAAGTGAAAGTGAGTTACCTGGTTTGTTTTTCTTCTTGGGTAAGAAAACTGGACAATGTGCCTTCCAATGACCTGACATCTTGCAATGAAAACACTTACCCTTAGACTTTTTCACTCACCCAGTTGGAGGTGCAGTTGCCTTAGATTTGTGAGACTTTTTCTTCTTCTGTCCACCTTGCGGTTTAGAAGTAGAACCTTTCTCAACATTAAGTGCCATTGATGGTGCATGTTTTTTGACAATGGTCTCTGCCGCCTGTAGCTCATTCAACAATTGTGCCAAAGATAGACTCATCTTATTCATATTATAATTTAGGCAAAATTGTTGAAAACTATCAGGCAGAGACTGCAATATCATCTCAACTTGGGAGTCATTGTCAATTTCAGCCCCCAAAACCTCTAGTTCATTCAGAAGACCTATCATCTTCAGAACATGGTCTGTTACAGGAGTGCCTTCAGCCATCTTAGTATTCATGAGAGTTCTCATGGCAGTCTGCTTAGCTGATCGACCCTGGTCTCCAAACATTTGTTTGAGATTCTCCAGAATTTCAAAAGCAGACAACATAGCTTGATGTTGATGTTGCAAAACATTTGACATTGAAGCCATAATGTAACATCGCGCCATGTCATCAGCTTTTCGCCATTTCTGATAAGCTAACTTATCCTCATCACTCGATTGATCATTTGGTTTCAATGGACATTGCTCATGAAGCACAAACTTATATTCTTCAGCAGTTAACACAATGTCAAGATTTCTCCTCCAGTCAACATAGTTAGAAACCTCTAGTTTGTTTTGACCCAAAATAGTACTAATGGGATTAAAAGGAGACATGTTGAATCTGAGATTGAAGTACAATAGATCAATAACATAGTCATATAACATTGAATATTTACATTCAAACTCATGATATACATATCCATTCATGCATCTTAAATAGCCAATCGTTGGGATTGGAGAACTATTCATACAATATGCATATATAATGACCGATTACTCACTCCATAAACTTATACAGACCTAACTCAGTTGGAGAGTCTACTATTACTTTAAGTCAAGTGAAAATCATCTAGTTGCATTGATCCAATCATATATTACTCAGTTTAGGAGAGTTAATACAAATTATCAAACTAGCGATTAAATACGTAATGACTTGTATTAAATTCATACGATGGGGAGGAAGGTTTAAGCCAACACATAAACTTAATACTTCATTACTATTTAAAATCTTGGTACTTTAAAAGTTTTTATTCATCACCATTTATTTTCTTCCAAATTTTATGCAATAAAAAATTCTAAAAAGAAAATATGCGCACACGAAATCTCCAATACATTCCATGTACCATCTCATATATATTCAATAATACACCTATTGATTAAAAAATTATGGCTGCCAATAATATGAACAAGAAAACTACAGCCATACTATTTTGTTTTATTTGTACAAAATCAAAAGTTTCTTTTACACCAAATCACGTGAGCTATTTTTTTTTCAGCCAACACTTCAGCAACAACCAGCTGATTTAATGAGGAAAAAAAAATTCTGATCTATCTCACAAGGTGACGCCACAAGAAAAGAAAAAACACACGACATGTGAATGCTGCCATTAAATTTCTTTCCAAAATTCTTCATCATATAGTACGAAAATTTTGCATGATCTAGTGAAAAATACTTATCAGATTTTTAGTGATTAATTTTCATAAATAACTATATATTATTGTATGCATTAAACAAACCAAACCAATTCAAGTTTCTATCTGTTTTGTCCTTTTCGTGATAAAAAAAAATTCACAATCACGAATTATACATACAATTTCACATACACATATTTTTGGTTATCTATAATGATGCAAGTATGGCTCTTGATGCCAATTGAAGGAAAATAGCATATACCGCGGAAGCATTCCAAAACCATACATCTTTCATGAATATAAATAACAATCACAAATAGTTATCACATAGAAAGTATGCTGAAAATTAACTCAGGATTACCTCTTGAAGCGTGTGCAGATATCTTGAAGTAAATCCAACTCCACTTCTATGGTCTTCTACAGTGATCCCAATCAACAATTGAACTCTCTCAATACTTGGGTGGGCAAGTATTGTATAGAATTCCAACATAGGTTAGAAGATCCCTATTTATAGAGATGTCTTCCTAGTCCAAAGAGGAGAAGAAAAGCAAATCCTTTTTCTTCAAGAACTTGAAACACACATTTCTTCCTTTTAAAAGAAAAACATACGCTACTTTTCCATCTTCTACTAGAAAATATGATTCTGAGTTCTAGTTAAATTGGGCATTGGAGGGACCACATAATTTATTACTGAGTCTTCCTATTATAGAAATAATTCTAAATAATTAATTTGAATTATTCTTACCATAATAAATTACAAATCATTCCACTAAAAATTCGTAATTGAACTCCTCTATTTATTTCGAAATTTACCACTAAACACTTATTTGATTCCCTATGTTAAGATTGCCGATACTAATCAATAAATTAAATTACTGACGAATTTAATTCAATGATTAACTTCTTTTAGAGCAATACTTAACTTATTTCATGTGCCAGATTCATAAATCTACCGGCCGGTTTTACACATGAAAACTTACAAGCTTCTCATAAAAGGTGTATCATCAATCTCTATACTGAGACATGGATTCCATCAACTAACTAATTATTTCACCAATATATATTATTATCATCCAATCTACCAATCATATTGACCCATCTCAGAATCTCACCTTTTAATAAATCAAAATGATAAATAATATGTACAGATCATAATCGTTATATCATGATTAAGAATATAAGTACATTTAATAGTTTAGAGAATATGTTTTTATCAGTCAGTCTAAAACAACTATCTCTGCTTGGTCCCGTTCAATACATTCCAAATGCACTAGCACGAGAAGTTAGAACTATGTCATTCTCATAATCAAGATAAATTACATTTAATCTCGTGCTACAATCTTTCTGATGATTTTGTCCAAATTTTCATCTATGATTGTGAACTATAAATTATTAACTTATAAGAACTGATGATTTAATCTTCTGTGTATAAGCTTAAACTCTATACACCAAATCATCTACTATATAAGTTAAGGACACATATATGACAATTGATCTATTTAATGTAATAATTCATTGAATTGAATAAATGAATAAACAATTGTTCAATATTAATACTTTATCAAAACGCATGGTTAATAATATATCCTAACACAAATGTCCTGTCAAACTTGTAGATGGGTTCAACCACAAGCTCTTCCAAGTAACAGAGCCTTTGTCAACTTTTTCTGGAATACATCAGGTAATTATTATTTGTGTTGTTGGGTAATGTTTGTTTCTTTTCTCTAAACCCACTTTACTACTATATTAAAATTTGTTGTAATATGTCAAATTAGTCTAATGGACGTATAGCAGTTTGTAACACACCCTTAAATTTGTAATTTAAATGTAACATATTCCTTGTGCAAACTTTTTGGTAAGTGTTGGTTCAATCTAAATTAATCTCTGTCGTTCTCATTCTTCTATAGAACTAGTAAATGAGAACACATGTTTTCAAGTATACTTACCTTACATTACTAACTCAATCTTCCTTCTTCATTTATTATATATTTGAACAAATATTTAAAATGAGAATATGCTAACAAAATATTAAATGGAATTATAGATGGATATTTACCTACTTGTGGACTCAAATATGTATCAAAGGTGAACCGAGCAAATTTATTACCAATAACTAATCTAATACATGAATTAGAAAGGAGGTTGTAACCCAAAGCAACTCAAATGTACAAATATAATGCAGTAAATTATCGCATAGCTAAAGAATGTATTACTAAGCAAAAAGTATTCAATTAAAATAATCTCTATCGTTTCGCTAGCAAGTTCATTCTATACTGACTTCTTACAAGCTATGATATTTAACATAATAAGTTCCTAGAAATTAGTAAAAGGAATTTCTTATTGATTTGAATTTGCATCGTTATATATATGAGAAATTTATAAAAACATAATGGACATCATATAAAATTAATTTGATCATCAAGAAGCACAATAGTTTACAGATAGAACAAAAGGTCAATCTGTTAGGACCGAAAATAAGCAGGTGTAAATGCGGAAGCTAGCAAAGCAAATCTCAAAAGACCACGAGTAAGAAGGCAACGAGAAATATACCAAAAGACACAAAGATTTAACGTGGTTCGTTCAATTGACCTACGTCCACAAAGGAGATGAGCAATCCACTATAAATATGAGAGTACAAAATACAGAGGGAAACAACCTACACATATTCACTTGGAATACATGGGAGGTTCACACAAGTGATAACGTATCAAGCTTGTGACCCACAAATTCTCCCTCTAATCAAAATTCTCAAAGCCCTTAAAACTACATTGTGGATGTTGATTAAGTTAGAAGGAACATTACTCTATTTATAGAGTCCTAAACCTTTTTTCCTACAAGAAAAGGATTAGCCAATTCAAAACTTTGTCCCAAAAGGAAAACCTATTTATGGTAAGAAATTTAGGGCAAATAAAACCTAACAAATCTTCCCCTTGGCCTGAATTTCTGACAAAATAAATTTGTCCACCTTCTTCACTTAATCTTCAACAACTTGCTTTTCCTCTCCATAATATTCTTTGCAAAATTTATGTCTCAACACAGAGAACCTCTCTGAAACAATTTCCCTAACAAAATCTTCATTACTATCAAAAAGGTTGCAGCTAGAACTACACCCGTTAAGATGAACACCTCCTTCTAACCTGGTTCAATCATCGATTATCGAACCACTAAACCTGACTCTATCATGGAATCTGGCTCTGATACCACTTGTTATTATCGAAAATAAGTAGGTGTAAACGTGGAAGCTAGCTAAGCAAATCTCAAAAGACCACGAGTAAGAAGGAAACAAGAAATATACGAAAAGACACAATGATTTAACGTGGTTCGGTCAATCGACAAACGTCCACAAAGGAAATGAGCAATCCACTATAAATATGAGAGTACAAAATACAGAGGGAAACAACCTCAACAAATTCACTCGGACACCAAGTGATAACGTATCAAGCTTGTGACACACAAATTCTCCCTCTAATCAAAACTCTCAAAGCCCTTAAGACTACATTGTGAATGTTGATTAAGTTAGAAGGAACATTCCTCTACTTATAGAGTCCTAAACCTTTTTCCTACAAGAAAAGGATAAGGCAATTCAAAACTTTTTCCTAAAAGGAAAACCTATTTATGGTAAGAAATTTAGGGCAAATAAAACCTAACACATTCAATGAGAGACGCACCCATAAAAGATAAGTGCGGAAAGTGAAAAAATTATAGAGAATGTTACCCTATATGTGTTGTTACAAGCTAGAAAAGGTACTTAAATTTTTGTGGAACACTCTACAAAGATACAATGAATCACTTGCTGGTTGCTTTGAAGGAAAATCATAGATTAATCCCTAAAAGATTCATTTCATATGTTGTGGGCACCGATGACAGCACCATATCATTACAAAAATATAAGGTAAAATAAAAAAATTCAAAAAGATTCGCAAGCACAAGTTGTGTCGTAAATACATGAGCATTTATACAAATGCTCGTCGGAGAAGGAAAAGATTTTTATCTCCTTCATCCATTACGAGGACCCAATCTTAAAGCCATTGAAGATCAAAAATCAAAATAGTGAAGCGATTAAAAAATTTAGAATTCAAGTAACAAAGAAATAGTTAGAATTCAATTGTTCTTATTTACATGAAAAAATTCCACCATAAAATTACCCTCCAAGCACAGGTCTTTATCATCCAAACCTTTCTGCGCAATGTGAGAAACTAACATCATAAGTTTGTTTTTAAGAAATCAGCAGGAAAATAAGATAGATACTAATCGATTCAAAGGCTTCCGAGTAGTAGTTCCCTCTTTCTCGTCTGCTGAATAAGCCAAGGTATTAGCTGATGATATTTACGACACATTCTTCTCCTACTTTGGAAGTTAAGTTGTAACAACCCCAAAGTAATCACTTCCTTGTAAAACAAAAAAAAAATTCAATCAATTGACAAGAAGACTGGTTTTAGTTAAATCTTAAGAATGAGAAAAAAAAGAATACCCACTGCTTAATCTTAAGCTTGGGGAAATTGGTAATTACGCTTCACAAAACCAATATTGGAGAAATCTTCAGCTCAAATATTTTGTTCTTCAGCTTTCGCTATTCATTTCTTTACCTTTAGCTCTTCATCTTCAGCTGAGTTCGTCTTTCTTCAATTATTCAGCTTCATCTCGGTTCCTCGATCTTCACTATCAAAGAAATCTCTAGCTCAGTTCTTCACCTTTAACTTAGTTCATCGATCTTTGGGTTCGTGATATCAATTCTTCACCTTTATCTCTTCGTCTTCAGTTCAACGATAATTTCAGAGGAAGCTCGAGAAAGAGTAAAGTGAAAGACTTTTTTGGAGAAAGAGTAAAGTTGGAGAATTAGAAACAAAATATTTTATTAATAATTTTTTTTGGCCAGTAAAATGGTAGGGAGAGTTGAAAATATTGGAGGGAATATAATATTTAAGTGAAAGTTTTAAGGTCACAGTTGTATTGTGTTGTTATTACAATTATAACCATAGGACCCTTTAAAAGTGTGGCCATATATATAAATGATTGTTGCCATTTATTTCATACTATAACAACGCTTATAAAGTGTAACTATAGTATTAAAGAGTACACTTTAGAAGTGTTGTCAATATTATTGTTGGCAAAAGTTAAAAACTTCGAGCGTAGCCAAAAATATCACAGGCAATACTTTACAAGCGTTGTCAAGATTTAACCCTTCAAATTTCCTCTGATTGTACTATATTATAATTAATAGAATCCACCTTATTCATTTGCTTCCAAACCTTATGTCCTTCACGATTTGAAGAAGAAAGTTTTAGTTTATAAAATGAAAAGTCCTTCTAATGTCTAATTCATAGATGTCCTCAATAACATGTCTGTTCATATTGGCACTAAAATACTTGAATTAGAGACATTACTTTTCAATGCATAAAGCTAAAGAGAATGTTTTTCAGCCTTCTTAACATGAGCATCACTAGTTATAGTTCACCTTTATGAAATACTAACATGTCATTTGCAAAATACAAATGATTTAAACTGAGGTTCATATATAGATTCAGTGAACTTTTTCCATGAACGACATGAAATAGATTAGTAATCTTGATTCAACATGCCATGTTTTTATAAAGACATGAAAAAACATTGTATTAGAATATCCACAAGAGATCCAACTGGCTTTTTGAGAAATTTTTGTATTATATGCTATAATTCCTGAATTATATTTCATCTTTTGGCACATTTATATTATTATTTTATGTCAAAGAGTATGAGGTTAAGAAATTCTGCAATTGGTCTATTTAATGATACTAGTTATTTTGTTCAAATAATATCAGTTTAGTTTTAAAGTTTTGCTACTATAGTTTTGATAAATATTTCTTTTTGTTCAGATTTGATGACATATATTTTTTTATGAATTATAAATATACTTTTGTGTATTTGACATAGGGTATTGGCTCTAATAGTCTCTCTTTTGATTACAATAGTATTGAATTACTAGTTATAAACTTCAAAGTCAAATTGCGAATTTGATAATTTTTTGACAGGATGTAGTCATTATTATGGTGGCTTACAAAAGGATATTGTATGACCTGGGGTAAATTAAGATGTTTTCAAAATTATATTATAGCCTTTATAATTTTCATCAAACTTTTGTTGTTAAAGATATGAACTTTTGGCGGCAACATTATTGAATTTACCAGTTATAAAAATAGACAGTACATGAGCATGATTAATCATTTCAAATTTGATTTAACAACTAGTTCAGTTGCCTCTAAAACTTATGAATTTTAGTGGCAATTTGGTTGGATATATTGTCTATAAAAATGGACAGTACACAAGCATAATTAACTATTTGGATAGGATTTACCAATAGGAAATATGGAAGAAAATAGTATCTTTATAGAATGCTCAAGTTTAGTATTGGCTACTTAAGGCCACTTGAGATGATTACAGTCATCAACTACATCACAATTTATACTACTCAAAATAGAAAACAAAAAGTCTTGCACAAATAACTAATTACATGTATCACAATTTACTAGATACATGTACTACGAAATACTAAAAAGACTTCTTGAAAAACTAAGAGATAACTTTGGAAGACTAAGCATTGATGCATTAAATCCAAAACTCTGTCTTAATGCATATTCTTGACAACTCAAATGCGTTCTCGAATATAGCAAAAATTTTCTCTAGGAAGTGCTTTGGTGAAGATGTCAGCAAGTTGTTCTCCTGTCAGACAATAATGTAACTGAATTTCGCCTTTCTCTTGTGCTTCTCGGATAAAATGATACTTGATGGAAATATGCTGTGATCTTTCATGGCTGACTAGATTCTTGTCAATTGCAATTGCTGATTTGTTATCACAATACAGAACAGTCCTTTTTTTTTGTTTTTCACCAATGTCTTCAAATATTCTCCTAAGCCAAATAGCTTGAGAAGTATCCTTGGATCCTGAAACATATTCTGCTTCGGCAGTGGATTGAGCAACAACACTTTACTTTTTTTATAACCAAGAACAAATGCTTGATCCAAATAAGAAAGCATAACCAGAAGTACTCTTCATGTCATCTATACTTGCAGCCCAATCACTATCAGAATAACCAATCAAGTTCAAATTTCCACCAAAATTTTACATTATCCCATATTCCATTGTTCCTTGCAAGTAGCGTAGAACACACTTTGCAGCTCCAAAATGCACTTGGCTTGGTTCTTGCATGAATCTGGAAAATAAACTAGCAGCAAACATAATCTCTGGCTTTGTTGAAGTAAGATATAGAAAACTTCCAATCAAACTCCTAAAAAGTGAGATTAACTTGAGTTGAGTTTGATTTTGTAAATCCATTTTAGACTTACAATTTCTCTTTCTCTAGGAATAGCCACAAGCTCCCAAGTATTATTTTTTCGATTATTCGAATTTCTTCTTCCATGACTTTCTTCCAAACATCATGTTTTATTGCTTCTTTATAATTTTATGTCTCAACACCGGCAAAATTACATCTTTGATAAATGTCACTCGACATTTTTGTTCCTCTTGGAGGCGGTTCTTCATTATCTGAATTTGAGATTTCTCCCTCTTGAGAGACATCTTAATCTTTCTCATCCTCTTCTTGATTTGAAGATATGATAGAATTATTCTCTATCTTTTTATCCTCCCAATTCCATATTGTTTTTTCTTCAAAAATTACATCTCTACTAACAATAAGTTTGTTAGTTTTGACATCGAGAAGTCTATATCCTTGTGTAACATCACTATAACCAAGAAAGACACATTGTTGACTTTTTTCATCCAATTTTGTTCTTTTCTCAGAAGGTACATGAGCATAAAAAATACACCCAAAGTTTTTTAAATGACTTACAGAAGGTTTAGTTTCACTCCAAGGTTCAACTGGTTTCTTGTCCTTTAGTGCCTTTGTTGGACAACTGTTAAGGATGTGAACTGCTGTATGCACTGCTTCTGCCCAAAAATATTTTGGCAGCCCTTTCTCATTCGTCATAGTTTTGGCCATCTCAACAATTGTTCTATTTCTTCTTTCAGATACACCATTTTATTGAGGATTATACCCTGCTGTAAGTTGCTTCTGAATGCCTTCATTTTCGCAATGTTCTTCAAATTTTTTACTAGTGTACTCACCTCCTCGATCACTGCAAATGGTTTTGATGCAGAAACTTTTTTGCTTCTCAACAAGTACTTTAAATTTCTTGAATGTAGCAAATTCTTCTGACTTTTCTTTCAAGAAATAAACCCAAGTTATTCGTGAGAAATCATCAATAAAGATTAGAAAATACCTTTGACTTCGAAGAGATGGAGTATTCATTGGTCCACAAATGTCGGTATGAATTAGTTCCAAAAATACACTTGCTCTCCAAGACATCCCTTTTGGAAAAGACTTCCTGTGTTGCTTTCCCATTATACAACTTTCACATGTATCCACCTCAGTATGTATCTTAGGAAGGCCTTGCACCATGCCCTTTTGCTTGAGAAGCTGTAAACCATGAAAATTCAAGTGACAAAATCTTTTGTGCCAAAGCCATGAATCATCTACAATTTCTTTTTTTAATGCATTGTAATGAAATTGCGAAGAGAAGTTTCTTTTTATCATCTTTAGTTCAACAATGACTTGATTTGGCTCAATTTTAGCATAAATCTTGCAATAATTATCTCTAAACACAATTGAATAACCATTTTCCATGAGTTGACCAACACTAAGCAAATTTTCTTCCAAGTCAGGAACATAAAGAACATCATGAATTTGCTTACCGCATCCTTTCATGTTGATCAAAATAGTACCTTTACCTTTCGCATCAACTAAGGCTCCAATACCCATCTTCACTTTAGTAGTGATGCTATTATTAATTGAGAGGAAAGCCTTTTCATCTCTAGTCAATGTATTACTACAACCACTATCAACATACCATTCATTGCTTTTTGTTGAAGCATCAGATTTAGAAGCAAAGAAAAGATTTTCTTCCCTTTCTTCCTCATGTTTTTCACAAAAAATTGCTTGCTTCCGTTTCTTGTGCCAACAATCCTTTTCAACATAGCCAAAGTTTTTACAAAAGTTACATTGGGGCTTGCCTTTGTGCCATTATTTTTCTGCATTGTGATTAGTATTTTTGAATACATTACAAAAAAGACTAGAGTTTTTCTCACCTTTTTCTTCAACCTTCTTGGAAGAACCATCATGATCCTGCTTCTTTTTTTCCTTTTGATTTTTCTTCGGATGATTTTTTGAGAAATTTTGAGAATTCTCATTTATTTTAGACTGGAAAGCCGTCTCTTTGGGTTGATCTTCACGAAAAAATCTTCGCTTCTCGTGTGAACGAAATGATCCAACTAGCTCTTTGATGGAAACCATAGAAAGATCTTTCGCCTCCTCAGTGATAGCAACGATGTACTCGTACTTTTCTGTGACACTAATTAGAATCTTTTCCACAACTTGTTGGTCAGAAATTTTATCACTATGATTTGTCATTTCATTAACAATATTCATGACTCTTGTGCAATATTCATCAATTTTTTCAGATTCTATCATCTTTAAATTTTGGAACTCTCTTCTAAGAGTTTGAAGATTTATAGTGCATGCCTTTTCGTCACCATACACTTCAGTTTCCAGAAAATCCCAAGCTTACTTTGTAGTCTCACAAGTAGCAATTTTTGCAAAATATGCTCTTGAGAATCCCATTTGGATTTTGCTTAAGGCTTTTGCATCTTAACGATACCTAGCCTCAAGATTTTTCATCTCTGTTACTGTAAGATCACCATTGTTTTCTGGCTCTTCATAGCCATTTGCAACAATAGTCCACACACCTTCAGCATTCAAATGTGTTCTCATTCTTATCTTCCAGTATTCAAAATCAGTTCCATCAAAAAATGGAGTAAGAACAACTGAAGAGTCAGCACCTTCATTTGTTTTAGATGCCATATTATTTCTTCACCTAACCCCAGATTAAGAACGAAAACCTGCTCTTGATACCAATTTGTATGAAATATGGAAGGAAAATAGTATCTTTATAGAATGCTCAAGTTTATTATAGGCTACTTAAGGCCACTTGAGATGATAACAATCATCAACTACATCAATGTTTATACTACTCAAAATAGAAAACAAAAAGTCTTGCACAAATATGTATTACAATTTACTAGATACATGTACTACGAAATCCTAAAATGACTTCTTGATAAACTATGCGACAACTTTGGAAGACTAAGCATTGATGCATTAATTCCAACATTACCAACCATCTAAATTGTCGCAACCAATAGAAGCTAGAATAATCGTGTTTAATTGCAATTTAGTTGGTTTTAATGGATATAAAAATGGACACTACATGAGCATAACCAACCTCTTTGGATTGGATTTGGAAGGCTTTTAAACGAAATCAATTGCGGCTAAATCGTATAAGTTTTAGTGCCAAAAGATCTTTGCTTTACGAGTGCTTGTTCTAATGGACGCAATAGCCTTTGTCGACCCCTAATACAACAGCCAATATGCATTCTCTGGTAATAGCTATATGAGCAATAGTTATTGCCGCTATAGACAGTTTTAATGGCAGCTAAATCCCCTTTTTGTTGTAGTGTCATGTCTCATAGTATGCCAGTCTCACAAACTCATGATATGTAATGCTTATTCTTATATCAAAACTATCGAATGATCTGTGGTAATGATCTTTCTCCCGAAAGATCTTTCAATTATGCTTTCTACTTTTGAAAGTGGTTTTGTCCGTAGTAGTTGTGTGTTGATAGAGAAGAGGATTTCTATTTCTGATTGTAATAATTAGGTGTTTTTATTCCATCTAAAGTTATAAATGTGTAGTAAAAAAGGAGATAAGTTTTTATGATTGGCAATAATCTAGTTCCTGGAAATAATGCATGAAAGTTTTGTCGCTAAAAGGGATGAGAGAATGAGCAATTGTTATAAGGATTTGTTTGTAGGAGTACATTGGGTGGTTATAATATCAGGCTTTAATTTATTATTGGTAGCTAGTGGATGAATGCATGATTCCTTAGTTGGTTCTTGACTAAGACTTGAAGTTTTGTTAAATGTAGTGGTAAGGAGCAATACTGATGAGATTACCTTTAGAGGCAAAAACACTGATCTTATGGTTAATATTAGTGTAAGCATCACATGTTTAACATATAATTATTTAGAGATTAGGCTTGAGCATACTATAAGAGGGTAGTAAAACATAGACTTTGCTAAGAATAGTCATAAATCCTTCTAGGAGTTACGAGTTGCAACTAATGAGGTGTGATATCCATAAAGAAGGGCATGGTTTAGAGGTGTTGCTAGGAATGAAAGCTAGTAGTTGTATTTCTTAAGGTTTAATAGTGTTATTTTGATTTCATGCCACATCCCTTTGATTTTTGTAAGATAACATCAAATAGAGTGTAACTATGTTCAAAAAAATATTGGTCTTTACTTATGTGTTATTGATAGTTCAAAACCCGTCGCATAAATATGTTTCCCCTATGTTATTAAAAAAATTCATAAGTCAAAAAGATAGTATAAGTAACTCCTTCAACAGAATATTCAGGTTAACCACCATTCGGAGATGATTGATCCCAAGGGAAAGATATTGTCACACCCCAAATATTTTGTATTAAGATTTGAACCATTCTTTATTTGTGAATAAGAAAGTACTAGGTGATTCTTAAATTTCTCATATATGTAAAGTTAAATTCTTTAGTGTGTAAATTATTTTTTATATTAATTAAGGTCACTAGAATGTCCTAGCACAAATTTGAGTTGAAAGTGTACTTACCTATAAAATTTTGATGTAAGATTCTAATTTTGTCAACTTCAAACTACTATATCTCTTAGAATATAAAGCGTTACATGGACCATAACCTATCAAATTAAAGATAATTGAATCTTCTTTCCAATGCAACAAATTTCCCAACAATTCAAGTTTTGAGTACAACGTTATAACCATGTTAGTAACTTGACATAGTGTAGTGATGAATTAGCCTATAAGAAAACATATGAAGGGGTAATTTTTTTTTCATTATATCTCTAAGAAAACCCTAAACAAATGTTTTGTCTAATTACAAACCCAAACAATTAGATTTTCATCTCTTAATCCATCACTCACTTCTCTCGCAAACCCTAAGGAAAAATCTTAAAGAAAAAAAAAAGTAGAAGACTCCATTGAAGATTCTTTTAATATTTTTCAAGATTCTTCTTCAAGGTAAGTCTTTCCCCCTAAATTCAATTCTTTCCAACTAAAGTACATAAATAAAATTATGAATCGCTGATGAAATCATAATTCTTGTCCATAGTGTTTCAAGAAACTAATTCAAGAAATATGAAGAAAGGTCTTCATGAATTTTCTCCTTAAAGCTAGGGTCTCAAGGCTTCTAACCAAGTTCTTCTTCAAGATTCTTTGAGATTATTCAAGAACCTTGTTCTTGCAAGTATGTAAGGCTATCATAGTTTTGGACTAGTTAGTTTTCACACCATACATCTACTTTCAAATCAAGACGACATTAATCTATGATTCTATCCATAGAATTGAGTATTCTTAAGATTAGTTGATGTTGAGTTCTTGAGTTCCTGATACTTTTCGTATCTATATTTCAGCAGGAACCCTATTTTGAGTTATAAATTTAGATAATCTTTTAAAGAAAATATTTATATTTTAGATTGCGTTTTTGAGAAAATAAAGAGGAGTTTGAGAAAGAGTTCGAAAATATGATTAGTATGATGATTGAGTAAGCCATAAATATTTAAGCACTCTGGTATCTAGATATACCATCAAAATTTATGCAGTATGACTTCTGGAGTCATCAATGATCATATTAAAATATTATTTTGATATGTTTTTGAGAAAGAGTTTTCAACTAATAGATTGCTTAGAATATAAGGGGACTAGGTATTCTCAACGGTATCAGTATGTACATTGATAAAAGAGAAACATTTATTTCTAAATGAGTTATGAGTTAAAAATATATTCCAAGAGTAGATACCTCTTTTAATAGGGTAGTTTGAGAAATTATCTCAATCTAGAGGAAGAGTTATGCTTTTGAACATATTAGCATGAGCTAATATTATTTATGTTGTTGCTGAGAACCAATATGGGATGAGTTCATACAACTCACATTTCTCATAAATCATCTATGCCAACATAGATACATGATCATACTTTTAGATGAATCCTAAGTTCCTTCTGCAGAGCTTAGGATAGTTCTTGCAGGATGGGCTAGATGTTGTACCATGATGTAGCTCATAGTGATAATTTTCGGATAAAGAATATCCCCTAATAGAGTTAAAAGTGTATTTTTATGTATCAAATATTATGAAGAGTCTATAGATGATAAAGTATTTTGTAGTTTTGAGATATTTAACCATTATATTTCTTTAAATTCAGCTTGAGTACATTGTTATCTATCCTATCTGTTTCATTAATTTATTTATTACTTATCCATATTACATACTCATACATTCATTTTATTGATGTCATTCATCCTGCATATTTTAATGATGTTGATATTTGTTCTTAGATCCTCAACAAGAGTTTTTTGAGATCACTTTGTCTGCTTGCCAGCTTTTTGAGTTAGACCTTCTTGCTTTAAGAGTACTCAAGTTTTATGAGATGTTAGTAGTAGTTCTTTTATGGAGTCATGGGCCTTGTCCCGACACTCATCTTTGTATAGTAGAGGCTTGGTAGAGAGACAGTTTTGGGATACTTGATATATTTAGAAAAGTATTGACATTTAGTAAGATGTTAGAAACGTTTCTTTTATTTTGTTACTTATGTATGTTCAAGTTAGCCTCCCTCTTGTAGTTTGCCCTGATGAGGTTCCCTTGGGGACCAATAATGGTTCTTAAGTGCCAACCACGTCCAGGGTGTACACTCGGGTTGTGACAGTTATGAAGACATCAATAAAATCTAGTGAAAATTTCGAAGTAAGTGCTTATCGAAGTTGAATTTTTAGTGTATCAATGAGAAACACAATCCAACATATATGTGGTGTTGAAAACATGAAAATTATCCAAGTGAGGAAGAAGAAGATGATTCTAAGCTATTTAAGGGGGTTTGATATCCCTCTCTAATTATGGAGTTTGAGGTGCAACATTTATCCCCTGAAGACAGCTTGCAGAACACATATGATAAAGTTGAGAATGCAAAAGGAAGTGTTGATCTTCCTTAAGATATCGGGATTACAACAATGGCCTAGTTGAAAACATTTGAATATGCAGATCCATAGTTTAAGAAATTTTTACAAGACAATGATGAGTCCTACTTAAGTCTGGGAAAGTATGGGTTTTCTATAATATCCTAGATGCCATGCCTAGATTCTATGCCGTCATTAAGAAGATTTTTTCTCCTACATTTCAATTGCTCATAACATGGATTGAGCAAGATCCACAAAATGAAGATTGACCAAATGGCTATGTGAGGGTATTCTAGCTTCTTGTGCTACGTTCAAAGTAGGAAACTCATAATACATTGAAGATCATTCTATGTTATCACATTTGGTATGTGAGATAAATGGAAACATCTATGATGAAATAAATATATTTCTAATGGAAGGAGAGAGTTTGGTCTATTTTAATATTGGGATATGAACTGTTGTTGTCCACATCTTTGGAGCGATGAAAATTTCAACATGAGTTCATTGAGAACTTGTAAAACTATGTTGTTGCAATTTATGTGCATGTTGCATACTTGGATAGAGAAAAAGTCTTTAATTGTCTTTTGCATCAACTAGGAGATCAATTTTAGTTCTGGAGAAGGATATGTTTAGAATTTTTTATAGAATTACTTTTATGAAGATTGTGGGGATGGAAAGGAAAATTGTTCCTGAAGAATCCTTTAAACAAGACCTTGCCTCATTTCTTTTTTCTAATTTATGAATTTTAACATCAAAGCATATCCTTTGAAGGAACTAGAAATAGATATATTGCTCGATAGAAAAGACAAGCAAAGCATTTTTCTTTATCCGAGTATGCCACATGACTAGCAATAACATCAATATGGTCTGAATGTGCCCAACAAACTCATAGTTGAACTTTTTATCACTCAGTAGATTAGGACACCATTATGTATCTGAATCTTTAAAGTGGGCCTGAGTTTCTACTTCCAATAGTAATATCTTTATTACATTGTAGTTGTTTGCTGTCATTGCACATAGAAAATGTGAGAGCATAGGATGATCTTCAATGTGTTATGTGTTCCCTAGTCTACACCTAGAACAAGAAGCTGGAAAGCCCTCACGTAGTAATTTGGTTTCATCTTCATTTAGCGGCTCTAGATCTAACCATGTTATGTGCAGTTTAAGTTTGGAGATAAACTCTACCTGATTATTGCATAGAATCTAGGAATTTAGGGTTTGATAGCCAACCAATACTTGTCCTACCTTAAAGTAGTACACATCCTTTTCCTTGTCAAAACCGCTAAAATATAGATTTGCATATTCAAATGTTTTTTGCTCAGCCATAGCTGTTAATGAAAAACCTACACTATAGCAGAAGGCCCTACATCTGAAAGGAGATAAATACTTCATTTTTCAGTCTCAACTTCATGCACTGTGTTCTGCAACCTCTCTTCAGAGGACAAATGTTGTACATCAGACTACTTAATAGGAGAGAGATATCCAAACTCCTTAATCATTAAGAAATATCTTCTTCTTCATAACATAAACAATTGAAACATTGTCTACGATAGTGATTTTACTAGTTTCTCTCAATGTCTTAATGAGTAGGACCCATGACGATTAGTAGTTTCTCTCAATTATTTAAACATTCTATTTGGTTTAATTTGATGAGTTGGAGTACTAAGGATAAAATTTAAACTTTAATTGAATCTATTTGATGAGTAGGTGTCATAAGGATTATTTTCAAATTTTAGTTCTTGCAATATTTTCTGATGTATTTATTAGCTGAGCTAATAGAGTAAAATCTGGATTTATTTAATTTAATTTAACCAATAGGGGGTAAAAGAGATTTGATTTGAATTTTGGTTTTAGTGATATTTTTTTCATATATATTTAATCCGATGAGTAGGAGTTGGATACATTTCTGCTTTGTTCATACATGGTGAAACATCGTGGTAACTCAAAAAATAATATATTTCTTTCAATTAAGATAAAATTTTTAAAAAGAATTTCAAGAATAAAAGAGTCGCCTCCGAATTTTGGTACATAACTAGGAAATCAACTAATTAATTACAAAAGTAAATATCTACAAAACAAATATAGTCTAGGTAATTGTTCAAGTATATTAAAAGAGAAGGTGATAGGCGTCCTTCGAAATCCAGAACTCTGGGTCTCAGCTGAATTCTTTTTTTTTTTTCAAAATTGAGAAGGAGATAATAAATAAAACTATTAATAATTTTAAAATTAAATCAATCTTATTTACATGGGAGGACTTGAAAATTTACAGTAATTTTTTCATCGACTAATTTTAACTTGTAATGTAAGAAAAAATATAAATGCACACATTTTAAAATATCAAAAATTTATGGTGGCAACAATATCTAAAAGACAAAATGATAATCTATATGTTAAATATAAAATCAAATAACAGCAATGTGACAACATATCAACAATGATATTGTGAGTTTGAAAAAAATAAAACTAAAGTTAATTCAATATGAAATGAATCAACCAATAATAAAATAAATTTAAACAAAGAATTAAAGAAGTAATTAGCCAATTATTAAAAAAATGTGAACAAAGCAACTTGATAAACTTGTTGTTAAAGCATTAATTAATAGAGAAAATAAAAATAACACTAATTTAGTGTGCAGTAAATTACCACCAACAATAACTTCATTACTAATGACAAATTAGTACGATGAAATCAATGCAAACCCCACAACTATAATAAGTGAAAATAAATTTAGGTAGAATAATAAACAATAAAGAATCTGAAAAATAAACCCAAATAGATATAAAAATACAAAATTATAAGGATTACCGAAGTGTTGCTTTTTCAAGCAGATCTGAAAGTGAAAGATTGTCGAGTTGGGAATTTATTCTTTTGGATCTGGCGCATGCTCGAATAGTCGGAATTCTGTTCGCCATTAATGTCTTCGTTATTCAAACTCAAAGCTCGCTGCTTGCTAGAGTTAAAGGCTCACTATTCATGGGGAAAAAAGGAGAAAAATGGAGGGTGGGGGATGTTTGGTGAATAAAAATGGAAGAAAGTTTGGGGTTATTTGGGTTGTTGATTAGCTGAGCAGTGGTTTGAGTGATGGTTGTTTGGCGATGGAGAAGATGGGTCGTTTTGTTTTTTGTTGGTTGTTTCAATGGCTTGAGGGAGGTGGTTTTGCCTAGTTGTAAGCGGAAAAAAATAGGGGTTTGGGTGGAGTTTGTTCTCTTAGAAAAGGTAGAAAAATATCTTAGGCTTTTTTCTCTTATTGAAAATGTTCCACAACCCACTTTATTTTTTGACCTAAAACAAACTTAAATCGGAAATAGATATACAATGGGATCATTGGTGGGCTCGATACTGTGGGCCAAAATTGTTTATTTTTATGCATATAATTATTATCCTTATATTAAAAAGGTATTTCTAGACTGTGCTAAAATGACCAAAATGAATAATCATCATATCATATCGTATATTATAATAAATGGGACACTCGGAAGATGAAAAGTTAGATTATCAGTTTACCCCTTTCTGTAGCATTTCTACGTACACCTATGGTAAAGTTTGTTCTTTTTTCCATCTTCTATTGTTTGTTTGAATGATTTTTATCATTTATATATATATTTTTTCAAATTAGAAAGAATTGTTTCAATTCTAATTCTTTCTTTATGATTGTTTCTCTTTCTGAAATTTGTCGCCACTTTTTTATTTATAGAAATGTTAAATCATTTTACGTATTGCCTTGCAATATATTCTGAAATAGGTTGAATAAGTACGTTATTATGTAAAAGCTAATAATACCGTTAACAACCTCTTCAAATTCCTTAAAAAAATTCCACACGTTCTTGTCTTATTTAAAGTTAAGCTAAATAATGTCCATGCTTTCATTTCATTTACCGCCTCTTCAAAACATAAACATACACTCACAATGTTTTTGATTGTCTTATTTAATGTTATATTAATTACAAATAATATCATTTAAAACCTTTTGAAAAATTTACACGGTCCGAACTTATAACATTAAAACTGTTTTGGCCCACCATTTTGTTACGTTGTGAAGCCTGATTAATATTTGTTGTACTCTCATATATAAATGTTCACACTGTTCATTCTTTATTTTTTCTCTGTAACTGTTCATACCCTGAATCATTAATATATACCCCACCTCCATAGAATTTTACCCACGGGATGTTACAATGATCTATTGGTTTCTCTCTTTCTCTCTCTAGATCTCTATCTCGAAAGTTCTTGTGTTCTTCATTCATCAAGTGTGTGTGTATGGATTGGATCCTAACAACTGATATTAGAGATAAAGAGATTCAACACGATAACTGAAGATTGATAGTTCGAAGCTTGGAATTGAGAAGTTTGATTGATCCGATATCAGTTTCTGGAAGATGCAGATCGAAGATTATCTGTATGAGAAAGATCTTCACGAACCGTTGATCGGGGTGAAGCTGGAATCCATGATGAAGGAGTAGTGGAAACTCAAGGATCGCCAGGCTCTAGGGTTGATCCGGTTGACTTTGTAAAGAAATGTGGCATTCAACATCGTGAAGGAGAAGATTACTTTCGATTCTTTTAAGGCACTGTCAAACATGTATGAAAAACCTTCGGTGAGGAACAAGGTATATTTGATGCGTAGATTGTTCAATTTACAGATGTCTGAGAATGGATCTGTAACTAATAATATAAATGAGTTTAATATGGTTGTGAGTCAACTTAGTTCTGTTGATATTAATTTCGAAGATGAAATTAAGGCATTGATTTTACTGTCTGCCTGAGTCTTGGATACTGTTGTTGCTGCGATTAGAAGTTCTCGTGGATCAGAGAAACTGAAGTGTGATGAAATCCATGATGTTGTTCTTAGCGAAAGAATTTGCAAACGAGAAGTGGGTGATTCATCAGACAGTGCCTTCAGCGTTGACCGAAGGGGGAGAAGTAAGATGAAAGGACAAAATCAATATGGTCGATCAAAATCAAAAAATCGATGAAAATCTCCGAACAGATCAAACGTGACTTTTAGGAACTGTGGATAAAAAGGGTACTTTTGGACGAGCTGTACAAAGCTAAAGAAGAAACAAAATCAGAAATTTGGAGATGACAATGATATTTTAAATTCAGCGGAGGTCGTTGGGGATGCTCTAATCCGTAGTGTGGACAACCCAATAGAACAGTGGATTTTGGATTCTCGTGCATCTTTCCATTCGTCTCCAAGCAAGGAGTTGTTCAAAAATTTCAAATCTGGAAATTTTGGAAAGATGTATCTTGCTGACAATAAAGCCTTAGAGGTTGAAGAAAATTGGAATGTTTGCATAAGGACCCCCTCGGGAAACCACTGGACATTGGAGGATGTAAGATATATTTCTGGACTCAAGAAAAATCTAATCTCCGTTGGTCAGTTGCATAGCACGGGATATGCAGCAGAGTTTGGGAAAGATTCGTGGAAGATTGTGAAAGGTGCTATGGTAGTAGCTCGTGGCACCAAATACGGAACCTTGTACACAACTACAGGGTGTATTATCATCGACGCTGTTACTGAGGGTGCTTCCGGTTCATGTCTGTGGAGCAACAAACTTGGACACATGTGCTAAAGGAATAATGATTCTAGTTGCAAAAGGAGCATTACAGGGCCTGGAGTTTGTCGATAGGGGTCTTTGTGAGAGCTCTGTTATGGGCAAACAAAAAAGCGTAAGCTACACAAAGACTCCTAGAGAGCCAAATAAAGTGTGGTTGGAAATGGTCCTTACAGATGTTTGGGGACCATCTCCTGTATCATCACTTGGAGGGTCCAGATTCTATGTTACCTTCATTTATGATTCGAGTAGGAAGGTATGGCTTTATTTCTTGAAGCATAAGTCAAATGTTTTTGCAACTTTCAAGAAGTGGAAAGCTATAGTTGAGAATTAGACAGGTTTGAAAATCAAATGCCTAAGGTTTGATAATGGAGGAGAGTATGACAAATCAGGGTTCAAGGCATTATCTGCAGCTGAGGGAATCAAATTGATGAGAACAGTTCCTGTTAAGGAATGGTAAAATGGAATTGCTGAGAGGATGAACAAAACATTGAATGAGCGTGAAAGGAGTATGAGGATACACTGTGGGCTGCCCAAAACATTTCTGGCGGATGCTATGAGCACAACTACATACTTGATCAACAAGGGACCATCAGTTCCTTTACGATTCAATAATCTAGAGGACGTGTGGACAGGAAAAGAAATCAAGTACTCACACTTGAGAACTTTTGGTTGCACTTCTTATGTTCATGTTTATCAAGAAAAGAGAGAAAAGCTTGATGCCAAGGCTGTGAAGTGTTACTTCATAGGCTGTGGTTCTTATTTGTTTGGTTACAGGTTTTGGAATGACAAGAATAGAAACATCCTGAGAAATTGTGACGTTACATTTGATGAGTCTGTCATGTAAAAAGACAGAGCGCACGAGGTTCAAGAGATTACAAAGCAAGTGGGAGTTGAGGTTGAGTTGGGGAAGAGTAATTCCAGAGATGTTGAAGCAGATACTAGACCAACTCCTACTGAAGAATATAAAGTGGACCAAGTTACACCTGAGAAGGTTTTAAGGAGATCATCATGAATCATCGGGGAACCTTCATTACACTATCTATTGTTTACTGATCAGGGGGGAACTAGTGTCTTTTCATGAGGCCTTACAGGTGCAGGATTCGATCAAATTGGAGCAAGCCATGGATGATGAGATGAGGTCATTTGAGAAGAACGGCACATGGGTATTGACTGAGTAACCTGCAGGGAAGAAAGATTTGCTGAACAAATGGGGTCTCAGAATCAAGACTTAACGAGATGGCAGAAGAAGGTTGAAGGCTCGTTTAGTAATTAAAGGATATTCACAAAGGAAAGGTATTGATAATGCTGAAATTTTTCTCCTGTTGTGAAGTTAACCTATATTCGAATTATGTTGAATATTGTTGCATCGGAGAATTTTTATGTAGAGCAAATGGATGTAAAAACAACATTTTTACATGGAGACCTGGACAAAGCGATCTATATGCAGCAACTAGAAGGATTTGTTGTTTCAGTAAAGGAGGTGTGAAAGCTCACCAGGAGCTTGTATGGACTAAAGCAAGCACCAAGGCAGTCGTACAAGAAGTTTGACTCCTTCATGACCAAGAGTGGATTCTGCAAAGCTGAAAAGTATCCATGTTGTTACTTCAAGAAATACACTGATTCATATGTCTTTCTACTCTTGTATGTGGATGATATGTTGATTGCGATATAGTATGAGGGAGATTAACAATCTGAAGACAAGGTTGTCTGCAGCGTTTGAGATGAAAGATTTGGGTACAGTGAAGCAGATTTTGGGGATGAGGATTTCTCGGGATAGATCTGCTGGACATTTAAATATATCTTAGGAGTTTTACATTGAGAAGGTCTTGAGCAGATTCAGGGTTAATAATGCTAAATCTAGGACTAATCCATTGGAAAATCACTTTAAATTATCTAAGGAGCAGTCACCCAAGACAACCGAGTTGCATGAGTATATGGCACTTGTTCAATATGCTTCAGCAGTTAGGAGTTTGATGTATTCTATTGTTTTCACTAGACCTAAGATAACACATGCAGTGGGAGTTGTTAGCAGGTACATGGCGAACCCGGGGAAAGAGCATTAGGAAGCTGTGAAGTGGGTTCTTAGATATCTGAGAGGTACATCCAGTACTTCACTTTTTTTTGGCAAAGGTAAGGTGACTCTACAGGGTTTTTGTGGATGCTTATCTTGGTGGGGATGTGTACTAAAGCAAGAGTACATCCGGGTACATTTACACAACAGGTGCAACATCAGTGAGTTGGATGTCCAGGCTTCATAAGTGTGTTTCTCTTTCATCTACTGAAGCTGAGTATGTGGCAATAGATGAAGCTGGAAAAGAGATTATATGGCTTGCAGATTATTTGGAGGAATTGGGCAAGAAGCAGAGAGAAAAAATTCTTTACTCAGATAGCTAGAGTGCTATACAGTTGGTGAAAAATCCAGTGTATCATTCGAAGACAAAGCACGTCAGAAGGCGGTACCATTTCACTCGCAGGGCAGTAGAGGATGATGATATGTTCTTGGAGAAGATAGAGGGTGCAAAGAACCCGATAGACATGCTGATGAAATGTGTTGATGTTGGAAAACAGGGTTTATGTATAACCTCGGTTGGTCTTCTGTAGTTGTTACCACAGATGTGCGGTGCGGTAAAGATGTTGATGATGTAGAGATTTTTTTTGAGCATGTATTTTTTGATGACTGAATCAGTTTCTATGTGGGAGAATTGTTAGGTTGTGGAGCCTGATTAATATTTGATGTACTGTCATATATTAATGTTTACGATGTACTGTTCATTCTCCATTTATTCTTTGTAACTTTCATACTCTGAATCATTAATATATACCCCACCACGGTGGAAGTTTACCCACGGGGTGTTACAATGAACTATTGGTTTCTCTCTTTCTCTCTCTAGATATCTCATCTCTCTCTCGAAAGTTCTTTTGTTCTTCATTCATCAAGTGTGTGTGTGTGTGGATTCGATCCTAACACATTTTCCTTATTTAATCAGGCACCATCAATAATAATTTTGTATTAAGTTTTAGTTATTAAATATATTTTACAGATGGATATGAAGTATATGTGTATCCCTCACCATTGTATCAAACAATGTCAACATGTATCATTCATTTAGTTTTGTTGCTTAAAAACTTAAATCCTTTGATTAATCTTATTTCTTGTATGATCGCTTTTATCTCTATTTTTATGTAGTGATATTGGTTTTATTTTAGTAATCTATCATGCAAGTTTTCTTATATGCAATTAATTTAATATATATGAATCATTTAAAATTTATCATTAACAAAATAAATTTTATATTCTATAATATGGAATAAAAATTTCCATTTTCTCCTTACACTAAATTAAAATCTAGTAACAATAGAAAAAACCGATAACATTAATTAAAAGTCCTATTTATTTATGTAAAACATTCATTTCACATTGATTCTTTAGTTATAACATGATAAGTTCTCTTAGTTATAAATAGTTATTGATATCATTCACTCTCGTTTACATTCATTAGTTATAATATCATAAATTCTCATAGTTATTACATTGATTATTTTTATCTTTCATCTTTCTTTATATTAAATTTTTATCAATAATTTTTTGTAGTATTATACCGCCCCTATATATGTGATAACACGGTGTTGTTAGTTTTACTTGGGCGAATCAGGCTTCGTTCAATAAATTTTAACTTGTATACAAATACATGAACTATGTCTTTGTTGGAATATGGTAATCACGTGATCGCATAGATGATTTCAAAGATAAAATATTTTCTTTAATTTTTATTTTTGATTCCTCTAGAAAAAAAGGAAATATTTCTAAGTTAACTATGGACAGTCAAATAACTATCATTTACTTATGTACATAGTCAAACAAGATGTCATAGCTTATAAAATAAAAATAAATAAACAAAACTGTTCTAAAATATAAAATATAGTTGTTCTCTGCATGTTAATTAGACATTTAAACATATTAATGTGGAACACGCGATCAAATCTTCTTAGATAACAAGAAAAATACCCAAAATGTATCGTCTATAAGATAATATTTGTGAGATAAGACTAATTAAATGATTAAACCTAATAAAATTAGTCGTATTGAATTAATAAAATTATCATGGATCATATTCATAGGTTTGCCTGAATAAGAGATATATGATGATCCAAATATAACATTCACGAAAGAATTTGCAATATTATTTTGTGCAAGATGTATTATTCAAATCTTCACTCAAATTTTCTGAATTGATAATGATGTGCAACACACAAGTCGAAAAACTAGTTATGTTAAAAGCATAAACTCCTAACATGATTGTAAAATTAATTTAATATATCTAACTTAGGTTGTGACTCTTCCGATGAGTTATGACTTCTCTGATAAGTTGTGACTTTTCCAATAAGTTGTGACTTTTTCCAAAAGTTGGGATTTTTCGATGATTTGTGTAACACCCAAGAATCTTCTTTTTAAAAATGAGTTGAACCGTTCTTCGTATTGAGTGAGATTATACCATGAAATTAAAATAATTCTTAAGGGTTAAGGTCACTTGATATAAAACCTTGAGTTCCATTAAGAACTAAATTGAAAATAGCAAAATTTAATTTTTTTCATGTTATGCTTCAGTTATGAGTTTCAGGTCAAATTAAAATAAGCATGACCTTCAAGAAAAGATAAGTTAGGTGGCCAATAAGATATCCAATAAAGAGTATTTGAATTATCTTTCTAACTCAAATGAGTTTGCTATTGAGTTGCTCAATTATCATTAGTTACCCAAAAATATGAGTGGTATTTCAGTCTTTTCCTTATCCAATAGGATTTAACTGTTTTATATAAGGTTTTAGAATTGTAAATGGATTAGAATTAGTTTTTGTCATACTCAATAGTGATTAGGGTTTTAGAGAGTATAGACAAGAAGAGCAAAAAGTTGAAAGTTTCAAGTGTTCGTTCAAGAAAATCAAGATTTCGCAAAGAACCTAGTTCGTTGAGGTATGTATGTTTTCATAGTGTTGGATTCGTTCACCCATAAGTCAATCATGATTTCCTTTTACGAATCTATCCATAAATATTGAATAATTTAATTTCTTGATGAATTTTGTATAAGTGTTTTGAAGTCTCTATCAATTAAGTTTTGATGTAAGATACTAGTTGGATCAAGTTCGAATGACCATATCTCTTAAAATATGAAGATTTACTTGACTAATAACCTATCCAATGGAAGGTTTTGAATCTACTTTTGAATTCCACTAATTACGCTTCAATCAAATTTATGAGTAAAAAGTTATGAACATTTAAGTAACCTATATAGTGTTGTTAGAATTCAGCAGACGGGAGAACATTAAAAAGTGTTGTCTTTGTTATTTTATCCTCAAGAAAACCCTACAAGAATTTCATAACTAATGAAGTCTAAAAACAATTAGATTTTTATCTTTTAGTTCATCATACTCTTCTATCCAAACCCTAACAAGAAATAAAAGTAGAGGACTCTATTCCTTATTTTTCAATCTCTTTTCATGATTCTTCTTTAGTGTAGGTATTTCTTCAAGAATATTTTTTTTCAACTCAAAATCCACCACAAAATTATGAATTAGTAATGAATATCGTAGTTCTTTGCCATGGACATCTCAAGAAATTAATTTAAGAATCTCAATAATGGTTTTCTTTATTGTTTACATTCAAGCTAGGGTTTCAGGGTTTCTAATCAAGTTCTTCTCAAAGATTATTCAAGAACCTTGTTTTTCAAGGTATGTAAGTCTATCATAATGTTGGACATGTCTTTCTCACGCCCTATATATACTTTCACATTATTAAGAGAGTAATGTTGGATACTTTTCAAAGATTTGAGTATTCTTGATATAAGTTGATTTTGAATTCTTAAGTTCATGCTTCTTTTAATAATTCCATTCATAATTATAAAATTTCTATATTGTTATTGTGATTCTTCATATCAGCAATCATAACTCTTGAATTTATAATTTATATTCAAGAGAGAGTAAAGAGTAGAGTTCAAGAAAGTTTTTTAGTCAATTGTGATTCCTTTGTGATCATTATCCATTTGAGCAAAGTTTTGAGGAAGTAAATATGAATGAGAATATTTGTATACATAAGTTCCATATTGTTATTCGTACCATCAAGTAAATTCGTTCATGCCCATAAATTCCACATGAATTCCATAAGTTATGTATCTTTGAGAGAAGTGGTATCTTCAAGTTTTAAGTCATGAGTATTGAGTTCTTAATCTTTTTGAGATTATTTTCCTACTTCTGGTACTACTAAATGTTATCCATGAAGCCCTTGAGTTGAGTTGTCTAGGCGCATAATTCTGGATGAACGCTATGAGTCGAGCAGTCTAGTATCTTTGAGTTTTGTGTTCTGAGTACTGAGGTTTTTATTTCTATTAAGATATGTAAGTTGAGTCCTTCATGTTCTCAATATTACATGAAACCTATGATTTATGCTATAATTTTTTTAAATTTTTTTTATACCAACA
This sequence comes from Solanum arcanum, assembly GCA_027789145.1. Classification (NCBI taxonomy): domain Eukaryota; kingdom Viridiplantae; phylum Streptophyta; class Magnoliopsida; order Solanales; family Solanaceae; genus Solanum; species Solanum arcanum. Next base: position 33,722,532 of record CM050941.1, on the reverse strand, counting down.
CTTAGTTCTTCAATTGTGTTTTGAGAAAGTAAAGATGAGTAGTTTCGAGAAAAGAGTTTTCTAAAATGCGATTAATATGAGTTGTATGGTATATATATCTAGATATATCAGCAATGTTTATGCAGTATGAATTCCCGATTAATCAATGATCATATTAAAATATGATTTTTAAATGTCTTTGAAAGAGCATAGTTAAGTTTATTTTTCTTTAAAATGATATATAGAAACTAAGTATTCCATGAGTAAATATTTTCTCATTTAAGATGAGTGGGAACTGAGATTTTCCAAAAGAGTTTTGAGCAGTTTGAGTACCATCTGTTTTAAGAGACAGATTTTTGAGTAATTGTGTCAGACCTTAGAAAAAATTATGTTTTAAACATTTTTGCCACTATATTTTAGGAACAGTTAGGGAGAGTTCAGATAACTCGTAGCCCCCAAAAACCATGTAGTCATCATGGGTAGAAAGGATAATACTTTTTAAATGAATCCTTAGTAATTTTTAACATGGACTAGTGGATCCACTAGGATTGCAAAGTATGAGACAATTCTAGCAGCGTGGGTAAGACATTGTATCATCACATAGACTTAAAGTGGTGGTTGTCATTTAGAGAAAATACCACAGAGTTATATTGTAGTTTTATATACGCATTGAGTATTATTTAATTTTTGAATACATTAAGTTGCTATCTACATTTTTTACAAGTTTCCATATATTGCATGTGTATTGTTGCTTTATATAGAATTGAGTATCTTGAGTTAAGTATCCAAAGTTGAGTACCAGAGGTCAAGTATAATATCTTTGAAGGTGAGTCTAATCCTTTATTTTAGTATATAATCTTTGCGTTGAGTAACAAATCTTTGAGTTGATATCTTATTCTTGAGTTGAGTGGAGTTGAGTGAGTGGAGAAGAGGTAAGTATCTATCGTTTTTACCAGTTACAAGCTTATGTTTATTCTTTAGAATTCTTCTTACATTATTGTACATTCAATGTATTGAGCCATTTGTCATACATCTTTTCATGATGTAGATACATGTATTTAGGGTCATCACCAGGATTTTCGTTTATACCACATGGATTTTAAAGTATTTATGGTGAGCCTCCTTGCTTTCAGAAAGTTTTACTTGTAAATTTAGTTATATCAGTATTTAAGGGGGCTTAGGTCTTGTCCCGATTTCCATCTTTGTCATTTAGAGGCTTCCTAGGTCGACAATAGAGTTCCAAAAGTCTGTTAATTAATTTTGTTAAATGTTTTATAGAATTAAGTTGCCTATATATGGGGAGTTGAATATATCACTTTTATTGCGAGTTTTTTTGTTTCAATTAATGTTTTGCAATGTCTTTGTCGAATTTTATGTTAGGTTTTATGTTTTTGCAAACAAAAGTTAGTCTTCCGCTTGTAGTCAACAAAGATCAGGGCTTTGGGAACGATAATGGTTCTTGACTGTCGGCGACATCCAGGGTGTAGGCTTGGATAATAACAAACTTGATATAAGAGCACATAGTTCAAGTGTCTTTGGGTGCCTATGAAATTGTGTCAGTAGAATCTTGTTAATGGTTGTGAGGGCCCAACTTGTATAAATGAGGGATTACAAACATTTAATAAAAGTTTCTTTTCCTAAATACACTTAATCATATAAATGAGCTATGTCATTGAGATTTATTCCTATTCATGCATTTCTCATAGAAAAAAGACATAAAGTGAAACCTGAAGTTGTCCCAATATATAAAAAGGACACCTAAACTATTAAAATGTCCTATACCCCCCTAAAAAATCCTAAACTGATATTATTACTTTATTTTTTGTCCATCTGGCATGGAGAGTGTATGCACTCTCTGAAGGAGCGTGAACAAATTAAAAAAATGAATATAATTGTATTTTTACAAGAATTTTACTATAAAATATATATTTTTATTTTTCTTATTATTTAAACTTTTGCTCCTTATTATTTTTTTCTTTTTCTTTCTTCCTTCTTCTTCAAAAATTCATGACAATCTTCTTTAAATTATCACTTTCAATGTCACTTTTTAAGACAACTCCATCTCTCTTTTATTTTATTATTATTTTAACTCTCTTCAATTTTAAAATTATATCTAGATATTTTAATACATTTCCAACAATGTGATAAACGCATTAGATTTCAAGATAATTAGTAGACATTATTTAGCTTTTTATCCAATTTCTAATTAAACTTTTTCAATTTTCGGAGAATTCTTATGGTTTGAAAATTATCATTTCTAGTTTTGAATCTATATGGAAAATGAAAATACCTTCAAAATTTTGATCTTTCTTAGAAAAATAATTAGTTTTGTTATCAATAACTCAACAAAATCTAGAAAATATTATAGTTTTGGAAAGTAAGAAATTTCACCAAATAAGAAGAAGAAAAGAGAAAGAAAATAGAGGAGCTCAAATTGATATGGGTGTGGGGTTAGGTGAGGATGTGAGGTGAAGAAGAAGAAATAAAGAAAGAAAATGGAGGAAGCTTTAAATTTGGGGTGGAAGATGAACTAAAATTGAAGTGAAACTAAATAAAAATAATAAAACTAAACTAATTCAAAAAGTAAGAGAAAGAAATAAAGAAAAAAATAAAATGAAAAAAAAATTCAGATTGAATTAACGCGTGTCACACAATAATTGGTTTGTGATTACACTTGCCATTTAAAATATGGATTTGATCAAAAAATGATGTAATAATATATGTTAGGAATAGTTTAGGGGGTAATAGGATATTTGCATAGTTAATGTGTCTTTTTGCAAATTCGACACAACTTCAGGTGTCACTTTATCTCTTTTCTCCTTTCTCATTTTCATTAATTCGACTACCCATAATAACAGAGGTGGTAGAACAGAAAAGTCTGTCATTTATTGACAAGTTGTTCTTAGAAAAAATCTTGAGAAAGTCATGAGCCTCCATATGGGTTTGAGAGAGTCCCATGAGTAAGTTAAGCGTTTAGTTTAAGAGGAATGCACCCATTATTATATGAATTGTGCGTTTGAGCTCAAGTCAAGTTGTACTGTCTTCTCTAAACCTTAATCCAACCGAGATCTTTATGATAAAGTATGTTTATAGATTGGGTAGTATTTATACCCGAAAAGGTAGCATAAGTTACGAAATCATAAGCACTAGTAATGAAAGAGACCAGAATGAGAAATTTTTTGCATTAGATTAGTAATGTAAGAAAGGGAGATGGTGCCTAGTAAGTTATTAATGAAGAGTTTTCAATTTTTTGTACACTAAGAAGTGGTGAGTTGGAAAGATTCCATCATAGGAGCTAGAATGTGTTTTAGCTAGAAAGGAGTTTGTGATGAAATGTCATTGTGTAGGTAATGACCAAGTGTAAGTATTGAATAGAAGATAATAAATATCCATAAAGTGAAAGATCTAATCTAGGCTAATGATTTATTTGAGAGGGTAATGATGTTTATAGCGTTATAAAGCTGACCAATTAATGAGGTATAATAAGTAGGTGAGTAATCATGTTGATATTTGGTTTTATTAATGAACATTAATCTTGAATTTGAGATGAGTGTTATGATCCAAAGAATGGAAACAAGAGGGTGATGATGTTAGTTTTGAGATTTGATGTATACTACGAGAGAAATTGAGGAGATAAGTTGCAGTAAATATGAGTGCTACAAATGAAAGACCCTAATGTTTAGATAAGGGTGTTAAGTATGGATAAGTCACAAGAGTAACAAGAGAATTGTCACACCCCGAGCATTAACCCTGGATGCGGCCGACACTCGAGAACCATTGCTATCCCAGAGCGAACCTTTGTCCACACTTACATATATGCCAAAAGACTTAAACATAAGAAATAGTTTAAACAAAGAACTTTTGAAATGAACTCATAATGTATTATAATAAACATTCAAACTAGCCAAGATGACATCTGAAGTCTAAAAAAACATAAGCCCAAAATAAAGTAGTGACAAATGAATTAATTAACTGACACTCTATCTATGAAGCCTCTAATAAACTAAGATGGATGTCAGTAAAGGCCCATGACATCCAAATGAACTAAAGCTAATATTGGAAGCAATGAAAATGGATTATCTTAAATGCAAAGACGATTTCCAATATACTCAAAAGTGCTCACTGGATCAACGATTTGCTTGAATGCCGATCCTAGTTGCATGTATCTGCATCATAATGAAAATCTGAAGAACATACCTAGCTCAACTCAACTTAACATAACTTAACTCATTTCAATTTGAAGTAGTTTATAACAAGTGCAATACAAAGAAAAGTTGTTCAAAACATGTTGTCAACTCTATGAGTATGCAAAGATGCATGTAACTCTAGACTGTATGTAACAACAATAAACTACGTATATAGAAATACAGTTACTGATTTGGGAGTTTCTCGAACCAACACATATATGCATCGTTTTTTCTCACTATTACAGGGCCGTGCTATACCTTATCGGGCGTAGAGAAGCTTAATAACTAACTCGATCCACTAGTCTTTGCTAAAAATCACATAAGTTATTATATAAAAAGTATGACCCTTTTCTACCCATGATTGCTACATGATTTATGGGGGTTGTGATTTGTTTGATCTATCCCCCATATCGCTGCTCAATACTACTCCCAAATATATCATAATATTATCACTTATGTTTTAAAAAAAACAATCTTCTTTGTGATTTCAAATTAGTGCTCAAAAAATTAGCTCAAAAGGCTACCTTGAGTTTCCCCTCTTACTTCATTGAGAAAGAGATTACTCTTTTTGAAAACAAGTCTAAAGGCTCTTGGAAATCTCAGTTTCCTTTCTTATTTAATTGTGACAACATTTTAAATCATTTGGGAATACATAGTCCCCATACACTTTTGAATAAATGAACTTCAAACTCTACTCTGTAATCCTTAGTCAAATGAACTTTAAGTCTTAAAACAAAGTTACAGCACTTGTAAAAGACCTTTTAAATTTTTTGATGAATTGTTCTTGAGTTGACTCTTAGCTTTGCTTGAATGGACCCTTAAAGGCTCCTTTACTTGTATTATGTATTCAAGGATTATTATTTGTGAAAGCAAAGGTCTCATGATGTTTAGGTATGATTTTAGACAGCTAAATATGAGAAGAAGAAAGAAAATCACCATCTTGAAACAAGTCCACGACGCAGAGATGTTTCTAAATAAATTCTTGCAAAATAAAATTCTTAGACAGAGGAGTGCACGTCCTGACCGCGAGGCGGGGCTAATTTTTTCACACTTGTCATGCATCTCCAGTAGTGGCCACCATAGCGGTGTTCGCACCGCCGCAAAACTTATAAGAAGTGGATATTGCTGGCCTTCTCTATACAAGTACAAAAATGAATTTGAGAAGAAATGATCTCAACGTCAGCACAATGGAGGAGTGTTAATAAGACAAGCATTACCCCTCACTCCAATTTTAGTAGGTGAACTATTCAATGTATGTGAGAACAATTTCATGGGCCCGTTTGTTATGTCGTTTGGACATAAATATATTTTTGTGGTTGTATATTATGTTTCTAAATGGGTGGAGGACAATTCACTCCCGAACAACGAAGGGAAAAGTGTTGTCGAATTTTGGAAATGTTGCATCTTTGCAAGATTTGGTGCTACTAGAGAAATCATTAGTTATAGGGTATCCCACTTCTTCAATAAATGTTTTTCAATGGCATTGATAAAAAAGGGGTGAAACACAAGGTAGCAACCCCTTATTACACCAAACAAGCGGACAAGTCGATGTGTCAAATAGAGCGATAAAAAACAGCATGTCTACAGAAGTGAACGACAATAGAACTGACTGGTCTAGAAAGATAGACGATGAACTCTGGGCCTATAAATTGCTCATAAAACACATATTGCAATGTCCCCTTATGAGGTGGTTTTTGGTAAATCGTGTCACCTACCTGTAGAGTTAGAGTGTAAAGTACTATGGGCAATTAAAGCTATGAATTTAAACTGGACAAAGGCCTCAAAAGAGAGGCTAGAGCAGATAAATGAAATAGATTAATTAAGACTCAAATCATACGATATCTCATCAATTTACAAATATAAGATGAAGAAATGGAAGGATTCAAGAACGGTCAAGAGAGAATTCTATGAAGGAGATTGGGTGTTGTTGTACAACTCTCGACCAATGTTATTTCCATGGAAGCTCAAATCCAAATTGTCCGAGCCTTTCAGAGTGACACGAGTGTTACTAATGGTGATATTGAAGTTGGGTTAAAGATGGACCTCCATTTAAGGTGAACGAACAATTTTTGAAATTTTAACTTGAGGATTGTTAGAAGATTTCCTTAGTTGATGAGGTTTACCTAGAAAATGCTTGATATCATTTCCACATCGCGCCACTACATTATATAATGAGTTTCTTGGGAAGAAACTCAAGTTCTAAATAATGAGTGTGCGGAGTGTTGTAGGAGAAGGAGGCTCAATGAAATGCCAAACCTGCGCATCGAAGGGACCTTACAGATGATGATGAGGAACTGAAGCAAAACGCCAAATGACAGTAACTCGGCGCAGCACTGAATGTAGTGAAAATTCCTTATCACCCTCGCTTAGTTGCATATATTTTTGTCTGGGTGTCTTTATTTTCATGCATTTGATTCGCTTGTGTCACGCCGCAAGCAAACCCCGAGACGCGGACACGGAACCTAGGACCACAAGTGATCAAAAGCTAACCCTGATGGCATGATCATTAGCATACTAAAGATAATAAACTGTTGCGGAAGCTAAATCATACTTAAAATGAAAAGATGGGGAATACCCATATTCTATAAGTGAGATATTTGAAAACAATGAGTTTAATACAAAATAATATTAACTCAATACTAAGCTGAATCTAACTATGTCTGAAAGTAGACTCTAAACTAGACTAGAAATACTAGGACAAGCTTAAGCTAAATCTAGCTAAAACGGAAGCTAAATGATTAAAGACTGAAATGAAACTGATGACTATTGTCCTCGGAGAATGAGGACTTACCACTGAATCTGCTGAACTGGAGATCGGGAGATCAATATATGCGTGATTTGGATGCTGAGAACCTGAACCTACATCACGAGAAGATGCAGCGCACGAATGCATTAGTACTTGCATGGTACTGAGCATGTATAATAGAGTAAAGCTGAAATAAAACATAACTGAATGAAATAAAACATAACTGAACAAGCACAAAATAAGTATAATAATCTGAATGTGTTGTGTTGATTTCTAAGCTAACTGGATGAAATGACCAAATTATCACATGCTGAAACTGAATACTGAACATACGGATAAATGGTCAATGCAGAGAGTCTGTGTGAACTGTGGATCTACTAATAACCGATAATAAAACCGCATGAGCTAAATATGGAGTCTGATGTATACGCCTCATCGAGAGGACCCAATATGCCATTCCAAATGTATAAAGGCGTGCTGCCGTGATCACTAAACTGATTGCCAACATACTGGACTTACAACCTACTTGGCTAGTAGTTCTTGAACTATTGTGTATGCTAAACCCTAGTCCAACTTTGTATTATTCTACTTCCATTAATTTGGTAATTTTACTGATTATGTCTTAGTTTCTGTAAATACTATATAGCTCGATACGGAACATGTAAACTTAGACTGAAACAATTAATATAGTAATTATGCATTTATAACTGAGGCATGTATATCTGGAGTGTCTGAAATATCTTACCTAGCATGTGTAATTCAAGAACTAAAGAAATACAAAGCTAGGGTTCTGAAATTCATGTGATAATCTGAGTAATAACATGATAATCTAATTTGGAACATATATTTAATAAATTAATGAAGTTATATCAAAGTTCTATAAACCCTAAGTTCAATCATGATAAGAGAATCAAGAACTAATTGAAACTAAGAACCCAATGGGTGAAAGGAACCCACTAGTGAGATCCCACATACCAGGTGATGAAATCCACTGTAAAATACTTATGTTTTGGGGTTGGAACTGCTGGAGCTTGTGGCGTTCTTGAACTAGAGTTCTTGAACTTTTTTATTCTCTCTTGCTTCTAATTTTCTAAGTTTTGATTTAAGGATTTGACTTGGATATGTTTTAATTATGTTGGTAGTCTTAAACATACTATAATCTGATGATTTAGGGTCAAAACGATGTAACTTAGGGTTTAAATGGAAAGGGAAAGGTCAAAAAGACACATGGGAAGGTTTCTGTAGGGCCTCACGACAGCCAGGACTAACGGTCCATCGTGCGCCCGACGCCCTGTCTTTGGGTCCGCCGTGAGGGCCTGTTCGACAGACCTTTAGTAAAATTGGCATAACGTTTTACTCAGACGTCTGAATTTTGCAAAGTTGGTGGATATGAAAAGATAATTCAATTATCTATCTGTTGACCCAACTACATTTCCCCTTAACTGGTTGCATATTTTCCACCTACGGACCGTAAGTCCACCTACGAACCAGGATGATCATCCATAGCTCTTGTAAGAGAGTGATAGATTGGAGTCTAGATTGACAATCACGAACATAGGATCGTCGTTTGACCTATGTACCGTAAGTCCGTCCGTCGTCCAAGACTTAACCATTTTTTCTCGTCTGAAATTTTTTCTGAGTTTCTGATCCCATCAATGGTTTGGTACGACGGACCGTGTTTCAGGCTGCGGACCGTCAATGCCAGTGTTTGTAGCTCCTGCAAATTATTCTAAAAAACTAATTTTTGGTCTTTTTTGCTACGGGGTGTTACAGCTTGAGCCACACAAATATGAGGACAATGTTGAGTCTTGTTGGTGGGGTATAAATACATAGAGTGGTTGTCCCATGAAAAATTTGAGTCTGGGCTTTGATCAATACCGATGACTCAAATAGTGTTTACAATTGAAAAAACATGAAATTACGGGTACGATGAGACCAAATGAAGTTGCATAGAATATATTTGAACTCTTTGAATCTCGTTGTGACTATACATGTGTCAAATTGATTCTCATGTGATGACCAACATGGCCGTTGCACACTAGCAAAAGTTTAAAGTCTCGTTTGATGTCAATATCGATGCTTTGTGTGATATGTCTTACCTTGAACCATACCAGACAACACCTAGAATTTTTCCCGTTACTCTAGTCAGTTAAGTTTTGCTTTTTCTTTATATGAGTTTTGGCAATTTTGAACATTGTCAGCCAATTTTACGTATACCTCTCTTGTGACCTGCCTTGTGACTGTGAGAACCTCTCTTGAACACCCCTTAAGCCTAAACATTCTTTAAAGATCCATCTCTCTTAATCCTCATGATTGTTGGGTTAATCGAAATAACCAACTTTTGAAAAACGCCTAAGTTGGATGGTGTAGTGAAGAGAAAAAAGAAAAGTCAAATAATTGCAAGGAAAGTCTCCCATAATCCATGGTGTTGCGAAAAATGGAAACCCTCGATATAAAAGAAGAAAGGATGGAAGAAGAAGAAAATGAAAAAAGAAAAGAAAAACATTAGAAAAAAAGTTGTGGAATAAAGTACAAAAGAAATAGGGTTTCCAAGCAATCCATGGGAAGTGAATAATAGGATGACTTATGAGAACTAAAGAGAATAATGAAGGATAAGGAAAGGAAGTGTTGTAAACACCATAATTCATGAGTCTCATTGTCACTTAGCCTCAATGACACTATCTTTGCACTCAACCTCGTTACTAGCCTTAAGAAGAACTTTTTAATCTTAAGAAAGCTGAAACATTATTGACTGGAAAATAAGGGCAAACCTATAGTTTAAAGCATGCATTGTGTTCCTCTTTTTTAGTATGAGCTTTTTATCTTATTCCTGAGTTAAAATAATTATACACTTGTTTTTGAAAATGTAATTCGGTGATAAAGGACTTAGTCGCCGAAAGTACTAACAATGTTTTCGAACAATTGTTGATGGGTGAAATACAAGAAAAAGGGAGGATCGATGAACTGATTGGTTAACTCCTATCAAGATTGCCTTAAATTAAAGAGAATGTGGTCGAAGTGTGATAAGAATTAAAGACAAAGATGAAGAGCTTTCCGTGAATCGCCTATTTGATCGGCCATTAGAACTAACACAGCTGAACGAACTGCTGCAGCATAGATGTGAACACAATAAATAATATTTAGAGTTTTATTTTTTTGAAAGTCAGGCATTATTATAATTGTTAGCCTACAATATTAGCTTTATGTTTTTGCTCTACGTTTTGTAAGGGTTATGAAGACTTGATGAAGAAGAGGGTCTTTCTCTTTAATTTTGGAAGTGGGACTCTTTTATTCTTCATTCTTTGCCTAATTGAGAATTAAATCTTCATTCCCAAATTGATTTTAATATTATTGAAGGTATAGATTTCTATTCCTTGATCTGTGTCTAAAAACCTCAATTATGTGGGTGTAATTTAGCGAATATGGGTTAATATTGTTTTTGGGTCATGCTTGCGGGTAGATTAAAAGTAATTTAATGGTGATTTCATTTAGTAGTTGTGGATAAATTTAATGTATTTGTAGTTCCAAATGCAATTTTTTATTTATGTGTTTTTGGCTTGTTAAAGAGAGAATTTCGAAACCAAGACTACTATATTGATGGCCTAAAGAGAGGGTCGACATGAGGTTCAGTTTGAGAGAGTGAACCTTGACTCATATCCTAACACTCAGCTCGAGAGAGTGGGTAAGCATAGGTTGAACTTCATGCGGAAAATGGGTGTCTGAGAGGAACCCATTTGAAACTGGGTTAGTTGCTCGAGATAGGACTTATTTCCATGGAAAGCTTAGCCTAGTCATTGTTTCTATATGAGTATTATCTCGAAAGTGTGTACCAAATAATCTGGATTTTCCCATATTCCGGTAACATCCCAAGAATCACCCCCTTATTGTTTTGTTTTTTTTCATTTTACTGTTTTTAAATTTTTTGTGACAAAACCCTCCTTTGATATTTGACAGTTTCGTATAACCCCCTTAATTTATTATGTTTTTAACTGTTATTTTCTTTACCTACGAATAATTAGAAGGAAATACTAGTTTTCTACTAATTCTCACTAAAACTCCCTTAGGGACATGACCCCAACCCCCAATTGGGTTACTATACTAGCACCGAATCGTAGACACTTGTATTGAAAGTTATGTCGTTGATCACGATAGCAAGAATTGAAAATGAAGATAATGCATAGTATATTGGGTAAATGAATAGCCTAAAAGTTATATAAGTTGCAATTTATAAGGAGGTAGAATAAACAGTAGAATAAGCTATAGATCATGAAAATAATGATTACAAGAGTTACATCTTTATAAAGCTTTCCTTTTAGGTTGGTTGGTGATTAGTGCAGCGCATTTCACAAATAGGAAGGGCGGAAGAGGATGTTTGTTTTGGTGGTCAAAAGTTTTACTGGTGATTGATATATAAAACAATAAACAAATAACATTATTCATTCAAAAATACAGAGATAGCAAATCTTTTCAAGAAGTCACAGAAAACAAAGTACAAGGGTCTTGGTCTTAGAAAGACTGCATGGATGAATAAAATGAAAATACAAGGGTCTTGGTCTTAGAAAGACTGCATGTATGAATAAAATGAAAATACAACTACCTAAAAATTATCATATCTGACATGGTTGGTGTACAACTTTTTAGAGAAGTAGGCTCTCAGCATATGGTGTCGTCCCAAGGGTCTTGTGTTCATTTGATATAGTCTCTTCTCACAAGATACAAACTCAAGATTTGGCAAATGAAATTCATCTACTTACAATGAGAAGGGAGTCTTCAAGGGAAAACACTGGTCATTTCAACAAGGAGCTGATAGAGTGCTGAAGAATATTTGTTTGTATTTTGAGCTTTGTTTCTTATGTGCTTACATTGTAAAACTACTCCTAATTTATAATGATAGTAGATAGTTGCTTTTTTAAGTCTTTAGATCGAGTCATATTAATTAGAATTAGTATCATCTATGTTCTAGTCAATCCTTTTTACATCATTTTTTCGATGTGCTCTTGGGTAGAGTGTCTTAGGAGTGTAACCTTGAGTTGGTTAATTTTTGGGTGCAGAAAAGTTGCTGTTTATTAGCTATTATCGTCGAGATCTGAGTTGGTTGCTAGAGTTAGCCTTGTGGGGTTCTCAATGTCTATATCAACTAGAGTTAGTTGGTTTAGTTGGCAATAATATTATTGGTTAGTGTCCTTTGTAGTAGAGTTGCTACTCCAAGGGGGAAAGGATTAAAGAGTTTTAATTCTTTTGTTGCAAGAGTTTGTAATATTGAACTTTTCTCTATTTGAATGAAATGAAGCTTGGGTTTACATCTTGTGTGTAAAGGTCGTCGTTTTCACCGACCTTGAGAAAGACAATTTTCACGTAAAATCATTGTGCCTGATTTTCTTTGAGTTGTTTATTTTCCACACTTTATTTTGTTTCAGATTTACTTTCCAGTTTTTTATTATTCTTCTCATCTAGGTACAGTCGACTAAGAGACACCTTAGGTTGACTTCTCAAGAAGAAAAACAAAAAACACCAATGCACCCCATGTTGCATTGTCAATTGGTAATAGAGCCTCGTCTCAATAAAATCAATCTAACAATAGGTGAGAAAAAAATAACGGCACAAAAAATAATAGGCACACTAATTCAAGAAGGAAAATCTCAAACAAGACCTCTATAGTTTACTAGGAAACACTTTTTCACATTGGAAAGTGTGAATTGAAACCTTCAGAAAATCCTATGATGTGAAAGTTTGTATTGTGATAAAGATTAGTGACGTTGCTATTCCTACCACGAAAAGTTTAGGCAAAAGTCAATCATCAACTATTCCAAGAGTAAAGAACAATACAAATGAGAAAATGGAGATTATTCAAAAAAACTCCAAAGGAAAAATGTTCTACATAATGCTATCAATAGTGCGGAATACGAAAATATATCTTGTTGTGACACTGTCAAAGAGATGTGGGAGAAATTGGAATTTACCTATGACGGAACTGATAAAGTCAAAGAAACCATAATAAGCTTGCTACTACATGAATTTGATGTCTTTAAAATGAAGGAAGGAGAAACAACTGAGAGCATGTTTGCTTGACTGAGAATGATCGTTCGAGAATTAAAAGCTTCATGAAAAATATATTCTCCCATAAAACATTTAGGAAGAGTTCTTCGAAGCTTGTACTACAAAGGCACGCCAAATTAGTCACTCTTGAAAGCTTGAATTTTAACACCCTAACATATCATGAGTTTAACAGGAGATTTAATTGGTTTTGAGAAAACATATATTAAAAAAACAGAGAAGAAGAATCCAAAAAAAAAAGATTGTGGCGTTCAAATCAAATTAGGAAGAAAAAAGAGTGAAGAACTAGCAGATTATGAAATTCTCTAAATTACTATATCACTAATGGATTCCTTTAGGAAATCCAGAAACAACAGAATAGGAAGAAACATTGAAAAGAGAAATTATATCATTGATCAATCAAGATATGATGGAAAATGTTTTGAATCTGGAAATTATGGTCTTATAGACAATGAATGTCCTGAAGCAAAGAAGAATTACACAAGATGAAGACAAATAAAAAAGCACTAAGAGACAAGAGTGATGAAGACAACATTGAAAATGATCATGAAGAAATTGGTAACATCTAGTTCATAGCTGTTGGAGAATCGAGCACAAACATATTTAATGATTGTAATTATTTAAAAAACTTTCTAGGTCATGATGTTACATACCTTAATAGATATTTTTCTGACTTTCGAAATCTTTAACATGAAAAAAGGAATTTGGAAATAAAACTGGAAGTTAGTGAAGTTGAAAAGTATTTCCTTTATAAGAAACGCACAAATTAAAAATTGCTGTTCAGAATTCCCTAAAAAAATTAAACTCTTTCGAAAATTCCTTCGAGAAGGTCTCTAGAATCAATTTCTTCAAATGGAAGTTAATTTAGCTGCAACCACTCCTATAAGTCGACTTATTCAATACCTAACAATTATGATTCCATTTCAGAAGAATATACTCCTAAATCTTGCAATTTTTTTGGGAAGTCCAGATATGTGTCATGTAACTACTGGTTTGTAAACCACAACTCATCTAGATGGGTTTGGGGGAACAAAAAGAACTCCAGATAAGTTTAACCCTGAAGGACCCAAAAAGGTTTGGTTACCTAAGAGGAGATAATAATCTTGTTTTGTAGGAAAACCGCAAGAATAAAAATTAAAATGGTACCTGAATAGCAGATGTTCAAATCACATGATGGGAGATAATAGCGGATGTTCAAATCTGTTGTTGTGCATAATGGGGGAATCATTCATTTTGATGATAACTCAAAAGGAACGGTAATTGGTATTGGTACAATTTCATTTAATGATTCATGTGTATCTCAAATGTTTATTTAGTGACATGACTTAAATAAAATCTCTTGAGTATTAGTAAACTATGTGACTCATGCCTAGTAGTCCATTTTCAAAAGAATCGATGCTTGATAAAAGATTTATCTGGAAACAATATCTACTACAATGAAGTAGAGAAAATATGTCTACATTCTTTACTCTGTAAAAAATAATGGAGAAGATATACGTCTATCTTAAATGACTGATTATCCCTAGATTTGGCATAAAAATTTAGCCATGCAAGCATGAGAGTGATAGAAAAGCTGGCAAAAAATGAGCTGATAATTGCGTTACCAAAGATGGATTATTCAAAAGATCACATATGTGACGCGAGTCAAATGGGTAAGCAAACAAGAAACTCATTTTATTACAAGGATATTGCCTCCACAAAGAAACCAATACGACTCCTACACATGAACTTATCTGGAACTACCATAACAGCAACCATCAGAAATATGACCATGGAGGAGAATTCCAGAATAATTTGTTTGAAAAGTTCTATATTGAGAAAGGATATACTCCCAACTTTTTTTAACCTTGATTGCCTCAAAAAGATGGAGTTGTGGAACACAATAACAGGACATTGCATGATATGATAAGACTGATGATCTTTGAGAACTCTCTTCCACAACATTTTGGGGAGAAATTGTAAGTACATATTGTCATATATTGAATAACTGCTTAATCAGACTCATAATGAAAAAGGTACCCTATGAATTATGGAGTGTTGAGAGAACTAATATTGGTTGCTTCCAGTCATTTGGTTGTAAATCTTTCATTAAGAACAATGGCAGGGATAATATTGGTAAGTTTGATGCACGAAGCGATGAATGTATATTTTTCGCTACTCAATCTCTAGTTGATTTTATCAAGTTTTTAATAAACGTCTTTATTTACATATTGAAAAATGTATTCATGTATGTTTTTTATTATTCTAATAAATCTGTAGAGGAAAGAGTAACCACGGATGATAATGAGATCAATTGCCTGTATCAACTCAAAAGGGGATAAATAGTTTTCAATAGTTTACTACAACAGAACTTTCAATAGATTCTATAGTCGAATCTGTTACTAATGAATGGAGAAGCGAACCAAATTATTGAGAAAAATTGATTAATTGAAATACAAGTTAAGGTATGAATATTCAAGCATCAAGAAGAAATGAGACACAAGTCTCACTCATCTCAGCTTGAACCTAGGAAACTAAAAGTCTCTCTCATATGAACATTCGATTAAGGCCATAAAAGAGGAATTAGATCAGTTCGACAAAATCAAATTTTGGACATTAGTCCCTAATCTCAATGATAAGTCCATCATTCGAACAAAATGGGTACACTTAAAAAAATTGAATAAATCTGGAGAAGTGATCCGCAACAAAGCGCGTTTAGTGTCTTAAGGTTACTCTCGACAAGAAGGAGAAGACTATGATGAAGCTTCTGGTCATGTAGCAAGGTCAGAATGTATTCACTTACTCCTCACTTTTGTTACCCATAAGGATTTTAAATTGTTTCAATGGACATGGAAAATATTTTCCTAAATAGTTTTGTTGAATAAGAAGTTTTTATAAAACAACCTCCTGGGTTTGAAAAGCCAAATATTCCCTATCACATTCCATGCTCACAAAAGTTTTGTATGGTTTTAAATAAGCACCTCGTGCTTTGTGTGATCGTGTCAACAACTTTCTTTACACTCATGGTTTTCCTCGTGGTAAATTTGATAAAATTCTTTTTGTCAAAAGATCTCCTTTGAGAATCTTATTATTCAAATTTATGTAGATGTATTATTTTTAGAAGTGCTAATATCTTCATACTTATGCAAAGTGAATTCGAAATGAGTATACTGGTCTAGTTAACTTTTTTTCGTGGATTATAAATCTATCAATCTAAGAAAGCTAGATTCCTCTATAAAACCAAATATTTCAAAGATGTCATTCAAAAATTTGGCTTGAAAGACTCCTAGTCATTAGGAACTACCATGACATCCATTTGTTCTCTTGAAAGAGATGATGAAGCTAAGAGTGTTGACGTCACTAAGTATAGCGGTATGATTGGATCTTTACTCTATCTTACTGACATCCAAGAAGACACCATCTTCAGTGTATGTAAATTGGCTCGGTTTCAGTATGCTCCTATAGAATATCTTCGAACTACGATAAATCATAATATTCATCATTTAGTGCGAACATCTTCCTTCGGTTTATGGTATCCAAAAGAGAAAATTTTCTTTTTTTAAGGATTTGTTGACGCTGATTATGCATTTGATACAGACGAAACGAAAAGTGCTAGTAGTACATATCACATTCTGGTAATTCATTGATTTACTGGAAAGGCAAAAAATAGGGCTCTATATCTCTCTCAACTACAGAGGCTGAATATATTGCTACTGGTCAATGTTGTGCACCGATTTTATGGATGGTTCATCAATTTAAGGGTTAAGATTTATCTTTTAAACCTATTAAAATTATGTGTCATAATTGTAGTGCTAATTGTCTTTTAAAAGATTTGTGCATCATTCTTGATCTAAGAATATTGATATCAAATATTATTTTATTAGAGATTATGTTTTAAAAGGTAATATTTAAATTTCCTTTATTTGTACTGATTCTCAAACGGTTGATATTTTTACAAATCTCCATTTAGAGGAAAGATTTTGTTCTCTTCATAAATCTTTGAATATTATTGAGAATCCCTTAAATTGTTGATAGTATTGCTTCTCTAATTACATCTCTGTGTTCATATTTTTCCTTTGTTGTCATTAATATCTTTGTTATTTCTCATTTTGGATTACTACTTTGCTGTGTTTTGGGTTTGGTTTAACTATTTGTTGTGGTTAATCTTTGTTAATATCCATGTTCTTTCCTTTTTGCTGAAGCCAAAGAGGGAGAATTATGATTAAGTATTATTGCTTAAATGTTCCTAATTACTTTCTATAGTTGTCTCCTTGCTGATTTTCTGCTTGTTGTCACTGTCTATATTGACTTTATTATAATGCAACTACAATTCTCTACATAGCAAAGAACAGTCTCGCATATATTTTAGCGGAGAAAGTTCAAAATCAATCCCACCAGTTAACCACCATTCACTGCATTCAGGATAAGCAAATCCAACATCCTCTCTCTAAGCCAACTATAATAGGAAAGTATTTTTATTACATATTGTCATCGTCAAAAAGGGATAGATTGATAGTGTAAAATTAAAAATGATAAACAACCTATTTTTTCAGAACAATAATCGTCATTAAAATGAAAGAATCAAGGAAAACTGAAGATATTCTATCAAATACCATGACTCAAATGAAGAATATAATAAAGCCCAAATCAAGGAGAATGTCAGAAAGCACAAATCAAGAAAGATCACATTATGGAAAGCATATCACCAAAAAGAGAAAGAATAAATATTTGATCCCCACAAATAAAGTGAACAAGGATTAAAGAAAACTTATTTGAATACAAAAAATTACAAAAATCAACGAAGCAAAATATTTTGACAATTAGCAATGAAAAACTCAACGACTATATTAAAATCAGTATTCAGGGAGACTTGAAGATATCAAGATTACACTCGATCAATGAAGTTGAATGTTCGAATGACAAACTTAAGAAGACAACAACTACAAACTACAATAAATAAAGAAGATAAAATGACAATAATTAAACAGGCAATCAAGGAAGTTTAACAAGAAACAAGACTTTGAAATCAGTCTTGAGTGTTATTATTGGAAAATTATGATCACTCGCCTTCTTTTTGAAGGATCAAATCACTTGGGTTGCTATCTCTTCACAGAAAATTCTCAAGACTTCAAAAACTATATATAGAGGCCGATTGACAAAAGAATGTGTACAAGAAGTAGAATCATCTCACTTTCTCTACTCTACTTTTAACAATTGTATTATTTAGTTCTACTCCGTAAACAAAAAAGAGAGGAGAAAATATAATTGGTAAGGCTTTTGTATCAATACAAAAGGAGTGAAACTAAGCATTAAGTGTAATCTGTCTACACTCATCTCCATACTCACACAATAGGTCACAATGGTTTGAAGAAAACAATCTTGCAACCCAAGGGTACTAGACGTAAGATCCACACTGGATCCTGATATTTGCACAATCAAGACACAATTTCCTGTGCTTGTAACTATGATCGTGCAATATTATAGTAACCCACATACGGATTGGGGTCATGTCACAAGGGAGAGATAGAGAATAATACTTGAAAATTATAATTTCATTCTTATTAGTCATAGTTAAAGATATTTTTGATTTAAAACATTTTAAATTAAATTGGTGGCGCATGTGTCAATTAACAATTCGGGGGTTGTCACTGGTAAGTCAAGATAGTGAAATTAATAAAGAATAATAAATAATGGTAGGGGAATTTTAAGGATGCGATTAGGAATAGTGATATATTAAAATATTGGCTACATACTTTCAATAGGAGATTTATAGAGTAATTGTAACTAGGCTAAGCTATAAGGGAGATAAGCTCTCTCTCGAGTAACTTACCCAAATAAGTTCCTCTGGGACAGCCACTTGAAACATGAAGACCAAACTACGCCTTAACCCACTAAATCTCTCTAGTTGAGTGTGTGGGAATGAGACCGGGGTTCACTCTCTTGAGCTGAATCTCATCTCGACCCACTCCCACCAGCCATCAATTTAGTAGTTTTATTTTAAGACATCTCTCTCACTCAAGCCGAAAACACATAAATAAAATTTTATTAGAAACTACAAATACATTAAATTCATTCACAACTACTAAACGAAATCACAATTAAATTAGTATTAATTGATCAACAAGAAATACCAACAACAATATTAAACCATACTTGATAAATAACACCCCAAGAAATGGAGCTTTTAGACATACATTAAGAGATAGAAATTTCTACCTAAAAGATCTTGTAGTAAACTGTAATGAAGATTTATGTCTTAATACATGCCAATAATAAGAAATCATAGAGACCCAACTCCAAATCTTGATGATGAAACCTTTTCTTCTTCAAGGCTTCAAAAACCTCTCAATTTCAGAGCAAAAATTATATAAAAAATACTATTTTATATGAAAAATAATAATAATGTTTGACTCTTAAAATTTCAACTCTAACTAGAATTTATAGTTCTATGCTGCAGTGGATCATTCGAAAGTGTTAGTCAGCATCTCCTATAAACTCGCAATTTTCTCATTGGTAGAGTTCATTGCCATCTGGCAAAACCTTTGGCATCATTGTGCTATGGTCATTTAGGTTACATGGGACTGCTTCGCGAAATTACTGAGCGATGGACAAACTACTCTTTTTTTTGCAGATTTGATCCTTGCCTTCAAGGCTCAGCACACTGGAAAAAAATGTGAGGTGGAACCTTGCGACAACTAGCAAAGTGGACTCTAAGATAATTAGGTTTTCAATTGTTTTTTCTTTTAACCATTTTGTTCTTTCTTCTACGTGGCGTCCATGATTTATTTTAAACATCAAATACCTGAAACAAAAGGGTTTCAATTAGATATTAAGATGAAAGAAGCATTTGAGAACACAGTTTCTGTTAAAATATATCCCCAAATGAGTCCATTATCCAACTAGCATGTAAACTTTTTGTGTCAAGTTTAATTCCATGTTTCTAATTATTCTTCTCTGTGACCTACAACCGACTAAGTGGTACGACCCAGGAGTACGGCCTAGATGTCACCGACATCGTTGACCTTGAAGACGTCTTAAAAAAGAGCTTATCATTCATCATCGCAATTAGATTGAATAAAGTTGGAAATTTAAAAAAAATTCATTTGAAGTTGAACTTCACTTCATATATCAATAATAGAACTAACTTGTTTCATATTACCATCTAAACACAAATTATGAGGACTTGAGGACTCACCAACTTGGGAAACAATCCAAGCTTGTTGAGAAAATATCCTTGAATCGACTCAATGGCTAGAACCTATATTTATGTAGAAAATAGAGGATATATGGATTAGTACAAAGCATGGACACATATGCAAGTAAAACATTTGAAAATATGCACAGAGGGTCATTTGGTTTTGAGCATGCTAAGTTTACTTTAAAAACTTTTATGAACATTGCAAGAATCCTATACAAGTACATATCAGAACAAAAACAAGACATATTCATATTCATACTAAGAGTATCATCATAATAGAATCATCCTCAAAATTTCACATGTACATTCCATTTCATCAATACATCACAAGACCTTACTCATTACTCCAATATAACTCTACTAGTGCAATGTGTATGTGAAACCCTTAACCGCACATAAACCAAGTAAACTAAAAAAGAGATTACAAGCATTATCTTTTACCCCATACATTATCATATTAATTATAGTAAATATCGTACACCATTATTTTGACCAACATCATGTATATCAACAGAAACCATATCATGCATATTATATGAGACAAACATCATGCAGTTCATTTATATAATATATACATAAAAAACCAACCCTAGAATTCCATTCAAGGTCGACTTGTTCTATGTATAGGTAAAGTCTCATACCCTTACCTACACTAAGTAACACCTCTTAAGTAGTCCTAGTTATTTTTCAGCTTCTTACTTTCTTTCATTTTAAAATATGGGAAACTTCTCCATCTGACATACACCATGTGACCTACATGGAATCCGGTGTCCTTCCCTCAAACCGAAAGGAGGGTGTCCTATTTTCCAAGGTAAGACATAAACATTTTTATATCATATAGGTATCCACTAGCTAAGGCTCCTATGGGGGCACACAATTGAGGAACTAGGAGGTTGTTAATAGAAATCGTCTTTATGATAATTAGCATTAGAGTTTTATCCTCATGAGAATGTCGGGTGAATCTATATTCGTCTGTGACGGAACACCTCTCATAGTCAAGTTCACTCGGTGCTAAGATAAATTCTATTTTTGAAGTATCTTTAAGTCTTAGATAACAATAATTCATAACATAGGTCTTAGGAGTCTACCCGCTCATATAACACTTTTATAGTTCACAGGTTTGAAGATGGGAAATATTTTCATCAAAACCCAACATCAGCTGAAAACATTACTTCATAACATAGTAAAAAGATGTACAAGGGAATTACCACTGATCGCTCATGTTAGCACACATATCATCATCTCACAAACATCATATTCATAGTATTACCATAAATTCGTAACTTCATCATTCATACTTCAATTAATCAACATTACCAATGATAGACAAAAAATACTACAATAAAATGTTCAAGTCCTTGATGATCTTACCAATTGCCTCCAAGAAACCCTTTCGAGACTTCATCCCAAATCCATGATATTTATCCATAAAATTAATTATATTCATCATAAAATAGTCAATTATACAATAACATATTCAATTACATCACCTATAATCATTAATAAAGATATTTTAAGTGTTAGTATTATGAGAAGAGGGAGATTCATGGGTCTTTAAGGAATTAGGTCAAAAACCTAAGTTAATACATAAAATCGCGCATAAACATTCATAATAATCAATATTAATCAAATCTATACCAAATATGTAAAGTTTAAAGGTAACCCAAGAATTTGAGTGAATTCTAAAAAGTTGGAATGACATTGAAAATCCATTTATGAAGGAACCTTTTTGGGAAAGGAATCCGTAGAATGATGAATTCCCATACCTTTTCAATCCTGAAGTATTAATGGAGAAAAACATATTCTTTATCCCTACTTTAAGCTTTGACCTTCTTCTTCAATAGAGTCTTTTTCTAGTGAGAGAATCTAGAAAGAGGTGGGAACCTTTGGGGGTTTTGGAGTTATAAGGGGTAAGAATTGTTTTATGACTTAAACTACTTTACTATACCTAAACTAACCAATTATAACCTCCCTTTCACATAAATGGAAAAGGGTGGAATTTACCAAACCACCCTTGGCTTGGTCTTGTCTTGAACCATTTTGTAGACACCAAACCACGCCTCCTATTGACATACCGTCAACCCATTGACACTCTGTCCTTGATGTTCGTGGTCAGTGTCAAAGACTATCCAAATGGAGACAACTCCACAATTAAAAATGTGTAATTACGACCTCCATTGACGGGGCATGAGTCCATTGACGAATCATGAATGCACTTGTTTTATAACTTAAAATACTTTACTATACCTAAACTAACAAATTATAACCTCCCCTTTACATAAATGGACAAGGGTGGAATTTACCGAACAATTATTGGCTTGGTCGTGTCTTGGACCATTTGGTAGACACCAAACCACGCCCACTATTGACGGACCATTAAATAATTGACGCTCCATCCTGGCTGTCCGTGTTAAGTGTCAAAGACTAGCCAAATGGATACACACTCCACAATTCTATGTGTGTAATCATGAACTCCATTGACGGGGCATGAGTCCATTGACGAATCATCAATGGACTTGTGGTTTCTTTTATGTGTTTTGACAGCTTTTAGGGCCAAGGGTTGGGTCCTTCTCAAGGACCCTTAGGGTTTTCCTTGGAGAGTCGTACCCAAACGTTATGACCCTAAACACATAATAGCATGTATTCTATGTATTTTTACATTCTTTAGCCCTCACGTGACTCTTCAAAACCCTAAAATCTAAAGACACACTAGATCATTTACTAGACGTCATGGTCTTGCCTTTACGGTTATGCACTAACACTTTCAAAAAAAGTTAATTAGGTTTAGTTAGGTATTAAAACATCATATTAACAATTTTTAAGTTATTAAACTTAAATTAAAGCTCTAGCTTAGGTCATTGGATTTCTCGGATGTTACACTAAGAAACACCTTAAGTAGACTACTTAAGAAGAAAAACGAAGAACAACAATAACCCCCCCCCCCTCTCTTTCACTGTCAGACCTTTCTTTGCAGTGAATGACTCAGAAAATTTTCCTTTGATGATTATAAAGTATGAAACATTAGGTACTCATCGCACAACCAATTTAAAAAAAGTAGGAAGGAAGTTTATGTTATAAATAATTTATTAAAGGAAGGGCCATTGTACTAAGTTGTATGCCTTTTGCATTTGAATCTTGACCATACGTCTAAGATATATTCCATTTTCTGTTATTTAAAAAAATTGTAATAGAAGAACTTTTATTTCACTATGTTAAGAAGTACATGTATATTTATAATCAATAGAGGTTTGGTACGTAAATATCCTAAAGATGTTTCTATAATTTAGCTAGCTATCGAAGGTATGATAAGATCTGTACAATATCCTACAATATTCTGTTAAACTACACCAAATTGTAACATAGATAATTAACTTGAGCTCAATTTAGTTATGTTTTGGACAAATGAGCTAGTGGCTCTCTGATCTTCACATAGACAGTGGAAATCACGTTTCCCTGAATCTTCAATCTAACTAAATGACAGTTAAATTCAATATTGTTAGTTCATTTAATGATACAAAACATTCGAGGCAGTATGAAAACAACTTGAGTATCACACAAAAGTTTAATTGGTGTATGAAGTTTCAGTTCAATTTTACATTAAAAGATTATGCATCCACATGTGACATGATAAATTATACTTACTATGTGGTGATCATTCTGAAAAATTAGAACATTTTTTTTTACAAACTTGTGTGCAAACAATCGGAATTCTGTAGGGAGAATTTATCAAACTAAACAAGATGAATTGTATAGGTTTTTTTATCAGGTTGAGACTAGTTGTGTGAGATTTTGTAACGATACTCCGGATGTTTTGAATAAAATGTGATCGTTCAAATAACATTATCTAATATTTTTTAAATCTTAACATTTTATAATATGTCTAGGTTCTCCGTTCCTACATTTTTGTTTGTAGTTTTTTCCATCAAATTCATTACGTATCATATATTGTAACATGTCATTACTGGAGTTAACTAATATTAAGCTAAGAAACCAAACATAATAAATTTTGAGAATAAGTAGGGAAATCTGGAAAATTTCTAGCTTTTAAAAGTGAGTTCTGGTCACTTCAAACGGACATAACTTATGGATAAGAAAATTTTTGGATGAGTTCATTATATGATAGGAAAACCCTTGAAAAAATCATTCCAATGCCGCCGAGTTTGCGCAAATCTGATGCTGTATGAAGGAGATATGTCTTTCAGAAGTTGGGTTGTTGGACTGAGGAAAGTAAAATATGGAGTTAAGTAAGGATAAAGTTTTATTTTCACCCTAGTACTTCCTAATTCGTTTTAAGGGTTATTTAGGGGTAAAAACCAAAACCCAAATCAATTTTAACTAAATTAAGAAAACGCTTAGAGTTTGGGAGAAAAATTGAAAAGAAGAGGAAGATCAAGAATCTTCCTAGAACGACAAGATCGTTAGATGGATTTCGTCGGTTATCTCTATCAACGTATATGACATCATTCTTGGTTGGGTCCCCACCCACACCCCAATTTGATTAAATTAAGAAAATTAGAGTTTATTTGAATTATGAATGTGGAAGTTCTTGATAAAAATTTGTGATATTCTTCTTGGTTTATTTGTATCAAATCTCTTGTAGATTTGATTCCTATTTCCGGACTTTTTTTGGGTAAAATATATTGGGTTATGAGGTATTTAGAGACCCTAAGTGTTTGGGGTGGTGTCAATTTATGTTTAGGAGGTTTCAGATGAAAAATAAAGAAGAAAAGTTTGAGGTCCCATCTTTTCTACCCTTGGAAGCTGCACCTACAAGAGCCCCTCACGGCAAACTCTATCAGATAGGTCCTGGCACGCCGAGCCATCTAGAGTACCTCAAACCATACTTGTCCGACAGGATTTGGTGCTCCGTGCCTCTCAGAGCGTCAAGACCCCTGTATAAGTGTTGTACCTATCATTCCTAGTTGATTCCAACACTCTAAGTTACATATAAACATCATAAAATCATTCATCAACATTAGATAATGATTCTTGAATCCATCATACAATTCAAAGGGTCAAAAGTTAAGAAACAAGTGAAAGTAAGTTCATAATGTTTTTAAAGGGTCTTAAACAATCATTTTCACTCTGATTTAAGGCTCAAGTTACAAGTCGAAGAAAGAGTAAAGAGTTGAGTTAAGTTATCAAAAGCTATAATGTCCTAAAAGTTAAGTTCAAATCAAGTAAAGAGTAAGAGTTCAGTTCATTTCTCAAATTCTATATGGGAGCTAAGTATTTCCCTAAAGTTTATAAATGTTTCACATTTAAGTTAAAATGAAACTAAAAGTTCCAAAAGTGTTTTTGAACTAAAAGGTGAAAATTGATTCTAGTTTGAGCTTTCTAAAGCTAAAGGGTTAAGTAAATTATGTCAACCCAAAGGGAGGAAGTTTTATTATAAGTATGACCTAAAGTATATATTAGGAGTAGTACTGCGAACCGCGTGAGGATAAGAGTTCATATTAATTCAAGTCTCCATGTAAATCATGAAGCCATCATGGGAATTGATGGGTCATACATTTTAGATGATGAAGTAAGTCAATCTAATAGATCCACTAAGCTAATTAAGGTCCTATATGATAGCAACGTATAGGATGTTCCTCGACAACCTGAGGTAAAACATTGTATGATCACTTAGGCTCAAATTGATGGTTGTCAGTTAGAGAATTTCCCACAAAAGTGACATTACTTTTATACATAAGTAATGTTGTGTTTGTTATTGTATTTATTTAACCAAATAATTTAATTTATTATTTTACAAGCTTTATATATATATCTCATGTGTTTTAACTTAGTTAATATAAATACTTGAGTTAAGGATAGTTTTGAGTTGAGCAAAGCCAAGGTAAGTTCATCTTAATCCCCTCAAGCTGAAGTCGCCATTACGCTTTCCAATAAACATACTCATACGTTAAATCTACTAATGCCGGCTAGCCTGCATCGTTTCATGATTCACACGCAGGTAATCAGAATCATCACGCACCCTTGAGCCAGTTTAGCACTCCACAGTCACTTGGTGAGCCTACTTCCATTTCGGAGAACATCCTTTTTATTTCTTTTCTCGATTAGTTCATAAGAATGTTTTGGGGTCCTTCCCTAACATACATCTCAGTCAGCTTAGAGTCTTCATTGACAGTTAGCAGTTCAGTTTTGGAGTCTAATTTATCTAATATTTCATATGTTCAAGTAATGAGGCTTAGTGTTATTTTGGTCAAGATAGTTATTTAGATTACTTGATGAGAATTATTTAAAATTCATTATCTGAGTAGAGTATTGTCTTCTACTAAGTTAAATAAGTCAGGCCAAAGGTTATCTTAAGGCAACAAATAATAATTTGGTGTTGTCCACGTCTAGAATGTAGGCTCCGGGCATTACAAACTTGGTACCATAGCACAAGGTTCAAGAGTCCTACGAAGTGTATGAGCCTTTTTTTGTAGAGTCTTAGTCATCAGTGTGTTGAGCGTCATATCTATAATTATGAGACTATAACATTTAGAAATATTTCACTTCTTTTATATTCCACTTCGTGCGTTGAGTTCATCTCAAAAGGTTTTATCTCTAACTCGTGCTTACGTGTATTTTCAGATCATTATGCGTCCACGAAGAGCAATTATAGGTCAAACAGCAAGAAGAAATGTTGAGGAACAAGAGGTCCCAAATGCACCTTGTGTGGAAGCCAAAGGAGAGGTTACCTACACTGAATTCTGGAAATCTATCAAGAGGTTAAGTCAAGTACTAACAAACCAAGTCTTTTAATAGATAGTAAATCGACAAGAAGGGGCTGACACCTCAAAGGTTCGTGTGTTTCTGAGAATGAATTCTCCAGGCTTCATCGGATCAAGCTCTATTGAGGATCTGGAGAACTTAGTGGAAGAGTTGAAGAAGGTGTTTGAGGTAATGCATGTGGTCGATGTTGAGAGGGTTGAATTATATGCAAACAAATTGAAGACTGTGGCTAGAAATGGGTTCTACCAATGGAAGGAGGACAGAGTTGAGGATGCGCCACCTCGAAGTTGGGTTTCTTTCGAAGAAGCCTTCTCGGGGAGGTTATTTCCTCTAAAAAAGAAGGTATGAGAGTTCCTCACTTAAAAACAGGTCTCTATGAGTGTATGGGTATAATTCCACCCAATCGTCTCGCTATGCTCCAGAAATGATGAGGACATAAGGATCAAAATGAGCTTGTTTGTTGTTGGCTTGGATCTTACTTCAAACAAAGAAAGTATGGATATAATTTTAATTGGTGACATGGATATATCCTGGCTTATAGTCTATTTGCAACAAGTTGAAGAAGAGAAACTGAGGCACAAAGAGGAATACAAAAAAAGAAAGCGACCATAATTTCAAATCAGAAGGGGCATGCACCATCATCTTCTAGTGCACATGCGCCCAGAAATAGAGGTGAGTATAGTGGCAATAATTTAAAGAACTTAAAGTCTAGACCAACCCAATCCCAAAGTAGCGTTTCACTACGAGGTAGTCGGATTTCTACATACGGTAGTTGTGGTAGAACCCACTCGGGTAAATTTCGTGAGGGCCAAACATTTTGTTTCAAGTGTGGTCAAGAGGGTCACTTCACGAGGGAGTGCCCCAAGAATAAGCAAGGTGGTGGAAATCCAGGCAATAGAGCTCAATTTTCATCAATTGCTCCACTACAAAAGGTTACACCTAGAGGAGTCAATTCTGGTATTGGTAGAGGGGCAGACCGTCTCTATGCACTTACTCGCTGCCAAGAGCAAGAGAACTCTTTATATGTTGTCACGGGTATGATAAAAGTGTTTATGTTTGATGTTTTTTTCATTTTTACACCTAGGAGGAAGTTTATTTTTTAACTCCTTATGTTGCGAATCGGTTTGAGATCTTCCTGAAAAACATTGTGAATCCTTTTGTATTTCTACACCTGTTGGAGAGTCTATTCTACTCTAAAGACTTTATCCTGATTATCCCATTTCCATAAATCACAAGAGCAAGTGTCTCGCCTTGGGGAACTCCGGTCTTATTTGTATGGAAGAAATATGGGTCCCTTAGGATGTGTATAGACTTCCACCAATTGAATAAGGTTACCATAAAGAATAAATATCCTCTTTCAATGATAGACGATCTTTTCTATAAACTTCAGGGTGTTTCTTATTCTTCTAAGATTGCCCTCATCTGGCTATCATCAGTTGAAGGTTAGGAATGTTATATTCCAAAAACAACTTTAAGAATAAGATATGAGCATTATGAATTTTCAGTTATGTACTTTGGTTTGACAAATGCACATTAAACATTTATGGATCTTATGAATTGAGTCTTCAAACCTTATTTAGATCTTTTGTCATCATCTTTATTAATGACATAGTCGTTTACTCAAGGAATGAAAAAGATTATGTTAATCACCTAAGGGTTGTTCTTCAGACTTTGAGAGATAAGGAGATATATGCCAAGTTCTCCAAGTGGGAGATTTAACTTAAGTCTGTGGCATTCTTGGGTCACATAATTTCGAGTGATGGGATTAGAATTTACATTCAGAAGATAGAAGCAGTTCAGAGTTGGCCTAGCCCACATCTCCAATAAATAGTAGGAGTTTCTTGGCTTGGCTGGCTACTACAGGAGATTTGTTGAAGGAATTTCGTGTATCTTGTCTCCTTCGGCCAAGATAACTCAGAAGACAATAATGTTTTAGTAGTCTATAGCTTGTGAGAAAAGCTTTCAGGAATTGAAAAGGAGATTGACTACCACTCTTGTTTTGACCTTACCATGGGTACTCAAGGCTTTGTGGTGTATTGTGATACATCAAGAGTTTGTTTAGGTTGCGTGTTGATGCAGAATGGCAAGGTTATAGCTTATGCCTCTAGACAGTCGACGGTTCATTAGAAGAATTATCAAACTTATGACTAGGAATTGGATTTAGTAGTGTTTTCTTTGAAGATATGGCGACACTACTTGTATGGTGTTCATGTTGACATATTCACTAATCACAAGAGCCTCCAATATGTGTTCACTCAGAAGGAACTAAATCTCAGACAAAAGAGGCAGCTAGAATTACTCACGGATTATGACATGAGAATTATTTACCATCTAGGCAAAGCTAATGTGGTTGTTGCTGCCTTAAGAAGGTTGTCCATACGTAATACCGCCCGTGTTGAAGAAGAAAAGAGGGAGTTACTACAAAAGGAACCTCAATTACCAACAAAAAAAATTGTTGGTCTGTTGATCAAATCGGTTGGCAAATAGAGTTAACAACCTAATGTCAACTTATATTAATTTGTTGCTAAAAAGCTCTTCGGTAAATATTACCAACTGATTTTAATTTATTGGTAGACTTAACAACCAAAAATCAGTTGGTAAACACCCAAAGCTGTTTTTAAAAATTTGTGAAATATGACCCTGAAATTTTGGTTGGTAAATTTACCATCTAACTTTTAGTTAGGACATCGTTAGTACCTTTACTAACAAATTGAAAAGGAGCAAGTAAATTTTTTTCTTCATTTTTCGATTCATACATTGGTAATAGGTTGGTAATTTTAGTAAAATAAATTTGTGTTGGTAATTTTCCAATAAATTTAAATACTTTTTTTAATTTACTTTTTGGTTTTTCATCTGGTGTTTGGTACCCAGATTGGAGCCCGACTGAATCTGTATTCACAACGGAAAGTTCCAATTGGGTGGTAAAGCATTCCCTAAAATAAATGATTATGTACCCAACGGGAATCGAACCTAAGGCCTCTTCGTTAAAGATGCAGGTAATAGATGCAGGAAAAATATTCTACTTACCATTACACCACAACCCTTGTTATTAATAAATTTAAAATACTTGGTATGATTAGTTATTTTTCTTATAAATTTACTAATTGATTGTTACTTTATTGGTAATATATCATTCAGAGTGCAATGTTAGCTTAGTAATTGATTGACAATATAATCAAAATATTATTAAAATAATTATTCAATAGTAGAATATTTATTAATTTATTGCATTAAAAAAATCTAAGAACACGAATGTAAATCCAAAAATATTAATCAATTCTATAAATCATATTTGAATGAAACAGTGCAAAATCTATTATAACAAGTTAAATTAATCTCAATATGACACATATTATTATATCAAAAAATTTAATTTGAGCACGTTTACAAAAAATATTGACCAACTATAAATTTTGGTCAAAATTTAAAATGCCTAACAACACAAACTGAAAACGGAAGTCTCAAAAACCTTAAACAACCATCTTCTTAATCTATTCGAACTGACAAAATTTTTATCAGAGCACATTTACAAAAAATTCTAAGCAAAATATTTTTTTTGTAAAAAGCTAAAAGTTAAATCTCCTAATGGCACAAACTGAATATGAAAACCTCAAAATCAAAATCAATCATCCAATAAAACGAAAAATGACCTTCCATAGCTACCCAGCTGATGAATTCAAATTTGAGCATGTTTCCTAAAAAATGTCCTAATTTAAATATAAGACAAAAGTTAAAGTTAAAACGCTTAACGAAGCAAATTGAGAATAAGTCTTAAATCCCAAACCAACCATCCTATGAGACCAAAAATGAACTTATATGGCTAACTACGGTGAAAAAATTTCAATTCGAGCATGATTACCGAAAATATTGACTAAACTAAAATCCTCGCTAAAACTAAAATCTATAATGCCTAATGACATAAACTAAAAATGGAAGCCTCAAAATCGGAACCGTCTATCTTTTTAAATCAAAAATGATTTTTCGCATCTAACTGTCTTAACTGGGTACTTATCAAATATATTGACCAAAATTAATTTTTTTCTAAAATTTATATGTTAAACACCTAACTGCACACAGTAAAAATAAAGTCTCAATACTCAAACCGACCATCCTACAACATAAAAAATGACCTTTGGAGTTAATTACGCTAACGAAGTTCTCATCTGAGTATGTTCACAAAAATATCGACCAAAGTAAAATATTGTCCTTAACATAAAATTCAAGACACATAACGGTACAAACAAAAACTAAAGCCTCAAAATATGAATCAACATTCCCGTTAGCTAAAAAGTGACCTTTCGAAGCTAATGACACTGATAGAGTTATATCAGAGCACGTTTACCAAAAATATTCATCAAAGTCAAGTTTTGATTAAAATTTAAAAGTTAAAATGCCCATTGACACAAACTAAATATGAAAGCCTCAACACTAGATGTTGATTTACAAATTTTTTTTAACTTTAATTGGTAATTTACCAACTATTAAAATATAAGTTAGTAAGTAATAGTTTACCATTAAATTTTATCAGAGTTGGTAATAGTTACTATTCAAATAAACATTCATATGTAATATTACCAACTTATAATTAATATATTGGTTAATTTTACCAGTGGATTAATGATCGGTCAGTATATTACCAACTATTTTAATGATATTAGTAATTTACTAACTACAATTTTTATTTGTCGGCATAATTCCCAACTAATTTTATATTGGTTGGCAAGTTTACCAACAAATTACATTTCATTATTAATTTACCACACATTTATATGGTTGGTAAATTAGCAACACAATCTTGTAGTTGGTAAATATTTGGTTAGTAATTTATTAGTAATATGTTATTAAATTTTAAAAATAATTGTTTGTCATATTTTCCAATCGATATATAGTGGTGACCATGTGCACAGACTTACACGTTTAGGAGTCAGACTTATGGATTCCAAAGAAAGAGGAATAGTGGTGACCAATCTGGCTGAGTTATCATTAGTGTCAGATGTGAAATAGAAGCAAGACCAAGAATCTGTTTTGCTTTATTTGAAGGAAAGTGTCCATAACCAAAGAGTATTGGCTTTTGAACATGGGGGAGATGGTATGTTGAAGCACCAAGGTAGATTGTGTGTACCTAGAGTTGATGGACTCAAAAAGAGGATCCTGAGGAGGATCATCGTTCCAGCTATTCCATTTATCCAGGTTCGACCAAGATGTACCACGATTGGAGAGAGGTATATTGGTGGGAAGGCATGAATAAAGATGTTGTTGAGCATGTTGTCAAGTTTTCCAACAAGTGAAAGTATACTACCAAAGGACTGAAGGTTCTAAGACTATAGAACTTCCTGAATGGAAGTGTTAGATGATGAACATGGACTATATCAAAGGCTTGCAAATATCTTGCAGGCAGCATGATTCTATTTAGGCGATTGTCGATAGAATAACAAATTGAGGTCATTTTTTGCCAGTAACGACTACATATTAATTTGAGGACTATTCTAAGTTGTACCTTCAAAAGGTAGTGACACTTCATGGAGTTCTAGTCTCCATTATTTCAGATAGATGTTCACAATTTACTGCACAATTCTGGAAATCAAAATAGAAAGGTTTGAGTTCAAAGGTAAACTTAAGCACTACTTTTACCCCTCAAACAGATGGACAAGCATAGCGCACTATCTACACCTTAGAAGATATGTTGAGAGCTTGTGTGATCGACTTCTAAGGGAGTTGGGATAATCACATACCTTTGATTGAGTTCGCTTAGAAAATTAGTTACCATTCTAGCATCCAAATGGCTTTATATGAAGCTCTTCATGGGAGGGCATGTAGATTTCCAATTGTATGGTTTGAAGTTTGTGAAGTAGGTTTGATAGGACAAGATCTAGATCACCAAGCTATGGAGAAGGCGAAAGTGATTTAAGAGACATTAAAAATGGCACAAAGTCGCCAAAAGTCCTTCACAAATGTTAGGAGAAGGCCGTTAGAGTTTGAGGGGGGTGATTGGATGTATATGAAATTTTAAATGAAGGCTGCTCTGATGTTTGGTTAGAAAGGGAAACTTAGCCCCCGATATATTGAACCTTATAGAATATACAAGAGAGTGGGCAATGTGGCTTATGATTTGGATCTACCCTACGAGTTAGAAGCGGTTCATCTGGTATTCCATGTGTCTATGTTGAAAAAAGATTCGGTGATTCTTCATTACTTTACTAACTAAGAATGTTGGGATTAAGGATAACATGTCCTATAAGGAGATTCCGTTTCAAATTTTGGATTTTCAAGTTCGCAAGTTGAGAACAAAAGAAGTTGCATCAGTCAAAGTCCTTCAGAGGAATCAGTTTGTTGAACAAGCAACTTGGGATGCTAGAGAGGATATGAAGAGTATATATCAACATATCTTCGAATCCGTAGAAAATGCAGATCAAGGTATTAAATTCTCTTCTTAACACTTTATAAGACTATGTGTAAACATGTTATTACTTGTTTTTGTCATTGAGTGTTAAGGTGATGTTACTACCCCTAGTTTAGTGAGAGAGTTCTCATTCTAAGACGACTGTTCAAAAGGGGGAGAAATTGTAACATATCGTAACTGGAATTAACTAAGAATAAGCTAAGAAACCAAAAATAATCAATTTTGGGAATAAGTAGGGGAAATTTGAAAAATTTCAAGCTTTAAAAAGTGCGTTTTGGTCATTTTCAGACGGCCATAATTTCAATCTCATGAGAAGTTTGGATAATTTATTAATATGATTGGAAATTTCATAAGAAATGTCTTTTTAACTCGCATAAGTTTACGCAAATGCGATTTCTTAAGATGGGAGATATGCCTTACGGAAGTTGGGTTGTTGGAGTAAGAAATGTCCAATCTGGATTTTAGGAAGGGTAAAATTATCTTTTCATCCTAGTATATCCTAATCGTTTTAAGCGTTACTTAGGGGTAATAAAAAGTCCCAATTCAGTTTGAAAAAAATTAAGAACTCTTAGGCTTGTGAGTAAAATAGAAAAGAAGAGAAAGATCAATAATCATTCAACAATGCGAAGATCGTTGCATGGATTTTGTCAGAGGTGATCCCTATCGAGGTATATGAGACCATTCTTTTTTCGATCCTTTCACCCACACCCCAATTAGATTCAATTCAGCAAGTTAGAGATTATTTTAATGATGAACATGGAAGTTGTTGATGAAATATTATGAAATTCTTGTTGGTTGATTTTTAAATTGATCTCTAGTAGATTTGATTAATTTCGTACTATTTTTAGGTTTAATATATTGGATAATGAGGTATTTATATATCCTAAGGTTTTCGGGGTACGATCCATATAAATTTAGGAGTTTTGGAGATGAAAAATGGAGAAAAAGTCGGAGGTCTAAATGCATTTATACCCTAGTCTTGTTGTCTTGGCCTGCAAGAAGGCCCTCAGGCGGAACTACTGTCATTACAAGCCCTGGCGCGCCGCACCAGCTAGAGCATTTCAGACCAGAGTCTTTCTGACAGGCTTTGACACTATGCGCCTTTCAAAGCTTAAAGACCCCCTAGAGACGTTGTTCTTTCCTATATTTTCGTACTTGTTCCCAAGTGATATACCAATTGTTGCTAGTTTATTCCAACAGTCCAAGGTACATCTAATCCTTGAATTCATAATCCAATTCAAGGAAAGTTAAGATCAAAGTCAAAGAACTTTGGAGTCAAGTTAAAAAGTTAAGAAGCAAGTCAAAGTAATTTCTTGAAGTTTTCAAAGGACCTTAAACAATCATTTTAACTTTCGTTTAACTCTCAAGTTACAAGTTGATAAAAGAGTAAAGAGTTGATTAAATTCTCAAAATCTATAATAGAACTAAATATTCCCAATGATTTAAGATCAAGTCAAGTAAAGCGTAATAGTTAAGTTCATTGCTCAAATGCTATATGGGAAGTAAGTATTTCCCTAAATGTTTATAAATGTTTCACATTAAAGTCAAATGAAACTAAGAGTTCCAAAGGAGTTTTAAAGTAAAAGGGGAATATTGATTCTAGATGGATCTTTTTAAAGCAAAAGGGTTCAGTAGCGTGAGATAAAACGTTGTATCATCATTAAGGCTCAAAATGATGGTTGTCTCTTAAAGAATCTCCCACAAAAGTTATATTACTTTCATATATACATAAAGTTGAGTTTGTTATTGCGTTTTCTTTAGTGTTCTATAAGCTTCATATATATATATGTATATATATATATATATATATATATATATATATATATATATAGCATGTGTTTTAAATTGTTTTATATATATATATATATATATATATATATATATATATATATATATATATATATATATATATATATATATATAGCATGTGTTTTAAATTGTTTTATATATATACTTGAGTTAAGCATGTTCTTGATCTGAGTACAGCCAAGGTAAGTTCATCTTAATACCCTCAAGATTAAGATGTCCTTTAGCTTTCCAACTCGCATTCTTGTACATTCAGTGTACTAATGTGAGTTGGATTGCATCGTCTCATGATGCACAAGCAAGTAAAAAGGTCAGCACGTAGAACACTGTTGATCCAGTTGAGCACTCCACTCTCACTTGGTGAGCCTCCTTGCATTCCAGAGGACATTTCTATCTTAGTTCATTAAGATGTTGTGGGGTCAGTTCCAACATCCATCTCAGTCAGTTTAGAGCCTTTATAGATAGTTAGTGATTCAGTTTTGGAGTCTAATGTATCTTATATTTCATATGTTCAAGTGTTGAGGCTTAGTGTCATTTTGGCCAAGACAATTATTTATGTTTTTTGAAGGGAATGTTTTTAAATTCATTATCTGAGATGTGTATAGTCTTCCGCTGAGTTAAGGCCAAGGGTTCTTTTAAAATGCTATTCAAGTATAAATAATATTTTTATGTTATTTTATTTTTCTTTTACACTTTTATGTGACATTTAATTGACAAAACATCTATACATGATGACTTTGATAATACTTGAATATTTTATGCAAAATATGTTTTTGTTTGAATAGAAATAATATATATATATATATTCGTGAGACTCACGTGCAAAGCACGTGTCGAGAACTAGTAGAGATATATATAGATACAACTAATACTTTGTTGACAAGTATAATTAGACTAAAATTAGAACAAATACTTGACCCACACTCCAAGAAATAAATATATTTACATAATACTCCTAATTTCAACACCTCACAAGGTAGGTATAATAACTATGTACAATATACTACACGCGTGCCTCACTTTTTCGATTAATTGATATGTTGTAGTTTGTTCTATAAATCTTCCATTCAAATGAACCATTTTAAAGAAAAAACAGAAAATGATTAATTTATATATTTGTTTTGAGGTAGATTCTGAAGAGATGAATATCATGGCCCCTACTCTTCTTTAAAATGCTTTCCGTTGT
Source organism: Solanum arcanum (assembly GCA_027789145.1). Classification (NCBI taxonomy): domain Eukaryota; kingdom Viridiplantae; phylum Streptophyta; class Magnoliopsida; order Solanales; family Solanaceae; genus Solanum; species Solanum arcanum. The sequence continues at coordinate 33,686,277 of CM050941.1, read as the reverse complement.
TGAAAGATAATGTGTGGAGATTTGAGTTTTTCTCAAAATGGAAAATTAAGAATTTGTATAGCTTTCCTTTTTAAATTCGTCGTAAATATAATTTTTCATTTCACATTCACAAGCATAAAATATATATATTGCGTGAGAATGAATATGACTTTTTTTTTAGATTTTCTATTTCACGTTTATAAATGCAAGAAGATAATGGAGAGACCGTATTAAAAACATTATAATAATTGACTTACTCTTGGATTATGGGGTAGAATATGAATAAATGCAAAATAACACTTTATTAGTTGATATTGCTGACATTCGTCCTGTTCAATATTCTACTTTTTTCAGGAGAGACTGTTGTTCAGGTATTACTACACTATAATGTTCTTATTCTAAAACTCTTAACAAATGAGGATCGATTTCTTTTGATAACATAAGTTGGATTAACAGTATTTATTTCCCTTTATGTGGTACAGGGCCATAGATCTTTAATTTTTTATCACTAACAAGAATAAAAATACATATTTAAGTGAAATAATTTATTCTTATCTAACCGACAAATAGTTGTCGTCTATGTAGTCTTCTTTCTTACTATAAAACTTCTATCCGTTTGAAAAGGTAAAAACGTAGATGCTTTCATAATTTGCTTTGTAGGTATGTATACTTATGTGGGTAGTATACCACTTTTATTTTAACGTTTTTTTGTTACCACAATAATATTACTTCTCTTAGTATTTATACTAATTAATAATAATACATGTCCTGCTGCGATTGTTTTTGTTTATTTTAGTTATCCGATATTTATGGTTGCTTTTTTCCATATATTGACCCTCATACATTTTGTGAATCCTCTTCAAGTACTTTGCTTATTGATGCTTGGTCATTCCTTGTAGATCTGTATGAAAATGAGCACCGATAGTACCCCAAAAAGCTCCTTCTGTACTAGGGAGGAGGATAAATCTATGAGAAAATCCTAGCGATATACTTTAACGATAACAATCTATTCAGGATGATGGAAGAAGCACTTCCCGAAAAATCAGTTGATGAGATCAAGGATCACTACAATATACTCTTAGAAGATATTTGATGCCATCGATTCCGGACGCACTCCATTACCTAATATCCAGAACTGCAAAGAAATTCCAACCTAAATATTGAAGCAGATGTTGAATGGAGAAGAGGGACTCCTTGGACTGCAGAGGAGCACAAGTTGGTTTATGTGCTGTATTCGAGGGTCTATTTGATCGTCCTTGAGAGTGTAAAACTTTTATTAAAATGTTGTCCTGAATTGTGTTTCCTGGTTAATAACTTATATTTGGATCGTTCCTTCTATAGGTCATTTCTCCGAGGATAGATATATAATTAAAAGGTGACTGGAGAACTATATCTAGGAAATGTGTGTTAACAAGAACCACAATGCAAGTGGTTAGCCATGACCAAACTATTTCAAGCGTGTTTCATCAAACAAAAAAGAGAAAAAAGAGCAAGAGAAAAACCAAGTGTTCTTTATATCACTGGCGTGGATGCTGAATTCGGTGGTACTTCCCAAGTTCCAATCACTGTGGACATGATTTGACCTGCTTGTGATAGATCACAAGCAGTGGTGAACACTAGCACTAGGAGGATGTGTCATTGAGAAAGCACCAATGCTGAGCGGATGACAACAGTAGTCCGAGGAGATCTCTCAGGAGAAAATGCTTTTGGGAATGTTGATGCTAGTAGTGGAACTTAATGTCATTGTATCACTAGAATTAGGAGTGAACTTGAAACATTGCTCAGTCATCCCATGAACGAAGACAATCATATGGATTTGATTATTGATGTTGGGCTGGCACCAACTTCTGATACTGGGATAGCACCAACAGCTCAAACCGGAATGTACGGTTATGCAGCTGCAAGGGAGGAACTAGTTACCTCCTTCTACCCCCTCATCTTACTTCGGTGAGGGAGTATGACACAGTTTAGACCCTCACCATTGATGAATCTGCATGATCTGTTCACAGATCAGATGCTCTGATTTGCTGCACTTGTTTCAATTATATTAGACAGTATTGCTCTTATTTATGTATTCTTAATCTGCTTTAGATAGTATTTCTAGATTTTGTTAGAATATTTTATTAAAAAAAATAGCAATCTGCTTTTCCGTGCATTAAGGGCTTTCTCTTACGGGTGATACGTATGAAGATCTAAAGCAGTCCAACCCCATACAATATGGATCAATTTGATCATTTTGAAGTCCACTGATTATCGAGAAGCAGATTGTTGCTTACACAAGAAACTCTTATGCAATATTCTTTTAATTTATCAATCCAGGGAAATCTGAGTGGCATAAGTTATTTAATATAAATATTCGAAAGGAAATTGGAGGAATAAAGTGTATTCTACTTTTCATATCTTGGTTTACAATGTTATGTCCGACAGATAGCTCACAAAAAAGTGCTTAATTGTTCTATACTGCAGTCCAAATAACAAAGGATGCAAAGATCACAGATATCAGAAGTCTAAAATCGATTTACATGCAACATGACTTTCTCTCTTCAAAAGTACATAAGGTCCTTTAGTCGGCAATACGGTTTAACAAGACAGTCGACACAGGTGCATCTAATATTGTATTTATTTGGCAATGTTTTTACGAGACTATTACCCTTCTGGATAGAAAGTAGGACTTGAAAATTCAAACTTCAAGGCATTTAGAAAGTACTCCTTCTAGAAAAAAACTAGACTACCATATAATGATTAATTATGTAGAAGAATAGTTGAAATCCTGAGGAATCACAAGAAATAAACAGAACATTACACATGTAAATAGAACATTAGAGGGCTACCCGCTGCACAAAGCATCCTGCATTAGTAGGGCCTGAGGAAACGTCGCACCTTAAGAGTATGGTGTAGACAGACTACGTGGCTGTTTGCTCGAGCATGTGATCTATATATATATTGAACATTGTTTAGAAGTAATTTTACAAATAACTGAGAGCAACTATTACAATGAAATGTCTAGGCACGATTGATGCCTTTCATAAGGAACAATTGCTCTACATGTACCTTGTCATTCTTGGAATTATGCCTGAACTGACTACCGGAGTAGTATCGTTTTGCATTTGGTTGCTTCAGCTCAAGCGAGTTGAGTTTAACCTAAAATAAGGAATCGTCCTCTGTTTGAGAAAACTTAGTCTTTTAGTTTTTCTTTTGTAAACTCGATGTGTTTTCTTGTGTTTTTTATGACTTCAAAAGCTAAACCTATTTGCACGGTTGATATAAAAAATCAACGTTCTTTTCTCCTTCTCAAATTAATATTTTGTAGACATAGAATAATAAACGTGTTATCTTTTCACCACAAGACATCATTAGTTCAAATCTTAAACATAATATTTCTTTTGAATTGGGACAAGTAGTTTGATGATCATATACATGAATATATAACTACTACTAAGTTACAATATATGGAAAGAATAAATATCTTCCTATTATACAAATATTGATAGAATTGAGTTCCTCTTCATAAATATTCCGTAATCAAAACCTAAAATATCTCTACACTACCCCTTAAGTTGGTGTATAGATGTCGAATATTGCCAACTTGCTCCCAAATTTGGAGAACATTTTACTTGAAAATGCTTTAGTTTGAAGATCAGTCAATTGGTCCTTAGATCGAATCTTGGGAAACTCTAATATCTCCCCATCCAACTTTTCCTTGATAAAAAAATTTCTACATGCTTGGTGCGATCGTGTTGTACCGGATAATGTGCAATATCATGTCCAACCTTAATTATCAATATATATTTGAATTGGATCCTTAGGTGGATAACCCAAATCGTTTAAGAGAAGTCTCAACCATAATGCTTCAAATATTTCAAAGGTCATTCCTCTGAAATCCGCTTCCGCGCTTGAGCAAGCAACAACACTGTGTTTTTTCTTCTCCATGTAACAGGATTTCCTCGCACAAAAGTGAAATATCCCGAAGTAGACCGTTTTTCATGAATATCTCCAGATCAGTAAACATTCGTATATACAATTATTACTAGAGGATATGTATATTTTGTGAACAAAATTCCCTTTTTTGGAAAAGACTTCAAATATTTCAAGATGCGCATAATTGGATTCATATGTTTCTCTCCAGGATTATTTATAAATTGACTTACCACACGAAAAGAATAAGCAAGGTCTAGTCTTATGTGTTCTAGGTACATAAATCTTCCTACATGTCTCTGATATATTACTTTATCAATTGTAATTCGATTACTTTCGACACTTAATTTCAGGCGTTTAGTCCGCACAACGTTATAATTTGCTGATTTTATCTTTTTGCCAAGTTTAAAACATGATGCCTACATTTTCCAACAAAGCAGTAAGGACAGTAAGTAAAACCACAATATTTTTACATGGAAAACTCTCGGCATAAAAGATTTGAAAACCATGACATGTACCCCTACATGATTTAACTCCAACTTCACTAATTCATTAAGCCTCCATAGAATATAGGTTACAAACTTTGCGATATGCCTTAACTTCAAGTTATAGATTTAGATAACAATTCTTGTAACACTGGGAACTAACTCTTATTCCTAAACTTCAACAAAAACCTCCCTGGGTATGTGTTCCAAACTTTTCGATTTATCACAACCTGAAGACAACACACATAGTTCAGTTTACAACTCACTAAACTAAGGTTGCATCAATGACTCATTTTTTTTTAAAAAATCCTAATACATAAACTCTATTAAAGGATCAAGTGTTTCGATGTGTTCCTTTAGTTCGCTGGTAGCACTTGCGAAGTCAATCTTTCAATTGCTTTTTTTATTCTGTAAGTGCACATAAATTCTGGACAACTTTAGTTCTATTTAACAACAATTCTTCATAGAGTTATCCTTCACTTCAACCTCCTCATTAACTTGATCTCTCTTGAATTAGAGTTCTTCTTCAAGTTACACTCCTTCAATTCAAAATCCTAATTTCTTGGACTTCTTCTTGAAATTTGATTTACTGATTCTTTTGTATTGTAGTCAAACTCGAAAACTTTAATTCAGCAGTAACATGAAAAGTTGTACTTTAAGTGAGTCTCCTTCTTCAATTAAAACTCCTTGCCTCTTGAGAATCCTACTTCAAATTAAACTCATTGATTCTTTCTCTTGAATTCATCAGATGTTAATTTCCTCAACTTTTCTCACGAAATTAAAATTATTCATTCCTTTATTTATGCAATCTTGTCTTTATTCATTTAAAAAGATTTCTCGAATTTAACAACCTTTGACAATGTATATTTGGACAATATTGACTAATGTGTTTCATATTTCTTTGTCAATACTCAAGACATCATAAATCCAAACACGTGCTTCTACAACGGAAGTGTCGGCCATTTTTTGATCTAGAAGGACACTTTCTCTTTAAAAGTTTAAAGTATATTCTTTTTGGGTTAAGAAAATTACATTAGATTATCTAGACACTTCAATTCAATGAAAAACTATAATGGACCAAGGTCCTTCATCTCAAATTCTTTAGAGAAGTAGCATTAGACATCTTTCTTTTCTTCAGGGTCATTTACACTTACCACCATGTCATGAACATATCAAATAAGGGTAGTAATTTTACCTTGTTGTATCTTCAAGAACAATGTTTGATCTGTTTTACTTTGAGTATAGCCAAATGGCTTTATAGATTTTGTGACTTTTCTAAATTACGCTCTTGGTGATTGCTTCAATCCATAATGTTAGTTCCTAAATATGTGTACTCTATAATCATGTGATCTTGGTATCTTATACCTTGGAGGGTAGTCCATAAAGACTTCTTCAGACAACTCACCATGTAGAAAAACATGTTTCATATCAAATTGTTGTAGTGGCCAATCAAAATATGCATCCAAGGAAAATCACATTCGGACAATGTTGATTTTTGCAACTGGTGCAAATGTTTTGGTATAGTGGATTCCATTGGTCTGAGTATCCCTTAGCCACTAATATCTCTCTGAATAGTTCTACCATACCATCTTATTTTTACTTGAATGTATGATCCCATCAACATCAAACTGTATCTTTCCAGGTTGAAAATCGACAAGTTCCCATGTATCATTTTTTTCAAGGATTTCATCTCTTCCTCCATAGTTGTGTTCCACCTAGGATCAGATAAGGATTCCTACACATTATTAGAAATATATACAAAAGATAATTTATTTTTAAATGACTTATTTGATTCTGACAAACGATGATTAGACACAAAATGGCTCAATGGGTATCTATTCTTACCAGAAATTTCTAGTTCATATGTAGGTTTAGGAAGACCACTATTGGGTCATGCTGGTATTTGTTTGACTGATGGTTGAAGTACAAAATGAAAAACATCCTGAGTTGGCGATGATTGATTTGGTACATTAGTTTCTTGTTGGATGAGGGGTTTATGTGATATTGGACTATGTTCTCCAATTTCATGATTTCCAGTAGCACCAAAATCTTCTTCTTCAATTTCCTGATGTTCAACAGTACCCAAATCTTATTCTACCATATACTTGTATTTCTCATTTCTAGATATTTACAACCACATAAACTTGGTTTATCTACAATCTTGTTACTAGGTGTTGAAAGTCTAAATTTTTCATAATTTAGAGACAAAATATCTTTCTGGTCCTCCCCTTTGAGATTTGTTTATTAGAAAAATATATAGAATCTTCATTAAAAACAACATCCATTGTAACAATTTGTTTAGTTTGAGGGTAAAAACATTTGTACCCTTTTTGATGAAAAGCACATAAAAAAACATACTGCAGTGCATCAGGGGAAAGCTTGCTGCGATGATGCTTACAATGATGTACAATTTTTGTACAACCAAAAATACGAGGAGTCAAATTTGGGACTGTTGGTGCTATCACAGCTTCAACAAGATCTTGAGATGTTTTTCTAAAGTTAAATTTTCACAAAGATAATCAATTAATTAAATATGTTGTACAAGTGAGTGCTTCGCCCAAATAAAATTATGGCAAATGAGCTTCAATCAATAGATCACATACAACTTTTAAGAAATGACGATTTTCTTTCTTGGTTACCCCATTCTATTTCGGTGTATTTGGACAAGTAGTTTGATGATCAATTCCATGTACTTCTAAATATCTCTTATGTTCATAGCTAGAATACTCTCCCACGTTGTAACTTAGAAATCTTACTTGGGAATTATATTGAGTGCAAATAATTTATGAAACTATTGAAACAAAAAATTCACTGCACTTTTGAACTTAGTCAAACACACCCAAGTCATTTTAGTACAGTAGTCTATAAAAATTAACAAACCAATATGATCTACCAAATGTATTCACCTTGGATGGACCCCAAACATTTGAACATATAATCGTAAAAGGAATTGACCTTTTATTCATTCTTGGAAGACACACGGTGACTCTTTGATAGTTCACAGACATAACAATTGAAATAAAAAACATCACTTTTTATAAGTAACTTAGGAAATAATTTATTGCTATATGCAAAAGAAGCATGTCCCAATTATCAGTAACATACCCAAATATAAGATTTCCTGGTTTTGTCCTCGCAACTAAACACATCAACCAATAATGTTCGGCGCAACCTATTAGAACTTTTTGACTTTCAATACAAGTATTATAATTCTCCCGTCTAGTACCATAAAAAGTCTTCTTCGTCGTTTGGATGTCCTTAGACATACAATAGTCAGGCAAAAACATCACAACACAAGATAGAGTAGTAGTACTTTGAGAACATAAAAAAGGTTACAATCTAATGATGGAACTACTAAGAAACACTCTAAATTCTATTTATAAATTAAAGAAAAGGATCATTCCCCAAGAATAGATGTCTAAGAACCATTAGTAATGGAAATATACTTTTGTGACTAGAGTTTAAGGGATGAAACTATTCTATAATTCAATCTCATGTGATCTATAGCTCCAAAAACAATTATGCATGTACTATTAGAAACAAGTGCAGATCGTTTTAGTGCCTTACGATTTTTCCTCTCATTTCTACCAAGGATATGGATTAAACTACATCTTCCTTAAAATTTGTTTCTATAATTGCATCAATGGAAGCCGTGCTTGCATTTCTCGTTCTTGAATCATGGTTATGATCCCACAATTCTGGATATCCCATAATTTCCAAACAACAATCTTTTGTGTAACCCAATTAATTACAATGATTATACTTATAAATTGACTTGTTGATACCGGTAGACCTCATTCGATTAGTTTCATTAAAAGAGAACCCATTTTGATTAGATTTATATTTGCTCACCATTACATTTGCTTTAGATTTTTGAAGATCTCCATTCACTATTGCATGCTCGAAAAATTCACGACGAACCATTGAGTAATATTCTTTTAATTCTTTAACTGGATCCTTCTATGAGATTTCCCTACAAATATGTTCAAACTCACCATCCAACCACCAAGAAGATGTGAGCCCTTTATCATTGAATAGACTTAAATTAAGAATTGACATCCTTCTATTTTTCCATGATCACCTTATCACAGTGATCCAAAATAAAAATAAATCAAATCAGTTCTCATAGTAGGAAGAGAGAGATCTTTTGTTTCGCAGAAAAGGCTTTTTGATTCAAAGTGAAGACTTGTTGTTCATCTGTAGAAGGTTGTTGACAGAGCTTTCCAAATTTGTCAATTAGTAGCTAAGATAATACATCACTTCATAATCTCAAGAGACATAGACATCAAAAGCCATCTCTTTACCTTTTGATTGTCTGTGTACCACATCTCATATCCTTAATATTTTTCAGTAGGTGGCGCCTTTCATTCGCTCTATTCCGAAATCCTGGTCTTAACTGAGCTTCGAAGTTGACTTTTCATCCTAAATCCAAAGTCCAACCTCTTCCAAGTTCTTTCATTTCATGCATATTTTCCTAAAGTCATTTTGTACTCCCACGAACAAATGAGAGTTTCTATTTTTAAGCAATAAGAATATCTATTATTTGCGACCACATATCATACATTGTTTCATTTAGATAATCCTGCATTGAAAGAGAAATTTTTGGAGTGAATGGTAATTGGGAAAGAGTTAGAAGCCTATGATTTGACAATGGCGTTGATGCCAGTTCAAATCTTAAAAAAATATTTCTTTGTATTCTATTATTTCTCAAAGAAGTTATGTACATGCATATATAACTACTACTAAGTTATAATATATGTAAAAACTAATATCGTCCAATTTAACAAATATTACTAGAATCCGATTGCTATTTATAAAGATTACAAAATTAAGCCATAAAATAACTCATACAACTCAATTTTCATTCATTAACTTTTGTATTGAGTAATGTTTTCTACTTTCATGAATGTACTCGAAGTTTGGTTGTGCTCCCAAGCTATCAAATTGTAGTTTACACAATTTGAATATGAATCTTATAGGTGCTTGATCTTTTTTTAATTAATGCATCAATGTTTAGTTTTTCAGAATTTTCTCTTAGTTTTTCAAGAAGTCTTTTAGAATTTCGTAATACACGTATCTAGTAAATTGTGATATATGTATCTAGTTATTTGTAAGAGACATTTGATTTACAGTATTACTAGTATAAATATAGATGTAGTTGATAATTGTAATCACTCAAATGAAATTAAGTATTTTATAAAAAACTTAAACATCCTCTAAAGATAGTATTCTTCTTCTATTTTTCCTATAAATTGGTATAAGAGCAGGTTTTATTCTTAATCTGAGGTTAGGTGAACCAAAAAGTGGCAGCCAAAACAAATGAAGTTGTTGATTCTTCAATTGTTCTTACTCAATTTTTTGATGGAACTAATTTTTAATATTGGAAGATAAGAATGAGAATACATAAGAAAGCTGAAGGTTTGTGGACTATTGCTACAAATGGCTTTGATGAGACAGAAAACAATGGAGATCTTGCGGTAGCAGAGATGAAAAATCTTGAGGCTAAATATCGTCAAGATGCAAAAGTCTTCAGCAAAATACAAATCGGAGTCTCAAAAGCATATTTCTGCAAAAATAACTACTTGTGAGACTACAAAGGAAGGTTGGGATTCTCTGGAAACTGAGGTGTATTGTGACAAAAACGTACACACTATAAATCTTCAAACTCTTATAATAGACTTGAAAATTTGAACATGATAAAATCTAAAAATTAGATTAATATTGAACAAGAGTCACAAATATTTGTAATGAAATGAGAAATCATTGTGATAAAATTTTTGACCAACAAGTTGTGGAAAAGATTCTAACTAGTGTTATAGAAAAATATGAGTACTTTGTTGCTATCACTGAGGACAGGATAGATCTTTCATAGTTTTCCATGAAACAACTAGTTGTACCTTTTCGTGGACACGATGAATGATGATTTTTTTGTGAACATCAACGCAAAGAGACAACTTTCTAGTACAGAATAATGAGAATTCTCAAAAGGTCAACAAAAGAAGAATGAAAATCCAAAAAAGAAGCAGCATCATGATGGTTCTTCTAAGAAGGTTGTAGAAAAAGGTTAGAAAATTTCTAATCATTTGTGAAAAGTTTGCAAAATACTAATCACACTATATAAAAATTAAAAGTTTACAAAAATACTAATCACACTATATAAAAATTATCTCACAAAGGCAAGCCCCTATATATATTTTGAAAAAGTTTGGCCACATAGAGAAGGATTGCTAGAACAAGTAAGGGGAGCAAGAAAATTTTTGTGGAAAAAAGGAGGAAGAAATGGAAGAAAATTTTGTCTTTGCTTCTCTCAATGATGTTTCAGCAAAAACAAAATGAATGATATACTGATAGTGGTTGTAATAATCACATGACTGGAGATGAAAAAGTTTTCCTTTCGATTAATAATAGAATCACTACAAAAGTGAGAATGAGGAATGGAGCCTTAGTTGATGAACAAGGTTAATGTACCATTTTGATCAGCATGAAGGGGAATGATAAGAAATTTCATGATGTTGTTTATGTTCCTGACTTGGAATAAATTTTCTTAGTGTTGGTCAACACATGAAAAATGTTATTCTCTTGTGTTTAGAGATAATTATTGCAGGATTTATGATAAAGTAGATCTAAATCAAGTAATTGTTCAAGGAAAGATTATAAAAAGAAACTTCCCTTTGCACTTTAATTACAATGCATTAAAAATGAAATTGTACGTGATTCATGTTTTCGACACGAAAGATTTTGTCACTTTAATTTTCATGTTTTGAATCTTCTCAAGAAAAAAAAACACGTTGCAAGGACTTCTTTAGATAAATACTTAGGTGGATAATTATGAAAGTTGTTTAATGTGGAAGCAACATAGAAAGTCTTTTCCAAAAGCATGTCATGGAGACAAAGTGTACTTTTGGAACTAACATTTGCATACTAATGAAGACTCCATCTCTTGGATGTTTAAGGTACTATCTAAATCTTTATTTATGATTTTTCAAGAATTACTTAGTTTTATTTCTTTAAAGAAAAGTCCGAAGAAATTTCTATATTAAAGAAATTTAAGACTTTGTTCAGAAACAAAAAGGTTACAAGATCATAATCATTTGAAACAGATAGAGTCGAGAATTTGATGGATTTTGCAAAAATGAAGGTATTTAGAAGCAACTTACAACAGGGTACACTCCGAAACAAAAATGGTGTATCTGGAAGAAGAAATAGATCCATTGTTGAAATGGCATGAACAACGATCAATAGGAAAGGAATACCAAATTTGATTTTGGGAGAATCAGTACATACATCAATCTACATCCTTACAGGTGTTTTATAAAGTCTTTGAAGGACATGACACCACCTGAAGCTTGGTGTGGAATGAAACTTATGTAAGTCATTTTAAAATTTTCGGGGGTATTAGTTATGCTCTTATTAATACTAAGAAAAGAACAAAATTTGATGGAAAAATTAAAAAATGAATGTTTCTTTGTTATAGGGATGTGACAAAAGGCTATAGGCTTCTCGATGTAAAAATTAACAAACATGTTGTTTGTAGAGATATCATTTTTGATTGAATAAAAGCATTAAATTGGAAGGATAAAAAGATAGAGAATACTTCTATCATATCTTAAGATGTGTCAAATAAGAAAGAAATAAGAAAGCGGAAGATGTCCATACATGGGGAGAAATTCCAGATTCATATGATGAAGATCCGCCTTAATGAGGAACAAAAATATTGAGTGACATCTATCAGGATTTTTTGGTGTTGAGCCACATAGTTATGAGGAGGCAATAAAGCATGATGTTTGTAAGAAAGCCATGGATGAAGAAATTCGGATGATTAAAAAAATGCTTGGGATCTTGTAGCTATACCAAGAGATAAAGAAGTTGTAAGTATAAAATGGATTCACAAATAAAACTCAGTCAAGAAGGAGATATTATAAAGCAAAACGACAGGTTGGTTGACAGAGGCTTCACGCAAAAACTAGGTATTGATTTTAGGAATATTTCTCTTCAATTACTTGTCTGGAGACAATTAGAACTGTAATTGATGTTGTTGCATACAAGAAATGAAGATATTTCAACTTTATGTTAAATCTCCATTTCTTAATGGAAAACTTGATGAAGAGATTTAAGTTCAGCAACCTCAAGGATCTTTATTCAAGGGGAAGAGGAGAAGTTGTACTGCCTAAAAAACCTCTTTATGTACTGAAGCAATCTTGAAGAGCCTGGTACAATGAAATTGATACATACTTTCTGAAAAACAGAAGTAAAAGTGAAGACACTTTGTATGTGAAGAAAGAACATGGCAACATTTTAATTTTTTGTCTCTATGTGGATGATCTACTCTTTATAGGAAATGATGTGAAGATGCAAAATTCAAGAAACGTATGAGGCAAACCTGATCTTGGGTTTCTAAATTTTTTCTTGGACATCGAAGTTTCTCAAGTGAAAGAAGAAATTTTCATTTCCCAAGAGAAGTATACTAAAAGTATTCTTAAAAAGTTTAAAAAGATGGATATTGCAGATCTGTTGTCATACCATTAGAAGCAAAGGAGAACTTCAGAAAAGATGATGGAGAACATAAAGTTAATAGCTAACTTTATAGGAGCTTGATTCGAATTTTTTGAAAACTTGCTTCAACAAGGCCTGCCATTATGTTTGCTTCTAGTTTATTATGCAGATTTATGCAAGAACCAAGACAAGTGCATTTTGGAGCTGCAAAGCGTGTTCTATGCTACTTGCAAGGAACAATGGACTATGAGATAATTTACCAATTCGTTGTTAAGTTAATTGGTTATTCTTGTAGTATTTAGGCAGGAAATATAAATAACATGAAGAGTACTTTTGGTTATGCTTTCTTATTTGGATAGCGTATGTTTTCATTGTTATAAAAAAAGCAAAGTGTTGTTGGTCCATCCCCCGCCGAAGCAAAATATCTCTCAGAAGCTAAGGCTACTTCTCAAGCTATTTGGCTTAGGAAAATATTTGAAAATATTTGTGAAACAAAAAAAAAAGGGATTGTTTTGTATTGTGATAACAAATCAAAAATTAAAATTGCCAAGAGTCTTGTCAACTATGAAATATCAAAGAATATTTCCATCAACTATCATTTTATCTAAGAAGCACAAAATAAAAATGAAATTCAGTTGCATTATTGCTAGAGAACAACTTGCTAACATATTCACCAAAGCACTTCTTGGAGAAAAAATTTTCCATCTTCAAGAACACATTGGGTTTGTTAAGCAAGTAGTTTAAGTGGGACTATTGGAATTAAATTGCATAGATTATACAATTCTGATATATGTCTTAAGAGAAAATTCAAAAATTTGTTAACATATTTATAAAACAAATTACGCTTGAATATGAAAACGATTCTAACTTTTGAACTCGAATTATGAATTTCTTCGACTGATAAGTGAGAAATTTCATATTTATGTAAAAAATAGGTGATATGTAAGTTTATATTTAGTACTTTTAAGTTATAGTATTTAACTTAGAATTTAATGCATGTATTTTTAGAACTAAGTACAATAATTAGTTTTTACACAATGAATATACATATTATATATGTATATGTTTAATCTAACCGGAGACAATAGTTTTTGAGAAACATAAACAATAGAGTTTAAAATATGTACTCAAAAACAATAATTAATATCATAAGCATTAAATAATGAGTATAAATAGATATACCATGCTATGTAAATAGAAAGGAAAATTTTGAGTCAACCTAATGCACAATGTTCTATTTAGAAAACTATTCCCCTCCAATACAAGAGTCTTAACGAACTATATCCTCTCAGGATGAAACAATTTTATTGAAAAACTTCTGATGCCAAAACAATGGTGTTAATAAGTCACACAACATGAGCAAAGTACACAAATATTTAATTCTGCACAAGTAGAACAAGAAGATAATAAATTTTGTTGTTTAAAATGAGAGAAAATCTCACCATTTATAGATAACACTGGGTAGTGTACCAAATATTTGTTGTGCCTTATCAGAAAGGTTTTAACTATTTGGAAAAGTTACAACCCTTTTAAAAGTTCACAACTTTTCATAAACTTGCAACTTTTCATCAAGTCACAACTCTTCATTAAAGTAGCAGCTTTTTGTAAAAGTCATAACTTTTGATAAAAGTTGCCAAATTTTCATTAAAGTCATAACTTTAGATAAAAGTCACAACTTTTGATTAAAAATCGCAACTTTTCTTTAAAGTTGCAACTTTTCATAAAAGTCACATATTTTAATGCAAGAGGAAGGCTTGTTTTGAAAATAAATAAATTTAAAAGGAAATTCCTTTTGGTGGTTGTTCCAAATAGGCAGGTCTAGGGTAATCTTTTATATAAATATATGATATAATTATTGAAAACATACGTCACACCCCAAGACTACAGCCTAGGTATGGGAGGCACTCAAGAACCATTCATGGCACCAAGAGAACCCTTGACTTGACTTACTTACTAAAATGAAGACTTAACTCAATAAAAATTATTCTACAAAATAAATTGGAATGTTATATACCAACATTCAGTTGGCCATTAAGGCAAAACTGAAGTCTTAACGTAAGATAATGAAACTGAAAAGACTAAAGAACTAACATGAGACTGTCTATCTATGAAGCCTCTAAAGAAACTGAGATTTATGTAATGACAGGTCCTTCGATCATCCTAACAAATGAAATACTAAAAATTAAATGATAACAAAGGAGTCTTCCAAAATACAAGGAGCCTCACAAACAAACTTTGAATTACTCGTTGGATCAATTATGAGTTTTATGCTGATTTTAATTACCTCTATCTGCATCATAATAAGATGCATGTCAACTGGCATTGGTACATTTAAAGTAGGGGTGTGCAAATTTGAATTCTAAACATAACTTAGGCTTGAAAATAAAGTGAAGAACTACATGGATCAACTCAACTCAACATAACTGAACTCATTTCAATAGAAAGTAGTTAAAACAAGTACATATAAAGAAAATTTGTTTAAAAACATGATGTTAACTATGTCAAAGAAAGGATACAACATAATTGTGAAATGTATGTAAAAATAAAAATAATTGTGTATATAATAATACAATTACTTATGTGGGAGTTTTTCTAACAACAACCATCATATAAGAGCTATTATGATGATAACATGATAAAGGTCGTCCTATACCTTGCTGAAGGTATATAACTTTAACTACAAAGTAGATATACTAGTTTACGCTAAAGAACACTAAAGGAATCATCTAAAAAAATGACCATTTTCTATCCATGATTACTACATGGTTTATGGGTGCTGTGAGTGTGTGAACTCTCCCTCATATCCGTGCTCAATACAACTCCCAAAAATATAAAATTAGCTCTTATGTTTAAAAACATACTTCTTTATCTGATTTGAGATTAGTGCTCAAAAACCTAGATTTGATGATACCATGAAATGAAACTTTCCTCTCTTGCTTCATTTAGAAAGGGATTACTCTTTTCTGAATACTAGTCTGAAGGATCAATGGGAATCGAGGTTTCCTTTCTTGTTTAAATTTGAATACATTTAAAACCCTTTGGGAATACATAGTCCCCATACACTTCAATAGAAATGAACTTCAATATTCACTCTTTACTCATTACTCAACTATAAATTTAAGTTTTAAAACAAATTTTAAATATTTGGAATAGACTTCTATAGAACTCAAAGAACTTATCTTGACTCTAGTCTTACTTCTCCTGACTTTGACCATTACTTTTCCTAATTTGGATCATGAACTCAAAGTTCATGATGTAATTTTTATGGATCATTTCATGATTTTTGATGTACCTTAGAGTGTTGGAATTATGTAAGAAAGATAGGTACATAACCAAGGAAAAAGTATGAAAAGCTGGGGAAGAAATGGGGAGAACTAGCGATGAAGACACTTTAAGAGGCGCGGGGTGCCAATACTCATAGTTCAAAGCATGACATGGGGCGTTCTGGCTGGTGCGGTTCCCTAGAGTTCAATGTGTAGAGGCCCCTCTTAGGGGCTAGGAGTGACTCGACGCTCCAAGACCCTCCCAAATTACAGCGGAAAACATTTACAAATCGTAAGAAACTCAACAGCACAACCCACAAGAAATTCAAACAATACTTCAACTCTGTTTATCAACAACTCAATTTCTAAATTCTCTTGGAGTGAAATTCTCTGAATTGAATCATGTTTGCACGTGGATGAACTAACCATACGTTATGTGATCTTACATACCTTGTAGGTATCACCCCTTGACGAAATCCACAAGCTAAATTTAACGATCTTGACAAATCTTACTTCTCTTCTCCTTTATCTTTTTCATTTCCACTTTTCCAAGCCCTAGAGTATTTTAGTAAGAGCGTAAACTAAAATAAATATTATTAGACTCTAACTTAATTACCAAAACCAAAATAAAATATTAGGCAAGGAAAAGACCAAAATACCTTTTCCGAATCAGGCTTGGACTTTCCTTATTCAAATAGCCCAACTTCCAAAGGTCATATCTTACTCATACATACATCGAATCATGAAAATCTACAGAGCTAAAAAGATCTTTCCCATAGACTTACTACCATATATGGGAGTACCTCTAACTCAGCCTAAAGTAGAAGTTATGGATGTTTGAAATTTGCTAAATATAAAAATTTTCTAACTTAATTACATTTGAAGGTTTTCTTTCATTTCAAAAATATCTATTTTCAATTATTAGCTTCTCCCTAGTTATTTCTATTTAGGAGATGTTACAATATCCTCCATTACGAACACTTTCTCTGATGAGATTACTCGTACTAGGACATCAGAGTAACATGCAACATCGAGTTCAATTAACCATTACAAAATGCAAAACAACATGGCCACTAATAAATAAATAAAAAGAAAGGATTTGTACCTTTATTTGGAACTTTTGTGGATTCAATGATATGTGGATATCTCTTCTTCATATCCTCCTCAACTACTAAAATAGCTTCCTCAACAAATTGGTTCCTGCAATGGACTTTGACATTTATTACTTTCATAGTCCTCAAGTTGCAATGTTGGAGATCTAGAATCTTAACAGGGACCTCCTCATAAGATAAGTTACCCTTGATCCCAATATTTTCAGTTGGTATGATAAATGAAGGATCGCCCATGCACTTTTTCAACATAGAGATGTGAATCACCGGATGAACTGCAATTAACTCTTGTGGTAGCTCCAGCTGATATGATATGTTGTCAATCCCCTTATATATTAAATAAGGTCCAATATATCGGGGACTAAGCTTTCTCTTATTACCAAACCTCATAACACCCTTCATGGGTGAAACTTTTATGTATACCCAATCATCTACCTCAAACTATAACTCCATTCTGTTAACAACAATGTAGGATTTCTGACAGATTTGCATCATTTTCAACCTTTCTTAAATCATTTTCACCTTCTCCAAAGCATGCTGAACTAAATATTGTCCTATCAACCCTTCTTAACCAACTTCAAACCATCCAATAGGATATTTACATATTTTCCTATAAAGAGCTTCAATAAGATCCATTTGGATGCTAGAGAGGTAACTATTGTTGTAAGAGAACGCGATGAGAGGTCGTTGATCATCCCAATTACCTTTTAAATTGGTCACACACGCCCTCAACATATTCTCCAAGGTCTACATAATGCACTCTTTTTTACCATATGTCTGAGGATGAAATGTGGTACTTAAGTTCACCTTGAACCCAAGCCTATTTGGAATAACTTCCAAAATTGTGTATTTAATTGCACACATCTGTATGAAATAATGGAAACCAGAACACTATGACATTTAAATAGTTCTTGAAGATACAATTTTGCAGAATCTTCTCCCGAATGGGTGGTCTTTACAAGCAAAAAGTGCGGTAATTTTTTCATCCTACCTATAATCACCCAAATGGAAAAATGTTATTGCAAAACCTTGGTAAATCTGTGATGAAATTTATAATAATAATCTCACCTTTCCATTCCAAAATTTATCTATTATGAGCCAAGCCACAGGGCCATTGAGGCTCTACTTCAATTTGTTGGCAATTTGAACACTTAGCAACAAATTCTGCAATGCCCTTCTACATACTAGTCCACCAATACACCTCTTTCAAGTCACTATACATCTTTGTTGAACCCAGATGAATGAAACATCGGGAGTTATGATGTTCCTCCATGATCCTCTTTTGTATTCCATAAACCATTGGTAAAGACAATCTACCTTAATTGATCAATAGACCATCTCCCCCTTGTTCTAAAGCTAATACTTTTTCTTATGAACATTTGCCTTCAGTTCAAACAAAATAGGAAATTGGTCTTGTTTTTATTTTACTTCTGACACTAAAGAAGATTCAACCCCATTCGTCACCACTAATCCTCTTTTTGTGGAATCCATTCGTCAGACTCCTAATCGTGCAAGTCTATGCACATCTTTCGCTAACTCTCTCTTATCTTCCTCAACAATGGTGATACTACCCATAGACAACCTGCTCAAGACATCGGCAACAACATTAGCCTTCCCTGGGTGATAAAGAATACTTATGTCACAATCCTTGAGTAATTCTAACCACATCCTTAGTTTGAGATTAAGATATTTCTAAGTGAACAAATATTGAAAGCTCTCGTGATCATTGAATAAATCAACATAAAAAACCATACAAATAATATGCCATATCTTCAAAGAAAATACTATAACAGCGAACTGTAATTCATGGGTTGGGTATTTCTTCTCATGAACTTTCAACTATCTTAAGGAATAACCCACAACATTGCCATTTTGCATTAAACCACTCAAAAAAACTCTAGATGCATCACAATACACAAAAAAACATGAGTACCTCCTAATAAGGTAAAAACTTGGGTGGTAGTCAACCTCTTTTTTCAATTCCTTAAAACTTTTCTCACAAGCTTTAGAGCATTCAAACTTCACTATTTTCTAACTCAACTTGGTCAAAAAAGACAACATCGACAAGAACCCCTCTATAAACGTTATATAATAGCTAGTGAAACCCAACAAACTTCTAATATTAGTTGGAGATTTGGATTTAGGTCAATTCTGAACTACTTCAATTTTATGAGTATCAACTTTAATTATCTCTCTAGACATAATTTGGCCTAACAATGCCATAGTCTCCGGAAAAAACTCACCCTTGGAGAACTTGTCATAAGACTCTCCATTCTTTAAAGTGGAGAACTGTTATGAGATAACTAGCATGATCTTCTTCATTCCCTGAGTATATTAGTATATTATCAATGAAGATGATAACAAACATATATAAATAAAGATTGAATAATCTATTCATAAGGTCCACGAACGATACACGTTCATTGATCAAACCAATGGACATAACTAGGAACTCGTAATGACCATAACATGTACTCAATGTTGTCTTTGGACAGTCACATTCCCTTACTCATAACTGATGGTATCCATATCTGAGGAATATTTTGTACAAACAAGTGACACTTTCAAGTTGATCGAAAGATCATTAATTCTTAAAAAATGATACTTGTTCTTGAAGTTAACCTTGTTCAACTGATGATAATCTCTATGCATGCTTTAGGGACCATCCTTATTTCTCGCAAATAAGATGGAGTGCCCCAATGTGAGACTCTTGGTAAAATAAAGCCCTTATCAAGGAGGTCTTTCAACTGTTCTTTAAGTTTTTCCAACTCTGTTGGTGCTATTCTATATGACAGAATCGACATAGGATAAGTATCAAGAATAATATATATAGAAAAGTCTATTGGTCTAACAAGAAGGACTCCGAAAAGATCATGATGAAAGACTTCTTGAAACTCTTTTACTACTGAAAAAACTTAATAAAAGGTACCTCAACACTTTTGTCATTAAATTGGACTAAGTGATAGACACACCCCTTACAAACAAACATCATTGCCGTAGGGTATGAAATGAAACAACTATTAGGAATTGATGAACTACTTTTCCACTCTATGACTGGCTCATTTGGAGATTGAAATTCGAAAACTAGAGTTCTACAACTAAATAAGGCATAATAGGCATAAAGTTAGTCTATACCAAGAATGACATCAAAATTTACCTTGTGTAACTCTATTAAATAAGCCATGGTACTCTTGTGATTGACGGAAATGGAACAATTACGATATACTCTCTATGTTAGAATGGACGAATTAAAAAGTGTAGAAACACTAAGTGGTTCACTAAGTTGCTCAAGAAAAACATCAAAATTCATAGAAACATATGGAGTTAAAATAGATAAACTCTCTCGTGGACCTAGCAAAGCGCAAACAGTTAAGTCAAAGACTTGGATCATAAAACTGACATCATCTTGCAAATGCTCTTTCTCTTGGCGATTGTTGATAGCATATAAACAGTTTGTTCCTCCAAAAATACCAAAAGTATCCCCTCTCGGTGCAGCTCTGTCTGGTGGAGCGACTAATGAAGACTAGGCTCAATTAGGTCATTATAATTACCCTTCTTCGTTGGACATTGTCACAAGAAATGACCATTCTAAAGACACTTGAAACACACAATAGAACCCTCACGACAAGTGCCTGAGTTGTCCCTATAACACTTGGCACATGTTGGAGGATCATAACCCTGTTGTACCAAACAATCCTCTAACGCCCCGAGAGCACCCCCTAGAATAAAGATCACACTCGAGTCGTCATATGGCGTACTTGACCTCAAGGAGGTCTTGCACGATCCTTTTTGCTACCTTTCATTACATAACTATGAAAAGTCGTGTGTTATTAACACTTTTCACAACAATATTAAGAAGAAACCCTTTTATAAATACTAAGGAACAAGATTGATCATCACAAGCCAATCTTGAATATCTTAGGGTCACGGCCCGTTAAATTGAAAGACGAACATACTAAGTCTTATACAAGTCTTAGAAGAGGAAACTAAAAGAAACATAGACTATGTCCTCAAATATATGAGGACATAGCATTCTTGAGAGAGTCGATTTCCTAAGCTTTGCCTTCTAAGAACATTCACTTCCCTTCCACCTATACTTATAGAAATATAGAATAGTATAGATTAGTACAAACATTATACTAAGTATTAGATTATGCAAAAACATGCAAAAGAGTACATTTTAGTTAAAATAAACCTTTCATGCTATTTGAGTAAAACCTTAATGAATCAAGTTACAAAGCATTATACAATTCATCATTTAGAACATATGGTACAACTTCTATACTTCTCTAACATAAAGTCATTTACAATAAATTCATTTATCATAAACACTCTTTCCTATCAAAAGTCATCCTAACACTTACCTATGTAATACATAAAGAGACCGCCCATATAACTTCTTCAATACACACCTAAGTGATCCTTAAGACTACCAAATATAAGCATACTTCATTTCATTTAAGAAGTCAACAATCATTTCTAAGATACTAGAAGAACATACATGCATTTAGGAATTTCACATAAAGACTATCCTCCACGACAACTCCCAACTAACACTAAGTGCAATGTGAAGGTAGCATCCTATACTACTACTCCCACCTTAGTGCTCCTTGACAATTCCCTTAGACTAGGCACATCACATTCATCATATACATGACTTTCAACATACAAGGCATAATATCAACATGCTTCTTTAACGTTAGATATAAGGTCATATTTCTTCATTTACATCATATAATGACCCATTCATACATTTTCATATAAGGATACACCACGACTTCCTCCGAATGTCTACTTGTGCAATGGATAAATAATGTCCCATTCCTCCACCTGCCCTAAATTACACACGTTTAAGAAGACTTCGTTCATAACATTCATTTGTGGGGGGCTAATTTTAAATGACATAGACCATTAGATCTAGACATGGAATCCAGTTATTAACCCCTATAATATGAGGGATCCCCATTTGCCTAAGGTAGGGTCATACTCATAACCTTTACATGGATTCTCCAATCACAACACCTATGCAAACATAAAATTAAGGGATAAGGACATTGCTTCTAAGTAAATCATTCTCTACTAACGAGGAACAATCATCTCAAGAGGTACATTGGATACAACATCTCTACACACTAAGTGTACCCACCCATTTTTCGAGTCCTATCGGTGGTAAGCACAACTACCCTACGGAGTCTTAAAAATCCATTGACTATAGGTTAAGGGATAACTATTTAGCACCACATCTCAACTAATGAAGAGTACTTATCTCTAGAGGTACTGTTGAATACCCCATCTCAACTCACAAGGAGTATCCAACCTCCAACCTATCTTAGAAAGCTCTTTAAAATATCGAGGTTGCTACTAAACACATAATCTCAACTCACAAAGATTGTTCATCCCAAATGTCCACCTTTCATCATTAGAGTTCTTTTGTAATAGTAGCGAATGGTCTAGACACTTCATTTATACTCACGAAGAAGGTCTACCTTACGATCCTCCATTTTTATTCATTAACTTCATTCGTACATTCAAAGTGTGTTTGTGAGTACATCTGCGCACATCTTTCATATTATCACCTTGTTCATAACATTAGCATCTAAACATGCTCATACATACAATTATCATAATTCACACACTATCATGCGTCACATATACATATACTTCAGTTAGACATAACATCTTCAAGATACATATTTTCAACTTCTCTAAGGCATATCATTCATGTACATTATAAAATCTTCTTACAACACATTCAATTCCTTGAGGACATATTCAAAATCCAAATATATATTCATATACTTCAAGTACACGCCGTCACTAAAGATGGACCATACCACTCAAGATTACTTCAATAAGAACTAAACAATATAAACCAACTTACCCTTCATCCAAGCATTGTCCACCTTTCTTAATATTTCAAATAAATCACCAATATAAGGCATAAATGGAAGTAAATATTCACAATATAAAATAAGAAAAACAACTCTAATATTATCTAATCATATACATTAAACCTACTTGATAAGTAAAAATTTGAGAATTTTCATACGCATGGATTCATTTAGTTTTTGACCTTAAAATCATAAACAAATATTAAAAATTTAATATTTCATTCATTGAAAATTTTGTGCAAAGAATCATGCTTAGAATTCAAAATAGAAGAATTTGGAATTTGAAACCCTTATCGAAAATCCATTGAATTGGATCATCGAATAATAGAGGAATCAAGTATGAACTACCATACCTTAGTTGAGGAAAAGCCCACGAAATTTGGGTTGAAACTTGAGGAATTTGACCTTTTTCCCTGAAGCTTCAAAGCTTCATGGAAATGAAGGTTTTTGAAGAAATGGGTTTTGAACATGAGGGTTTTAATTTGATGGGTTATTTTTGATTTAAAGTGACCTAATCCATAAATAATCCCCAAAGTTCCCAAAAGATCCCTACACTAATTGCACCCATTTCCAAAGTCTAATTTGACTTTAAAATGACGTGACCAAATCTGGGACTTGGTTGCGCGTCACAGGGACACTTCCAGATCTTCGTTCTGGAATTTATTTCGGGAAAGAATGGTTCGTGTTGTCTCTGCATCGCAAGGAAAAATATGCCCATCAAGTTTTGTAGGCACGGTGCGCCCTTGACTCTAGATCATGTCTTCCTCGGTAGCTTCTTTGGCCAACATTTGGGTCCTCCTTAGGGTGGTCCCCGGGGAATCGTAGTCAGAAATTTTGACCATTTGTATGTCCCTCTGGGTAATAATACCATTCCCATTCGTTTTAGACTCCAAAAAACACCTAAAAACATGAACTAAAAACAAGGAAACACTAGCACACACAAGGCTAGTTTTCAAACGTCTTGGTCGTTCTTTGACGTTCGACTATCAAACTCATCAAAGTAGTTTCTATAGATATTATTCAATGTTTTAACACATTAATATCTCGTAAAACTCATGTGAAGATCTAGGATGACCCATTTTATTTTTTAGTTCGCTACATTCTCCCCCACATTAAAATACATTCGTCCTCGAATGTCTCTTAACACATTCAAGGAAAACAAGGACTCAACTAGAAGCTTAGAACATATATCATAATGGATATACCATTTATATTCAATGCTCGATACTTATAGGGAACACAGACATCATATCATTAGTACATTAAGCAACAAAAGTAGCTTTGGAACTATTTCCACAACTCAAAGTGCACACTAACTTCATCATTTTCATTTCATTTCTGGAGGAACTAGTTTCTCCAACATTAGGCATTCTCGTCATATAATGTAAAAGATCAACATATAATAACATTCAAATCAGACATTGGAACTTAAACATAACAACTTATGAGGCAATTAAGCAAATGTCGTTAGCTACACATTAACATATAAATATAGATGAACTACCAATCTATTCAAGAAACTATGATATCATCAAGAGCATGCAAACCATCATATCATCAATGAAACTCATAATATAAGGAGACATGCAACACCTACACACATGTAGCGGTCAAAAAATAGGTAAATAATATGGGTATCCATTCATATTACCCATATTAAATGAATTGGGTATCCAACTCATTGGTAAATGGGTAAAAAATAGCTAATACCCATATTACCTATTTAAAAATGGGTATCTAAATGTATAAATTGGGTAAAAGCAAAAAATATGATAAAGCATTGGATAGTACAATATTTTTTTAAAAATATATAAAAAATATGAATTTTTTTAATACTTAATTTGAAATGGGGGTATTAGGGATGGGGCTGGGGGCTGGGGCTGGTGGGGGTAAGAGGGTGGGAGGTTGGTAGGGCGTTAGGGGGTGGGGTGTAAAAAATATTAACGAAAAATTAAAATATTTGTTAATTTATTTTGGGATGGGGTGTTGGGGGTGGGAAAGCGGGGGATGGGAAGGGGGTAAAGGGGATGATAGGGGTAGGGGTGTGGTTGGATGAGTTGGTAATGGGTAATGGTAATGGGGTTTAATGGAGTTGGGTGATATATTTTTTTAATGGGATGTTGAAATGTGTGAAATTTGGTAGGTAGAGTGCAATTTGGGGGGATGGGTAGGGGGCCTGGTAGGGGTTTGGGGGTGTGGTAATTTTTTTTTAAAAAAATAATTTTTTTTTTGTCGGAAGGGGTTGTTGGGAGGGGGTAGGGGATAGGAGGTGTGGGTGGGAACCTTGTAGCGTGTAGGGGGTGTGGGTTGTAGTGGGTGTGAGGGGATGGTAGTGGGTGGGGTGGTAATTTTATTATTTTTAAAAAATAATGAAAATTAATAAAAATTTTGTTAAATTTTTTTTTGGGATGAGGTAGGGTGGAGGGGTAGAGGGGTGCTTGTAGGGGTTGGGAGGAATTGTTTTTTTTTCTACATTTTTTTGGAGGTTGGGGGGGGGGGGAGGGGGCTTGTAGGGGTGGAGTTAAGTGATAATTTTTTTATTTTTTTGTTTTAACTCTTTTAAAAAGATCTCTAATATAATATGGGTAACACCCGTTAAAATATGAGTCGAGTCAGGTAATTTACCCATTTTTATTTATCACATTTTTTGATAGACTCAAATTCAACTCGACTCGCTAGTTTGCTACTCCTACTCACATGCAAGACTCCAAAACACAACCAAACTACTAAGGATTTTGGTCTCAAGTTTGAGTAAGAATAGAAGGAAAAGATAATGATACCAACTACCTTACTACAGAACTCATTCTTCCCCACTTAGGGTAAACCCATCTTAAATAAATCAAAACAACCTTAAGGAACTATGAATTACAGATGACCTTCATTTCGGATTAGCTTCTTTTTTACCTCAAAAAGCATAGAAACAATTCTTCTTTGGAGCATTAGGATCTGAACCACCTTGATGAGCTTGGTAGATCTTTTTCCCTTTATTACTTGAGGACCGGTCTATCCCTCATCTTATGAACATTATTACCACATCTAAGACAACCATTCGTTTCAGCAAGACGCCTACCCAACTGTTGCTTTCCACAAGTTGTACAGTTAGACCTCTCATAAGTATATCCACATCCACTCCCTCCTTGAGAGTTTTGGTTTAAAACCCTATATGTGTTCCCCTTGGAATAATCATTACTATAGAACCTCTTCTCAGAATTGGGTTGACTAGGTTCATCCGATCTACACCTCTATGCATCTGTATTCGTCTTCCTAAGCTTGGACTCCTCAATTTTTTGAGAATACACTATGAGTCTAGAGATATCTATATCATTATGGATCATTTATGTACGACACTCTTCTTCCACCAAGCAGATACTCCCATCACAAACTTATTCATTGTAGACTTAGAGTATGCTATAAAGTTGGGGCATAAATAGAGAGTTGGGTGAACTTGAAAAAATACACCTTCACACTTATTCTTCCTTGACGAAGGTTCACGAATTAAACTAACTTCCTCTCCCTCATCTCTATGGGGAAAAGCCTATTAAGAAAGGTTGTCCTGAACACTTCCTAATCTACCAGACCTTCCCTTATGGGTCTCTTATCCCTCTATTGCTCAAGCCACACTCGAGCCACATCGTTTAGTTGATAAGAAGTTAGTTCCTCTTTCTCTATAGGAGTCACACCCATAGCATCCACCACCTTGGACGCCTCATCTATGAAGCCTTGTGGATCATAATCCACCTTAGTGCTCCGGAAAGTAGGATTACTCATTCTCATGAAATCCCGGATTGTACAAGCAGAAGTAATTGCATTTGGTTGAAGTCCCAATCCTAGGTTAGCTTGGGCAACAACATGATTAGTGATGAATGAGCTTGATTCGTCATGAGTTGCGTCAAATCACAAAGAGAAACCCTTATCTATTCATTATACATATCCCCTTAAACAGAGGGAGCTTGAGGACCTTGGGGAACTTGAGGTACTTTAGGTACTTCAGGTAGTTGAACCACTTGAGGGGGAACAACCTCATTCACATCCTCGTGGTCAACTATAAGGACTTGCTCACCACGGGTAGGAAGTCTCTCATTACCTACTCCTCCCACCTACCTTCTAGCGGGTTTGCTCCACGTATTTATGTCCTATAAACACAAAAGAATAGGTTGAGAAAAAAATTCTTAGAGAACTCAATTCTATGGCACGACACTAGAGTAATGAAGAAAGTGATACTTCTATTGCCTTATAGCCTCTCTTTCATTGATGTATCGTGACTCACACCGATGAAAAATACTCTACTAGACATGGCTTGTGAGACTTTGGACCCTAAGCTATTTGTCAAAACCTTATGCTCTTATACAAAGTTTGTATCACCCTAAGAGCACCCCCAGAATAAAGAGCACACTTGAGTCGCCACATGGTGTACACTGACCTCATAGAGGTCTTTCACAAGCCTCTTAGCTATCATATATTCTATAAGTATGAAAACTAGTGCGCAATTAAAATTTTTTTCTATAAATATTGTTAACAAACTCTTTTATAAATACTAATGAACAAGTTTCATCATAGCAAGAAAACATAAAGACACATCTTAAATGTAAGACCCCGAAAATGATTTTGTTAAAGATAGAGTATAACATGGTTTTAATGGTGATATAAGGTCCTAATTTGTTTTATAATGTGATATAGAGGCATTATCTAAGAGTTTAGGTGCATTGGAAGTCAAACGTCAAGGGACAACCAAGACGTTTGGAGTCTTCCTAGTGTATCTATGTTGGGTTTTGATTGCCCTGATTTCTTACCATAAATAGGTTTTCCTTTTAGGAAAAGATTTTGAATTGACTCATAAATTCTCGTAAATATGAGTGTGTAGTTGAGAATACAGTTACCTATGTGCTTCATATGTGGTTTTATGTGTGATTTATGAGATTATATGGTTCTAGAATGATTTATATGTTGTTTATAGTAAGTGTGTCAAGTTCTGTGAAGTTTGGAGGTCAAACGTCCAAGAACCTCCATGACGTTCGAAAGGCTTGCCTTGAAACAACCATGTGAGTCTATGTATGTTTCGTCGAGTTTTAAGCATTTGTTTTGGATGCAACTCATGTGGTAGCTCCTAAAATTGTATAAACACATATTTGGTGTTGAAACATCCGGTTACGACTCCACATAGGACCGAAAAAAGGGCCCTAAGGGAGGACCCCAACTTAGAGACAAACACTGCCAGGTAGTGGCCAAAGGACGGACCAGTGAACGGCCCGTCGGTGGGTCTCGTCGATGGAGCCAACTTGAATGCAGGTTGAGTACTGCCTGAACCAACCAAATAAACCCCCATTGGCGGGACGTGTCCTGACCAACGGTTCATCAATAGTCACGTGGATGAGTGTCTGTTTTCTGCCAGCTTTCTGTAATATTATGGTTGAAGTTGGGATTTCACCCCAAGTCTTTTAAAAATATGAGGACTATTAGTTTAGGCGTGTATGGATATTTTAAGAGTATGTCATTAAACTCTCATTATAACCCTAACACTTAAATAAAAAAACTTTCCCTCCTAAAGTTTCCCAAAAAACTTCCATGTGATTTCAATATGAGGATGGAGCTTGAACATGATTCTTCAATGGATGTTCTTCTTCAATTTTAATTGGGTTGTTAAGGTATGGAATTCGTCATCTATGTCTTGCTATCACCTTAGATCCAATCTAAAAGATGGTTTTCAAAGGATTCAAAAAATATGAAAACGTCCAATTTCTACTCTAAATCTTGGGTTCTTGCATAAATGGTTCAAAAAGTTTATATATGACGATATAGATGTTTTATAATGAAATTCTCCATTAAACCTTGATCTTATTAAATCTCCAAATTTGACTTAAATAGGTGAATGTAATATGCTTTGATATTCATGAATTGATGTGTAGATTGTTATGGTCTTTTGATTCATGTATAGATTATGTATGTATTATGTATAGGCTGTTTGAATTAGATTAATTGAGTAATGGATACTCTTAGATCTATTGCATGCTAAGCTTGTTGAATTGACATTGACTTTAGGCTTATGATTTCTAATGTAATTTTTTATAGGCTTTCTAATGATGCAGTAATTATATTCAATTGATATCTAGGTTGTACTATATTGATAAGTTTGTAATGAATTGGCCTATTTTCATTGATTATTGATATAATTATATTGAGTTGTTGGTTATGGGCCTTGTAATATAGATAGTGATGATTTAGTCTTGAAATTGAAGTAGTACGATGGAGGGGGATATGATGCCCTGATTCCTTTATTTTGATGTTAATTAGATTTCAATTATGTTTTGATTGGTATGGTCCACTTATTGTGGCGGTTTTATGTTCTTTACTTGCAATTGACGTGGGCTTGTTGGCGTTACTTCATCCAATATGATGATCATGGACTTGTCTGCACTATCTGAGGTTCAATGATGTTTTGTATATTTGTTTTATGTGAAATATGAGTATATATATATGTATATATATATATATATATATATATATATATATATATATATATTTATATATATATATATATTAAGAAATATTAAAGTATGTATTCTTGTTATGTATGTTAGGAAATCATGCGAACCGTGACTACGTGTATGTGTATTCTTAGGGTTGATGCATGGTTGTTCCGACTTGACTATATGAGTCGATAATAGTTATATTGATGATTATATGGTAGTGTATAAGATGAGTTAAAGAGGATAATGGTTGTCCTTAGGTGCTTAAACAATGACAAGTAATATGTGTTAAAGGTGAAGTATGTGGTGTCTTGTCTTGATAGACTTTTGTCCCTTACTTGATCCTTGTATTAATATGAATATTTGATGTCTTGACTAATAATGCTTAAGTCTCTTAGTCTTGAATTTATGAAATATGTGTGACCTTGAATGAAGTTAAGAGGGTCTTTTATGTGAAACCTTGAACCTTGTGGTAAGGTTATGTATATTGAAGTCGAAAACCATAATGATATCCTTCAAGGTAAAGGATGATGGACTT
This sequence comes from Solanum arcanum, assembly GCA_027789145.1. Lineage (NCBI taxonomy): Eukaryota > Viridiplantae > Streptophyta > Magnoliopsida > Solanales > Solanaceae > Solanum > Solanum arcanum. The sequence continues at coordinate 33,656,140 of CM050941.1, read as the reverse complement.
AAGGTTGATTATCTGGAACGACATCATATCAAACCTTATGCAAGTCATAATGAGCTTCTTGTCGCCATTGGAAGGTATCCCTAATATAGGACCTCTTTGATATGGATAAATGTGATTGGGTTATTAACTTGTTATGGAACCCTTTTAAGTGAACCTTTTATGTGAATTACTCTATGAGAACGAAGGCTAGCAACGAGTGAGTGTGGTAAGAGAATTAGTTCTAGTTAAGCTTGATACTAGAACACAAAGCACACCCTTTATATTCCTTAAACTGTGCCTACATGGGATGTGTCCTTGTTCTACCCTTGGCAAGTAAAAAACCCTAACCGGAGTAGGTTAGAACTCCGGATTCATGAGTTGCTAACATGGTCCATGTCGGTTAATACCTATTCTCATTATATGGGACACTTACTAGCGTTAAAGAAGTTCTATGAAGTTTAGGTGGTGGTATGGGATGCTATCTAGACATTGCACAATAGGCTTTGAAGGTGTTAGCGAGAGTCCCTAGGTCTTGTTCAAGACCATTACTTGAATGTCCTTTATATGTTGAATATTTCTTAATTAAATAAGGAAGGTAATTACTTAAGTTAAGAAGGTATGTTAAAATGATGTAGTACATATCTAGAGTAATTAAGGGTTGTCTATTTAAGTAATGAAGGGGGCATAGGAATTGTCACTTCTTATCTTATGTACATAAGTCTTGAGAATGACTCTAGTTAGGGAAGTTGGTTGATTATGCGGACATGATCTAAGCCTTAGGTAATCTTAAGGATTATTTAGGCAATCTTGAAGAGATCAAAATGGACGTTATCTTCTTGATTTACTTAAGTAAGTCTTTTGATAGCCTTTGGAAGGAGAATGTCATATCACCTATATTCTAATGTGTTAAATGAGAATGATTCTATCTTAGTTAGTCTATAGGATCTCTTAAGAATGTGTGTTGAAGGGATTGTATGGGTAGTCGCGTTAAAACTCACTCAAGTGAACCTAAGAGTCACCTTGGTAGGAAAATCTCATGTTCTTATGTTGATATCTCTTAAGGGTGTATATGACTCATTATAAGTAATTTTTAGGGTCGTTTAGGCACATCTAAGGAGGGTGTATGGGCGGTCTCTCTTTGTGTGACATAAGTGAATCTTAGGATATCTTTGAGTGAGAAAATTACATGTGAAAGGGAGTTTAAAGTGAAGTAAAGGAACTTCACTATAACAATAAATTGAGTTCACTGTACATTGAAGTGACTTAACTCTAATGTTTGCTAAAAATGTGACTTTTTCTTATATGATTTCTTATGTGTTTCTAAGTTTTTAAATGTTGTTCTTTTGATTATAGTATGATATTTTAATCGGAATTCATGAAAAGCATGTTTATTAGTAAATGTCCCTTTTTCATGGTTTTTGAATGGATTCTATACTTAGTACATCTAATGTGCTAACCCTTCTTTTACTTTTGACTTATTTGTAGGGATATGGAATCTTGATGTGCCATGAAGGATGGATGTGTTTCTAAGGGTTGAAGATGAAGTATTGGTGAGTCCTTATCGATTCGAGGACAATATATACATGTTCCTTTAAGTCTTAAGTCTTTATTTTAAGTCTTGTGTGGGATTAGTCCCAAGTGTTGTAAACTCCAAAATTTAGATGGTTCAAGTAGATTGCTGTAAAGATTTAATGTCTTAAATTAAAGTCTCCGGCTTGCATATTGTTTATGAAATAATTCTTCATGTGTGAACAAAGTTTAAAATTTTTACTCATTTTAAAATGTTCATTCTGCAATGAATTATACGAGAGGCTTAGTTGAAATTTCTTGAAGTCTCAATTGCCATGTGACGACACAAGAATGTCCTAACTTCTAAGGTGTACTTGCGGGTCTTGACAAAGATGATATCAGATCATGGTTTTGGGAATATCTTAGTCGTGTCATGAACCACATCTAGTAGAGTCTTCTTACAATGTGAAGCGTGCCACATTATAAATAGGATCCTATTGGGCGGTAGGAAAAGTTTCACTTCTTCATTAATCTAACCGTGCCTAGCTTTGTATATGGTGTCTTTCCCTTGTTTCCCTTATGTGTTGGTCCCTTGAGGGTGACATTATGTAGTTTTTGTTGAGGGAGCGAAAAGATGAGAAGTGACTTGTGATATGAGGTGTGATAGCAGGTATTTTTGACCTTAAATTGGTTTTTACCTTTTGAAGCGTAGTTAAGTTGGAATAAAATGGTAAGGTATATTAATAGAAAATGTGAAGGAGTTGTTGTTAAGATAGTTTGATGTTAATAACATCCCAACCATAGGAACGGAGGTGATGGGATTTGAAGGAGTAAAAGGTGATTTCTCCTATTAAAGGGGATGTAAGGGTTATATGATGAGACCTTTGAGAGTATTTAGTCTTCATGAGGTAGACCTTTGTAAGAAAGTGTTAGTATGGTTTAAGGTGCCTTGAGGGAGTTCGTTATAGTAATGTTATGTTGATCTTAGAATGGGTTTCTCCTATGTGGGGGAGTATGATGAAGGGTAATGTTTATTGGGAGTGAGTTGCCCTTAACCTTTCATATTATGTTTATTCAATCCTTAACCAAAGAATTCTTGGTAACTTGATTGTATAGGAGTCTTTTGTGGAAGATTAGTTCCTAACTTTCCCCTTATAATATGCATGTTTGATTAAAGTTTTGTTGAAATTGAATTTCATTAACTTCTTGCATTGTGTATTTTATGAATCCATGATTATGATGTAGAAGATGTTCATATGATGTTACCTTAAATATTAGCATGTATATATCATGAATTTCCTACAAAATTGCAGTACTTTGAAAATTTTGCTCAAATCAATGGAATGGACTGCCAGTTCACTGTGAACTTATTCGAAATTCGACTAATTGATTCTTTGGCCTAAAATTGTTGTAGTGTTGTTATAACTTATTTTATAAGTATTATATTGAATATAAAGTAAGATTTTGCTATTTAAAATGAAGTATGTGAGTTTTATAGCATAATGACTTATATAATGTTTTCTAGTTTCTTGTTGTGTTCTGATTCTCTTAATTATGTGAAATTGATGTGTTCTTCTTTATTGTGTGTTATTTTAAATATTTATGAGTTTCTAATTGAATCCTTACTATTGGAAGTGTTTGGAGAGTGGCAAGTGTCATTCGAGGACGAATGTTGTCTAAGTGGGGGAAACTATAAGACCCCGAAAATGATATGGGTAAAGCTAAAGCCTTATGTCGTTTTAATTGTGATATTAGGTCCTAATTTGGTATATAATGTGATATAGAGGAAGTAGCTAAGAGTTTAGGCTCATTGGAAGTCAAACGTCAAGGGATGACCAAAATGTTCGACGATTAAGTCACCTATGTGCCTCATATGTGGTTTTACGTGTTTATTTGTGATTCATGTGTTTATTTCGTTCTTAAATGACTTTATATGGTTCTTATAGGAAGTGTGTCAAGTTTCATGAAGTTTGGAGGCCAAACGTCCAAGAACGTCCATGACTTTTGAAAGACTCGCGTTGAAAGAACCGTGTATCTATGTAAGTTTCGTGGAGTTTTTGGTGTGCATTTTGGATGGAACTCATGTGTTAGGTCCTAAACTAGTATAATAAATATTTGGGGGGGAAATGACCGGGTACGAATCCACATAGGATGCAAAAAGGGCCCATAAAGAAGGACCCTAACTTAGAAACACACACTGCCTGGCAGTGGCCAAACGACGAACCAGTCGACGGCTAGTAGACAAGGTGACGGCCCGTCGATGGGTCTCATTGATGGATCAAAATTTTAATCAAGTTATTACCTCTTAAACAACCAACGAAACCCCCATCGACGGCACGTGGCCTGACCAATAGTCTATCGATGGTCACGTCGATGGTTGGCTGTTTTCTGCCAGCGTTGTGTAATGTTAGGGGTGAAGTTGGAATTTCACCCCAAGTCTTTTAAAAATAGGAGGACGATTAATTTAGGTGTTTATGGATATTTTAAGAGTATATAAGTCATTAAACTCTCATTATAACCCTAACACCTAAATCGAAACACTTTCCCTCCTAAAGTTTCTCCAAAAAATTCCATGCGAGTTCAAGACGAAGATTAAGCTGAAGATGATTCTTCAATAGTAGTTCTTCATCTAAGGATTTCTATCACCATAGAGCCAATATCGAAGAAGGTTTTCAAAGTATTTCAAAAAAGATGAAAAAGTCCAATTTCTACTCCAACTCTTGGGTTCTTGCATAAATGGTTTCCAAACATTTATATATGATGAAATTTATGTATAATTGATGTTTCCCAATGAAATTATCCATGAAACCTTGATCTTATAAAATATCTAAATATCACTAAAATATGGGTGAATTCATTATGCTTTGATATTCATGAATTCATGTGTATATTGTTATGGGATCTTAATTCATGTATAGATTATGTATGTATGATGTAAAGGCTTTTTAAATTTAATTAATTTAGTAATGGATACTCTTAGATCTATTGCATCCTAAGATTATTAAATTGATATTTATTTAAGGCTTATGATTTCTAATGTAATTTTCTATGGGTTTTCTAATGATGCAATAATTATATTCAATTGATATCTAGGTTGTATTAGATTGATAAATAAGTAATGAATTGACCTAGTTTCACTGATTATCGATATAGTTGTATTGATTTGTTGGGTTTTTCCTTGGGTAAGGGCCTTGTAATATCGAATTAGATGATTTAGTCTTCAAATCGGAGTGGTAAGATAGAGTGGGGGTATGATACCCTAATTCCTTTATTTTGATGTTAATTAGACTTCAATTATGTTGTTATTGGTATGGTCCACTTATGGTGGCGGTTTATGTGCTTTACTTGCAATTAATATGGCCTTGTCGGCGTAACTTTATACAATATGATGATCATGGCCTTATCGGCACTACTTGAAGTAATATGATGTTTTGTATAGTTGTTTTATTTGAAATATGAGTATATTTATTTATATGTTAAGGAATATGGAAGTATGTGTTCTTGTTATGTATGTTAGGAAATCATGCAAACAATGACTATGTGTATGTGTAGTCTTAGGGTTGATACATGGTTGTTCCCACTTGACTATGTAAGTATATAATAATTATATTGATGATTATATGGTAGTGTGTAGGATTACTTAAAGATGATAATGGTTGTTCCTATATGCTTATAGAATGACTAGTAATATGTGTTACGGTGAAGTATGTGGTGTCTTGTCTTGATTGACTTGTGTCCCATACTTGATGATTGTATGAATATGAATATGTGATGACTTTACATAGGATGCGTAAGTCTCTTAGTCTTGAATGTACGAAATATGTGTGACCTTGAATGATGTTTTTAATGTGAAACCTTGAACCTAGTGGTAAGGTTATGTATATTGAAGTCGAAAGCCGTAATGGTATCCTTCAAAGTAAATATTGATGGAATTAAGGTTGATTGTCTGGAACGGCATCATATAAAATCTTAGGAAATTCATAATGAGCTTATTGTCACCATTGGATGGTAGCCCTAAGAGGACCTCTTTGGTAGGGTAAATGTGATTGGGTAATGAACTTGTTATGGAATCCCTTTAAGTGAACCTTTAATGTGAATTACTCTATGAGAACACCCTTCATATTCCATAACTTGTGCCTACATGGGATGTGTCAGAGTTCTACCCTTTGCAAGTAGAACACCCTCATCAGAGTAGGTTAGAAATCCAGATTCCAAGAGTTTCTAACATGGTCTATGTCGTTTAATTCCTATTCTCATCATATGGGATACATACTAGCATTAGAGAAGTTCTATGATGTTTAGGTGGTGGTATGGGCTGCTATCTTAACATTGCACAATAGGCTTTAACGGTGTTAGTGAGAGTCCCTAGCTCTTGTTCAAGACCATTACTTGAATGTCCTGAATGTGTAAAATGTTTATTAATTAACTAATGAATGTAATGACTTCAGTTAACAAAGTATGTTAAAATTAAGTAGTAATTATCGAGAGTAATTAAGGGTTTTCTAGTTAATGTATGAAGGAGGCATATAAATGGTCACTTCTTATCTTACCTAGATAAGTCTTAAGACTTACTCTAGTAAAAGAAGTTGGTTGATTATGTGGACAAAATATAAGCCTTAGGTAATCTTAAGGATTATTTAGGTAATATTTAATAGGTCACTAAGGACATTATCTTCTTGATTTACTTAACTAAGCCTTTTGATAGCCTTTCGAAGGAGAATGTCATATAACCTATATGGTAATGTGTTAGATGAGAATAATTATATCTTAGGTAGTATACAGGATCTGTTAAGTGTGTGTGTAAGTTAATTTATGGGCGGTCGCTTCACAACACACTCAAGTGAACCATAGAGTAACCTTAGTAGGAAAATCTCATGTTCTTATGTTGATATCTCTTAAGGGTGTATGTGACTCATTATAAGTAATCTTGAGGGTTTTTTAGGCACATATAAAGAGGGTTTATAAGTGGTCTCTCTTTTTGTAACTTAAGTGAATCTTAGGATAGCTTTGAGTGACATGATTACATGATAAAGGGTTTCTAAAGTGAAGTGAAGGAACTTTACTGTAACAACGAATTGAGTTCACTATATAGTGAAGTGACTTCACTGTAATGTTTGCTAGAAATGTAACTTTTTGTTAAATGATTTATCATGTTTTTCTAAGTTGTTAAATGTTGTTCTTTTGATTATAGTATTGATGATTTAATCTAAATTCATGAAAAGCATTCTTATTACTATATGTTCTTTTTTCATGATTTTTGCATGGCTTCCATACTTAGTACATATAATGTGCTAACCCCTTCTTTTAATGTTTAACTAAAGTGTAGGGATATGGAACATTGATGTTCCATGAAGGATGGATGGGTTTCTAAGGGTTGAAGATGAAGTATTGGTGAGTCCTCATCGTTTCGAGAAAAATATTCACATGTTCCTTTATGTCTTAAGTCTTTATTTTATGTCTTGTATTGGATTAGTCCCAAGTGTTGTAAAATCCAAAGGTTAGATGGTTCAATTGGATTGTTTTAATGATTTAATGTTTTAAATGAAAGTCTTCCGCTATTGTATTGTATATGAAAAAGTTCTTCGTGCGTGAAGAATGTTTTAACTTTTAGGGTGTGCTTGCGAGTCGTGACATTAAATATCTTAGGTTACGACCCTTTACATTGAAAGAAACATAATAAGTCTTATACATTTCTTAAAAGAGAATCCTAGAGAGACATAGACTATGTCCTCGAATATATGAGGACATACCAATCTTGAGAGATTCGGCTTCCCAAGCATTGCCTTCTAAGAACCTTCACTTGCCTTCCACATATATTTATACAAATATGGAATAGTATTTAGTTCGTACAAACATTTTACTAATGATGGTATTATGAAAAAATATGCAAAAATACGACATTCTATTTGAAATAAACCTTTCATGTTATTTTAGTAAACCTTCATGAATCAAGTAACAAAGCATTATAGAATTCCTCATTTAGCATATAAGATAAAACATCCGTACTTCTCAACATAAACTCATACTTACATAAAACTCAATTATCATAAGGACTGTTTGCTATCAAAAAATATCCTAACACTTACCTAGGTAATACATGAAGAGATCGCCTGTACAACCTTTTCAATACACACTCAAGTGGTCTTTAATACCACCAAAGATAAGCATACCTGATTAAATTTAACATGTCAACAATCATTACTAAGATACTAGAAGAACATACATGCATTTAGGAACTTCAGATAAAGATCATCCTCCAGAAAACTCCGAAGTTACACTTAGTGTAATGTGAAGGTAGCATCCCATACTACTACTCCCACCATAGTCCTCCTTGAGAATTTCCTTATACTAGGCACATCACATTCTTCATATAGCTGAGTTTCATCATTCAAGGAACAGTATCAACATGCTTCTTTAAAATTAGACATAAGGTCACATTTCTTCATTTACATAATATAGTGACCCATTCATACATCATATATTATTATAAGCAGGAACCTCCTAACCCCAAAGTTGATTTAGTATTTTAAGCCTACAATGTTATTTATATTTAATTTATTTAAAAATATTATTCAAAAATTAATTTAATATAAATTTAATTTGTTTACAGCCCTAATTAAATCGTTTTGAAACGTATGCAAGCGTTTAACGTCCCCCCCCCCCCGATCGCTCTAACAGTGCTGTAGTTGCTGCTGCACTTCTCTTCTGCAACGGTCATGAAGTTTTAGTACTTACATTATCCCTTCTTCCTAAAACATTTCAGCTACTACCCTCATATGTATTAATGTCTCGAATAACATGTTATTGTCCATTAAACTGCTTCTCTTTTCTGTGGCTGTATACATTGTTATCAGGTAAATATTTACGGTGCTTTGTTTTTGTTGCATAATAGTTGGGGTTAATTTTCAACAAAAGTGTGATCATCAACGAGGAGAGGACAATTAAAAAGTCCATTTTGATCGTAAGGATGATAATAGTTAGATTGGTCCAGTTCCATATATTGTTTCCATCACCAAGCTTAGCCATCCTAAGCTCCCACATCCTCAATTATTTCTTGGTAGTGCTCAAGTTGAAATGTTTTGTCCGGGATAATATGAACAACCTGTGATGGAAAACATATATTGGAGTTTATGCGTCTCGACTGTGTTTTTGTCCTTTAAATAGTTCACTTTTGTTAAATGTTGTTTGTGGTTTTCAAACACTGCAGGTGTTTTATTTTGTTGTATGGGACTCTAGGTGAGAGCACTTTGTTAAGGTTAATCTACTTGGCTGACCTGAACACTTTGATTTTGTCGGTTTTGCTGCTAACTGCAAATATATGTACACCTTTAGCTTCCTAGTACCTTGCGACCAGTTTCACTTGATAGCTTTTAGAATGTCTTATATGAACTCGCACATTATGGTCACTTCATTAGAAGAGTTTTCACTGACTAACTCTCTTGGTTGAGAAGCAAAATTATAACATTAGATTCTGCATGGATATCACAAACGTTAAGTAGTAAACCTTGTTGTGTCTGTAAGACATTTTTTGCTTCTCGTCAACCTGCAATTATAATAGGGGTATATAATTAAGATGGTTTGCAATTTGCTACAAAAAAGATTATTATGTTCCTGTATGTAATTATTATTTAAGTGGGGCAACCAAGAATTTAAAGTCATAGCGGAAGATTCCTGGTCAAATGTATAGCTCAATGAGACTTGAAAGGAGTAGTAAACACCACATAACTAACATAGTGCATGTTTAATTAGTTAAGTCCGTCTAATATTCTTTAGTTATTTTTCACGAGATGATACTTGACAAAGAAGTATTTCTAACGTAAGATCAGACTTGGTAAATAAGGATATAACTAGTAGAATTCATCTGAGTGAGTTTTACATCTTTGAAACAAGTTCAGTTGTCACGATGGATTATGTTAACATCACTTTCTTTATAGATAGTTCAACAAAATCACATATTTTGCCTATAACAAATTAACAGAAATATCAGGCTCCTGTTGAATGTTAATAATATATCCGACAAAAGGTAAAATCAAGAATTTACTGCAACACAAGACGTACTGTTAACTGTACCAGCTAAACCTTCTCACTTAAGTACGCATTGTCTCTAAGAGGTTAATTTTACAACTCCGTGTCATGTTTGTTTTAACTAAAAAATTTTGAGCAAAGGAAAGCTTCTTGCACTGTCTCACATCAAAAAGTTTATCCATTAATGGAGGCCCTTAAAAGATAGTCAACTTAAGTATATGTACATTACGTAATTTCAAGTGAGTTATTGCAACTGTTGTTCTTATTTTGCTAATTTACACTTTCTTGTATTGAATACTAGTGGTTAATTACTTTGTACAACATAGATATTAAAAAAGAATCGTTTAGAAAAATATTATGAAAAAGGAATAATCAGAACTTGAACTTTTGCTATTCATAAATTGATCATCAAATATTTTTCTTGATTCTTGTATTTCTGTACTATACATCGAACTTTCTCCTCCTTTTGTCTTCCTTCACTACAAGAATTCGTATATATATATTTTTTTAAAATGGCAACGTTGTATTCCTCAACTTTAAGGACATGTTCGCAACCTTAAGATAGAATTGCAAACTAGGAGAACTTATTACAAGGAACCTAAAAGATTTACTATGTGTTCAACTTTATATGCATTCCTCTTTACACAAAAATAAAAGAGATATAATACAATTTTCTTTAACTCTATTAATGTAACTAAAACTATCTGCAAAATATATCCAATCCCCTATCTCCACGGTGACCACCATACCCATGCTGGGATTACTTTCCACTTTTTTTTGGCTCTTGCTCCCACCTTTCCTAATCCAACAACTCAATAAATTAGCAATATGTCCTGAAGGACTTACAAATAGTAAGTGATGTTTCTGGAACATCCGGGGAGCACCCCTAGATGTAACCGGCATCGTCGTCCTCTTTGGGGACTGAGACTAGCCTCTTAGCTTATATAGATACATTCATAGGTTAAAATGCGGATATTTTAAAACTTTTCATTACTTCTACATTGAGGTTTACATAGAACTCTACATACATATTATATTTATATCGAGTATACTTAGACTGTTCATATAGGAATATTACTTAGTCTTCTACTTTTATTGCACATAGATATATAAAATATACTATATTCTCAAAAGCATGTCTCATCTCATAACCCTCTAACAAGAGTGTAATAATTTGGGCCTAACCCATACATCTATATAACAAAACCACATATAGGTCATATTTACAATGTTTAGTATCCAAATGAAAAGGACAGAACATAAGAGTCTTAATACTAAAACAACTTCCTAATCTTGATAGTGACATCTCCCTCGGAAAGTGAGGACCTACTCAACCTTGATGATTGACAACTCCAAGTCTTTCTCAAAGTGGTTTCAAAAGCACTTCAATGACCGGAACCTAAAATGTTGGCAAAAAATGAAGAAATAGGGTTAGTACACCACTTTTACAAAATATGAGACCATATGCACACATATCATGCAATCATGCTTAAAAGGGACATTTCATTGAAATATGCCATTTTTACATGTAGAAAGCCTTATGCACATTCAAGAAAACCATACAACATTATGTCTAGTCAACTAAACATGTATATCACATAATTGAACACATAGTCTAAATAACTCAATCATCAAGTTATAATAGCAACAAGCATGAATAAGAGTGAATTTCAACATCACCAAAGCAAGACCATTACTCTTTACCCTCTTTAAGTCCACTTGGCCAATGACTAAGTAAAACTCCATAACACTACTTAATCAAGTAAACCTAGCAATAGCAATAACCAATGTTCTACTTCACATAACATAACATCAAGAATACGTGGTATCATACTTTAGCAATAGAGACCAAATACATGTTCATAAGAGTAATCAACATCACATAGTGTCATTAACATGTAAGATCATCAAATAAATATCATTTATATTTGCAATCATATACATACATACGAATATCCTCCTAAGACTTCCCTCAAGGCTAACAAGTGCAATGTTTAGGTAAAGTCTCATATCCCTACCTATACTAAGCTAAACCCCTTACGTCATCTTAGTTAGAGTTAATTCCTTTAGTACATTTTACCTTTTGGTAACATCTTGCCTTAACCAACATAGACCACATGAGATAATGTTTAATTCGATGTCATGAAACCCCACACCGAGAGAAGGTATACAACTTGCCAAGGTACTACGTGGATGCACAAGCTAGTATTCCTATGGAGGAAACATAGTTCAAGAACTTGGATATATACTTTGGACCCTCCTCCAATATCAAGAGTACATCATCTAGTAATTCAACCAATAACAACTTCAATTTAACCAACATTACACAATTCATATAAAGATCATAACCTAGGGGCAAGGGGAATATGTCACCTTCTAAAAACTAGACAAATCCATTAAGAAATAACATAATTGAGGTAAAATACATGTTAATATATTAATAATATCCCATAAATCATAAACAAAGTAATTCATAACATCAATATTGTATTGGATGAAAACCCAATTTCGGAAATCAATTTGATAGAATCCTTTGAAGAAAGAGGTCTCAAAGATGAATGAAATCTCATAAGTTACTAATTAATGAATATTTATGGAGAAATTCGACCCTTTGCGTCCCTTGAACCCACCCCTAGATTGTTCTTCAATGGTGTTGTTCAACTAGAGACAGAAAGAAGAGAGAAGGAAGAAAGTTTGGGTTTGTGAATTAGGAGAGCTTAGAATATTCTTATTAGATTAGGGGATTTATATAGGTTGTTAAATAACTTAATTATACCTCCCCTTAACCCTAATTAAACTCCTGCATAAGACAATTAATTATTTGACTTAAATGAAAACGTGTAGCAAAAACAATTGTCTCACAAACGAGACCATGTCGACACCCCGTTTGTCAATCGACGAGCCAAGGACCGAACGTCCTATTGGTATGTTGTTTAGTTCATACAGTATGCAAATATCAACCTTGAAAAAATAATTTTAGTGTCCATCAACGGATTCAATGGACGCCTGGTCGATTGACATACGAATCGTCGGTTGCACTTGTTGGTGAACACTGCGTTTTGGCAGCTTCTTGCGAAATGGCTAGGGTCCTGTTTGTCCTTGGGGATTCATGCTCAGAAGTTTCCACTATTAATTAACTCTAATACGTTTTATACACCCTTCCACCAATTTTCGTAATTTTCCGACTCCTAAAATCTAGTCAAATAGACTATGGCACGTTAGTACTTCCTTGACCTAGCTTTCAGATGTCATGGATGTTATGACTTGTAATCTTCCTAAATGACTTATATTTCATAAAATAGACCTTAAAATAGTGTTTATACCTCCTTACGATCGTGTTAGTCTCTAGACCACGTCATTCATTTTCGAACTGTTATTTTATCCCCCTCCCCCTAGGAACATTCATCCCTGAATGACATTAAAATTCTTTAAGAGGAAAGAATAGACTCAAGACTAGCAGACCAAACAATCAATAATACACGACAACATGAGTTACAACCTCATTCATTACATTTACTCATAGCAATTAAAAACTTCAATTAGCACACATAAGGCTCAACATCACCTTATGAGAAATATCCTTCTCACAACAATAATATGAGCTCAACATACCTTAAATGAGTCAATTATGCCAAGGTTCAACTTACCAACATGCTACATATCATTTCATAAATACTAATCATATCAAAAAGCACAACATAACTCAAAACACGAAGAATTGCAAATTTTTAAGTCGATATGCACAATTTCCATGTGACTTCACTATAATTACATCTAAAATGCACATTTTTGCAAAACTTCACTAAAAGTCAAAGAAAATTCAATTTTATTAATTATTTTCATTATTAGCAATAACAAATAACCTTCATTAGTAAAGAGATGATGATAATAGAACTAAATGTCGTCCTCGGTCTCCACGATCTCCCTCAACTAGTTGGTTCCTCCATAACACTTTTATTGAGGCCACCTCTTTGTTCCTCAATCTCTTAACGTGACGATCAAGGATCTCAACTGAAATGTAACACCCCATAATCAAAAGAGACCCAAAACAAGTTTTTTCAGAAAAAAAATCTGAAGGTGTAACTGATGTGACCATCGATGGACTGTAGCTTGACCCACGGTCTGACCAGCACAACTGTCGATGGGATCAAAAACTCGAAAAAATATCAGCCAAGGAAAATTGGTTAAGTGTTGATCGACGGACGGACTTACGGCTAGTAGGCCAGACTACAGTTCATAGTCTATAACCGTTGATCAAGAATCCCTTCACCCACTCTCTGAAAAGATCTACGGATGACAAGCACGGTTCGGAGGTGGACCTACAATCCATAGGTCTGACTGTAGGTTGGAAATTAGCACACAGGTAAGGGGAAATGCAGTTGGGTCAACTTCATATGGTCATAAGTCTTAGCACAAAATGCATTAGGGGTCTCATGACCTACCCAAAGATAAATAATTGAATTAAATTTCCATAGACACCAATATTTTTAAAATCAGACATCTGAGTTAAACGTTAAGCCATTTTAAGTAAAGGCCTGTTGAACAGGCCCAACAGGCGGGGCGTCTCTCAATCGACGGACCGTCTGTCGTGGCTATCGATTGGTTCAACAACAACTTTTCCAGGGGTGTTTTGGACCTTTCCCACATCGTTTAAACCCTAAGTTACGTTGTTTTGACCCTAAATCATCAAATTTTAGTCCATTTAAGCCTAGAAACATAATCAAATCATTAAATCAAAACATAGAAAATCGAAGCAAGAGAGGAGAAAAAGCTCTAGAACCCTATCTCAAAAATGACACAAGCTCCAGCAATTCCAGCTACAAAACTTAAGTATTTTTCTGTGGATTTCATCACCAGCTATGTGGGATTTCACTAATGAGTTCCTTTCTCCTATTGGGTCCATAGTTTTCAGTAAGATTCTTGATTCTATTGTCATGATTACACCTAGGGTTTTTAGAACTTATATATATATTCATGAATTTATTAAATATATGTTCCAAATAAAATTATCATATTATTGCTCGGATTATCGCATGTATTTCAGAACCCTTGATTTGTATTTCTTTAGTTCTTTAATAACACATGTTAGGTCAGATATTTCAGACACTTCAGATATACATGCCTCAGTTATAAATGAATAATTACCAGATTAATTATTGGATTCTCACTTTGCATGTTCAGTTACGAGCTATCCAGTATTTACAAAAGCACATACATAATCAGTAAATTTACAGAATTCATTGGGAGTAGCATAATTCCGTTTTGGTCAAGGGTTTAGCATACCCAATAGTCCAACAACTACTAGCATTGTAGGCTGTAAGTCCCCTCTATGGGAAATCATTTTAATGATCACGCCAACATGCCTTTATACTTTTGGCAGGGTATATTAGGTCCTCTCGATGAGGCATATACATCGGATCCCATATTTGGGTAATGTGATGTTATTATTGATTATTAGTAGCTCCCACAGATCAGTCAGACTCTCTGCATTTACCATTTATCAGTACATTCAGTATTAAGTTTTAGCATGTTATGAATTGGTCATTGCATTAGTTATTTCAAAATTCAGTTTATCATGTCAGATTATTAAACTTTATTTTATGCTTGTTTTGTTATGTTTTTTAAGTCTTTACTCCATCCTACATACTCAATACCTTTCAAGTACTGATGCATATGTGCACTAAACTTTACCTGACGTAGGTTCAGGTTTTGAGTATCCAGATCACGCAGATATGAATTTCTTATCTCCAGTTCAGAAGATTCAGTGGTGCTCATTCTCCGAGGACAACAACCATGAGTGTAATTTGAGTCTTTAGGCATTCACTTTCAGATTTTGCTAGATTTAGCTGGGGCTTGTCCTTGTATTTCTAGTCTAGTTTAGAGGCTTATTTGAGACATAGTTAGACTCAGGTTAGTATGAAGTTAATATTTCCTTTGTATTAAACTCATTGATTACAAATATCTCAGTTATAGAATATGAGTATTCTACATCTTTTTAGATTTAATTATGATTTAGATTCCGCATCAGTTTATTATCTTTAGTATGCTTATGATCATGCCAGTAGTGTTATATTGGGATCACTTGTGGTCCTGGGTTCCGTGTTCACGTCTCGGGGGTAGCTCGCGGCATGACAAAACTTGGTATCAGGGCACTAGGTTCAAGAGTCCTAGGATATCTGAAAAAGCCGCCCTAAGTAGAGTCCTTTTCATGGCTGTGAAGTTCACCACATATAATGAGAGGGAGGCTATGAAGTGTTTTAGGAAAAACATAACTTTCTTGTTGCTCTTATCGTGCGTAAGGTATGATCAAATTCCATTGTAACTTGACATTCTACGTTTTAGATCATGCCTCCTCATACAGATAACACTAGGAATGCAAATTCCAGAAATGTAAATGCAGGTCCTCCAGCCTCTGATCATGAAGTCTCCAATGGTGAGTTCAGATATGACATACAGATATTGGCTAAGAGTATGACTAACAAGAACAATCGGTTTCATGCTTATGTGAATGAAAATGGTGAATCAGTAGCAGCAAGGGTCCGTGACTTTTTCAGGATGAATCCTCCTGAGTTCCTAGGATCGAAAGCTAATGAGGATCCTCATAATTTCTTGGACGAGATCAAGAAGATCTTTGAGTTAATGCAAGTCACTGGGAATGATAAGGTTGAGTTATCATCATAACAGTTGAAGGATGTTGCTCATATCTGGTACAGTCAGTGGAAGGAGAATAGTGGTGCAAATGCCGCTCTTATCACTTGGGATTGAATTCGTGACACTTTTGTTGATAGGTTATTCCCAATAGAGTTGAGAGAGGCAAAGGCTCAGTAATTAATGAATTTTAGGTAAGATAACATGACATTCAATGATTATTGGCTGAAGTTTAACTAACTCTCCAGGTATGCTCCTCACATGGTTTCTGACTCGAGGGCTCAGATGAATAAGTTCTTGTATAGAGTGTCAGATTTGGTGAAAACTGAGTGTAGAAATGCTATGTTAATTGGAGATATGAACTTCTCTAGGCTTATGACTCATGTTAAGCAGGTTGAGGGTGATAAGCACGGGGAACAGAGTAAGAAAAGTAAGAAGGCTAAGATTGGGAACTATGAATATTCCCAGCAGAAATCAGGTGGTGGAAATCACCCGCAGAGTCAGCTTAAGTTTTTAGCCCCAGTCCCTTAATAAGCTAGTGTTCCATCCTCCAAGAACAAATATGACAGAAGGGTATAACACCGGGCTCTAAATCTCAGGGAAGTGTTTCAGTCACCAAGACTTACCCCACTTGCGCTAAGTGTGGTAAGAACCATCTTGCAGGAAAAGAAGGATATTTAAGGTGTTGTCATTCTTGTCACAGGTTGAGGGAGTGTCCTTCTAGACAGGGTCAAGAAGTTGGTAATGGTAGAGCTCAGTCTACAACTTCAGCAGCACCAGCTAGTCGCCCTATTCAACAAGGTAACTCATCTGGTAAAAGTGGTGGTTAGTGCCAGAACAGGTTGTATGCTCTTCTGGCTCGCCAAGATCAAGAAGATTCTCCTGACGTAGTCACTGGTACGTTTCAAGTCTTTTACCTTAATGTTTATGCATTATTAAATCTAGGGGATACTCTTTCCTTTGTAACTCCTTATATAGTAGTCCAATTTAGTGTAAGTCCGGAAACACTCTCAGAACCTTTCTAAGTCTCTACTCCAGTCGGTGACCCAATTATAGCTAGACGTGTATACAGAAATCGCCATACCATAGACTCTCAGAAAGTCACCTCAGCAGATCAGGTAGAGCGAAAAATGGTATACTTCGATGTCATTCTAGGAAAGGATTGGTTACTCTTATGTTATGCCTCAGTCGATTGTAGAACTACGATTTTTCATTTTCAGTTTCCAAATGAACCAATCTTAGACTGGAAAGGTAGAAGCTTAGCACCTATGGTTGATTTATTTTGTAACTTTAGGCGAGAAATATTATCTCCAAGGGTGATCTCTATCATCTAGATCGGGTTAAGGATTCTAGATCTGAAACCCCACTCTTGAGTCATTTCATGTAGTTTGTGAGTTTCAAGACGATCTTCCCAAAGTCCATCCGAAAAGGGAAATGGACTTTGGACATTATCTCGCTCCAGATACCCCGCCTATTTCTATTTCTCCTTACAGAATGGCTGAGAAGAGTTTATGAAATTGAAAGAGCGGTTGAAAGACCTTATAGATAAAGGCTTAACCAGACCTAGTATTTCACCATGGGGTGACTAGTGTTTTTCGTAAAGAAGAAAAATATTTCTCTCAGAATGTGCATTGACTATAGACAGTTGAACAAGTTCACAATCAAGAATTAGTATCCCATCCCTAGGATTCATGAATTTTTTGACCAACTTCAGGGTGCTAGCCATTTCTCATAGATAAACCTTAGATTAGGATATCATCAGCTTAGAGTCAGCGACACTGACATTCGGAAAACAACCTTTAGAATTCGGTATGGTCATTATGAATATGTAGTTATGTCATTTTGTACTAACTAATGCTCCTGCATGTTTCATGGATTTGATGAACAGAGTGTTCAAATAGTAGTTGGACTAGTTCATTATCGTCTTTAGTGTTGATATCCTCATTTACTCGAGGAGTGAAGAATAACATGCAAGTCATTTGAGAGTTGTTCTACAATCTCTCAAGGATGGCCAGTTATTTGCTAAGTTTAGCAAATGTGAGTTCTAGTTGAAATTCATTGCTTTTCTTGGTCACATTGTATCTAGCGAAGGGAACTGAGTGGATTCACAGAATATAGAAGCAGTGAAACAGTATCCCAAACCTACCTCCACTACAAATATGATAAGTTTCTTAGGTCTAGCGGGTTATTACAGAAGTTCCGTAGAAGGATTTTTATCCATAGCCTCACAAATGACTAGGTTGACTTAGAAGATGGTCAAGTTTCAATGGTCACATAATTGTGAGAAATTTTTGTAGAGTTGAAACAAGATTGACTACATGTCCTATCTTGACTCTACCAGAGGATTCAAATGGTTATGCGATCTATTGTGATGAATCCAAAGTTTTTCTAGGTTGTGTGTTGATGCAGCGAAGTAAGGTAATAGATTATGCCTCTAGACAACTTACGGTGCATGAGAAGAACTATTCAACTCATGAACTCAAGCTTGCAGTAGTGGTGTTTGCACTAAAGATATGGAGACACTACTTGTATGGTGTTCATGTAGATGTGTTCACTAACCATAAGACCCTTAAGTATGTGTTCACCTCGAAAGAGTTGAATCTTCGCCAGAGGAGATAACTTGAATTCCTTAAGGATTATTACATGAGTCTGCATTATCATCACGGTAAGGCGATTGTAGTAGCAGATGCTCTAAGTAAATTATCTATGGGTAGTGTAGCCCATGTTGAGAAAGAAAGGAAAGAGCTAGTGAAGGATGTTCACATGCTCGCTCGCTAAGGAGTTCGCCTTATGAGCATATCACACAATGGTGTAACAGTTTAGAATGGGGCATAGTCTTATTTGTTAATAGAGGTTAAGGAAAATCAAGACATTGATATTTTGCTTGAACATAAGAATGCAGTCCACAATAAGAGAGTTGAGGTTTTCTCCCAAGGGGGAGATGGTCTACTTCGCTACAAGGGTAGATTGTTTGTTCCTGATGTGGGCGATTTGTGAAACCATATTCTTGCAGAAGACCATAACTCTCGGTATTCTATTCATCCAGGTGCCACTAAGATGTGTCATGATCTGCAGGAAGTGTATTGATGGAATGAAATGAAGAGGGATATAGATGACTTCGCTAGTAAGTTCCCCTATTGCCAGCAAGTCAAGGTAGAAAATCAGAAACTAGGGGGTATGACTCAAGAGATCGATATTTCTACCCGAAAGTTGGATGTGATCAATATAAACTTCATCACAGGATTACCGCATACTCGTAGACAACATAACTCCATTTGGGTGATATTTTATAGGATGACTAAGTCTTCTCGCTTTTTAGCGGTCAAGACTACATATTTGGCACAAGACTTTGCAAGGCTTTACATTAATCAGATTGATTAGGCTCCTTTGTCTATCAACTCAGATAGAGGTCCTCAGTTTTACCTCTTATTTCTTGAAGTCATTTCAGAAGGGTCTTGGTACTCAAGTTAACCTTAGCACAACATTTCATTCGTAGATGGATGGAAAAGCAATGCTTACCATTCATACCCTAGAGGATATGTTGTGTGATGGATTTCAAAGGTAGTTGAGATGATCACCTTCCTTTTATTGAGTTTGCCTACAATAATAGCTACCATTCCAGCATTCATATGACCCCTTATAAGGCTTTATATGGATATATACGTATATCTCGTGTTTGTTGGTTTGAAGTAGGTGAAGCAGCTTTGATAGGGCTAGATTCAGTCCTTTATGCTATGGAGAAAGTGCATATAAATAAATATAGACTTAAGATATCCCAAAGTCGTCAGAAATCTTATGTAGATGTAAGGAGAAGAGAACTAGAGTTCCAAGTTTATGATTGGGTTTTTCTGAAGGTCTCACCTATGAAAGGGGTGATGAGATTTAGAAAGAAAGGGAAGGTCAGTCCTAGATATGTAGAACCTTACAAGATCTTGAAAAGGGTTGGCAAGGAGGCATATGAGTTAGAGTTGCCAGAAGAATTAGTAATAGTGCATCCAGTCTTGCACATCTCACCCATGAAGAGGTGTGTGGATGACCCAGCCTCTATAGTGTCATTAGAGAGTGTGGTGGTGAAAGATATTCTTTTTTATGAGCATGTACCAGTTGAGATTCTTGACCGTCAGGTCAGAAGGTTGAGAAACAAAGAAGTCTCTTCAATCAAGGTTTTGTGGGGGAGTCAGTATGTAGAGGGAGATACTAGGGAAGCAGAAGAGCCATGAAAGCCATTTATCCTTACCTATTTCCTTTCGATTCCACTCCACCTTGAGGTACTAGTTCCTCTTCAGTTTTCCAGTTATTCAGGTGTAAATTCAGTCGTAGAATCATGTTCCCTTAGTTTGTACTTGCATTTTCAACGTATTTTCATGTTATCATAACTCAATTAAGTCAGAAACTTAGTTCTCAGTGTTTAGTAGTAGGGTTTGTATCTCTCTCCCTCTATTCCAGCTAGTTTAGTCTTTTTTCGAGAAAGAATGTTTCCAAGGGCGAGATAATGTAACACCTCGTATCCAAACAAGACAAAAAACCAATTTTTTAGGAAATTATTTGCAGGTGTAATCGACGTGACCAGCGACAGACCATAGCGTGACCTATGGTCCGTCCCACACAACCATCGATGGGATCAGAAATCCCAAAAATCTAAGCCAAGGAAAATTTGTTAAGTGTTGGTCGACAGACGGAATTGTGATTCGTTAATCAGACTATGGTTCGTAGCCCATGACCATCGATCAAGACTCTCTTCACCCACTCTATGAAAAGATCTACAAATGACCAGCACGGTCCGTAGGTTGACCTATTGTCTGTATGTCCAACCGTAGGTGGGAAATTAGAAGACAGTTAAGGGGAAATGTGGATTGGTCAACTTCAAATGGTCATAAGTCTTAGAAAAAAATGAAATATGTATTCTATGACCTACCCGTGGATATATAATTGAATTGTCTTTCCATAGACACCGACCTTGTTGAAATCAGTAATCCAAGTAAGAAGTTATGCCCGTTTTAGTAAAGGCATGTCGAACAGGCCCAACCGACGGGGCATCTGTCAATCGATGGACCGTCAATCTTGGTCGTCGACTGTTCTGACAACAACTTCGCAAATGTCTTTTGGACCTTTCTCACTTTGTTTAAATCCTAAGTTACGTTTTTTTGACCCTAAATCATCTTATTTTAGTCAGTTTAAGTCTTGATACATAATCAAATCATTAAATCAAAACATAGAAAATTAGAAGCAAGAGAGGAGAAAAAGCACTAGAACTCTAGGTCAAGAACGCCACAATCTCCAGTAGTTCCAGCTATAGAATTTAAGTATTTTTCCGTGGATTTCATCACTAGGAATGTCGGATTCACTAGTGAGTTCCTTTCTCCCATTGGGTCCCGAGTTTTCAGTTAGATTCTTTATTTTATTGTCATGATTAAACCAAGGGTTTCTAGAACTTTGATAAAACTTCATGAATTTATTAAATATACGTCCCAAATCACATTATCATGTTATTACTTAAATTATTGCATGAATTTCAGAAACCTAACTTTGTATTTCTTTAGTTCTTGAATTACACAAGCTAAGTGAGATATTTCAGAAACTTCATGTATACATGCGTCAGTTATAAATGCATGATTACCAGATTAATTGTTGCATTCTCAGTTTGCATGATCAGTTTCGAGTTATCCAGTATTAATAGAAACTCAAACATAATCAGTAAATTTGCAGAATTTATTGGGAGTAGCATAATATCGAATTGTACTAGGGTTTAGTATTCAATAGTCCACGATCTACTAGTCAAGTAGGTTGTAAGTCCCCTCTGTGGGAAATCAGTTTAGTCATCACGCCAGCATGCCTTTATACCTTTGGAATAGTATATTAGGTCCTCTCGATGGTGGGTATACATCGGACTCCACATTTAGCTCATGTGGTTTTATTATCGTTAATAAGTACCTCCCATAAATAAGTTAAACTCTCTGGATTGACCATTTATCAGTATATTCATTATTCAGTTTCAGCATGTTATAAATTAGTCATTGCATCCAGTTAGCTCAGAATTCAGGTTATCATGTAAAACTATTATACTTGATTTTATGATTGTATAATTATGTTTTAGTTCAGCTTTACTCTATCCTACATGGTCAGTACCTTTCAAGCTGACGCATACGTGTGCTACATCTTCTCGTGATATTGGTTCAGGTTCTCAGCATCCAGATCACGTATTGATCGGTTCCAATCTCAAGTTGAGTAGATTCAGTTGTTAGTCATCATTCTTCGAGGACAACAGACATGAGTGTCATTTCAGTCTTTAGTCATTTAGTTTAAAATTTTGCTAGATTTAGCTAGGGCTTGTCCCAGTTAGAGGTTTATTTCAGACATAGTTAGATTCAACTTAATATTGAGTTAATATTTCGTTGGTGTTAAACTCATTGTTTTCAAATATCTCAGTTATAGAAAATGGGTATTCCCTATCTTTTCAGATTTAATAATGATTCAGCTTCCGCATCAGTTTATTATCTCTAGTATGCTCTTGATCATGTTAGTAGGGTTAGCTTGGGATCACTTGTGATCGCAGGTTTCGTGTTCGCGTCTCGGGGTAGCTCGGGGCATGACATGGAACCTCCTCATAGGAGAGGTTATCCTTCACACAAAGACCCTCAATAGGAAGAATAGATTTTTGATCACCGATACATTTCTTAAGCATAGAAACATGGAAAACTGGATGAACCAAAGCCAATTCACTAAAGAGTTTCAACCATAAGAAAACTTTCTAACCTTTTTCAAGATTTCGTAGGGACCCATATAATGAGGACTCAACATCCCTTTCTTGCCAAATCTAAACACCCCCCCTTTCATAGGCAAAATTTTAAAGTACACTTTATCACCTTCTTTAAACTCTAACTCCCTGCTCCTACAGTCGGCATAAGAGTTTTGCCAACTATAGGATGTTTGCAACTGATTGTTTATGATATGAACCTTCTCCAAAGCGTTATAAATTAAATCGGGACAGACAAGTAAAGACCCACCCACTTCAAACTATTCAATCAGAGATCTACATCTCCTACTATCAATGTAGATGATTTGTAGCTTTTATAGTAAGCAAACTCCACCAAAGGAAATGATTATTCCAATTTCCCTTGAAATTAATACAACATATCTAAGCTTATCCGCAAGGGTTTGAATAGTACGCTCCGCTTGACCATCCATTTGGGGATGAAAAAGGGTGCTTAACTTCACCTTGGTACCCAACCGTTCTTGGAATGTCCTCAAAAACCTAAATGTGAATTATGAAACCATATACGATATGATGGATAACAGAATACCATGGAGAAAGACAATCTCATCTATGAAGATCCTTGCATAATCCTCCACTGAATAAGTAGACTTGATGGAAATGAAGTGTGTTGATTTGGTAAACCTATCCACAACAACCTATATAGAGTCATATCTCTTCCGTATCCGAGGCAAACCTACCACAAAATACATATTGATGTCTTCCCACTTCCAAGTAGGAACTTGGATTTCTTAAAGTAGACCACCTTACTTTAGATGTTCGTCACTTTTTGGAAATTTGGACACTTAGCAACAAATTCCACTATGTCATTTTTCAAACCTTCCTACCAAAATACTTCCCGAAGGTCATGATGCATCTTTGTATAACACTGATGAATGGAGTAACGGTACCAATGAGCTTCTCAAGAATTCGAATTTACAAACAATCTATATTGGGAAAAAATAACCTCCCTTAATACCTCAAGACACCCTCCCCCCTAAGGAGAATGAATCATTAAGTTTACCAAGAACGGATTCCGTCAACCCCATCAATGTTTGATCAAGATGTTTTTTGGACTTCCTCTTAACCACCAATGGTGATTCGAAGTTACGATGGACCATGAAACCACCATTCGGAGAATATTCCAACCTAAATCCCAATCCAACCAACCTATGAACATCCTTCACTAGGTTTATCTTCGGTTCCTCCACATGGGACGCACTTCCCTTGGACAAAAAAAATAAAGAATCCGCTACAATATTAGCCTTACCAGGGTGATAGAAAACACTCATGTCATTGTCTTTCAATAACTTTTACCACCTTCATTGTCGGAGATTACACTTTTTAGAGTGAATACATATGTAAGACTATGTGGTCGGTATAAACATCCACATGAATACCACATAAGTAATACCTCCATATTTTCAAGGACAATACCACGGTCTCTAACTGAAGATCATGAGTTCGATAGTTTCTCTCATGAACCTTAAGATGTCTAGAGGCATATGCTACTACATTCCCATGTTGCCTAAGCACAAACCCCAAACCCACAATAGATGCATCGCAGTATACAACAAAACACTTGGTACCCTATGGTAAGGTCAACGCTAGAGTAGAAGAAAGCCTTTCCTTCAAGACTTTGAAGCTTCTGTCACATGCCTACCACTATTCAAATTTCTTACTCTTTTGGGTCAAAGTAGTCAAGTGAGATGCAATAGACGCAAAACCATCCCCAAGCCTCAAATAATATCCCACTAGACCCTAGAAACTCCTAATGTCGGTTGGAGACAATGTTCTAGGACAATTCTTGACCACCGCGGTCTTCTTTGTGTCAACCTCAACTCCTTCATGAGAGATGATATGACCAAGAAATGCCACCGACCTTAACCAAAATTCACATTTGCCATACTTGGAAAATAATTAATTACCCTTAAGCACTTGTAACACCATGCTCAAGTGGTCCATGTGATCACCCTCATTTTTTGAATATACAAGATGTCGTGAATGAAGACAATGGAAAATTAATATAGGTAACTTTGAAAAACCCTATTCATAATATCCATAAATGTTTTCAGGGCATTAGTGAGACCAAATGACATTACAAAGAACTCATAGTGACCATATACAGTACGAAATGTATTTTGTTGTATATCCTCACCGCGCAACCTATGTTGGTGATACATTTACCTCAAGTCAATCTTATAAAAATAGTCTTCTTGGAGTTGATCAAACAAGTCGTCAATCTGAGGGAGAGGATACTTGTTCTTAATTGTGACTTTGTTGAGTTGGAGATAATCAATGCACATGCTAAGGGAACCATCCTTCTCCTTCACAAATAAAACCGGAGCACCCCATGGAGAAATAAAAGGTCTAATGAATCCTTTTTCTAGTAAATCCTTGAGTTGAACCTACGACTCTTTTAATTCGTTGGATTTATCCGATAAGGAGTAATTGAAATGGGATATGTATCCGGTAACAATTCGATATTAAAATCAATTTTCCCGTTTAAAAGGAATACCGTGGAAATTATTACGAAAGACCTCAAAAATTCCCTCACTAAGGGGACCGACTCAATGGGAGGAATTTTGGAGTCTAAATCTTTGAATCTTACTATATGGTACAGACACACTTTAGAGATCATTTTACATGCTTTTAAACAAGAGATGATATAACCTCTAGGAATAGATTTCCCCCCTTCCACTCTTAAACGGGCTCATTTTGAAAATCAAAATTCACAACCCTTAATCTACAATCTATAGTGGCAAAACAAGCATGCTACAAATCCATACCCAAAACTAATTTTTGAGACTTTTTTAGAGTCGCGACATAATTTTTTACAGAAAAATCAAGAATAAACTTGGTTTTCGAAAAGGTTTGAACATGAAAACTTTAAGAAAACCTTATGAGGGGTTCGGGGATTCTAATTTATATTTAGGAAGGTTTTCACAGAACCTAAAATATTCACAAACTCGCGATTATCCGACAACTATCTTGTTTGGCTAAAAACTTCTAACTTTAATTTGATTTGAAAATTTATTTACCGATGAAATACATAACCTATTATCTAAGTGAATTAATTTAACCCGCAAAACTATTTATCTGTCTCTTTTTATAGTCGATCGATTTAGTTGAAATAGTCGGGGAATGAGTTTTCAACTCTAAAACTAAAGATTAATAATAAAAAACATATAAGTGATAATGTAAGAGACAGAGAGAGAGAGAGAGAGAGAGAGAGAGAGAGAGAGAGAGAGAGAAAGTTGGGTCCAAATCCGGTATCTGTCTGCCTAGACTGGTATTTGGACCTATTTTGTTTTTAGCCTTTAACCCAAAGCGACAGTACCTTTCCTAACCTAACAAAGTGATAATACAAAAATGACAATGGCTTAGGCCCGAAAATAATGAAATACAATTATTTAAAATAAAGGAAGGCTTTTTTGGCCCATGTTATTCAACTCTCCTCCGCCTCAAATTTTTTCAACTCGAATATATGTACGTGATTTTTTAAAGGGTTTATTCTTTGACTTTTAAAGGAGAGACTGACTCGCGAAGAAGAATGAACTTGGGACTTGGTGGCCCAATGGTAAAATGCAAGGATAAGAACCTATGTCCAAATGTGCTCCTCGGTATATCACATGCATCATCAAACAAAAGAAATGCATAAGTAATTATCCATTATACTAAAGAAATATCGAATAAAATGAAACCGACATACTATGATTTCAACATCTCATACATAAAAAGAATAACAAAGGAAACTGATGGTTTAAACAAACAATACAAAAGCATTTACATTCCATGATAAATGACGCATATAGAGAAATCAATAAACTAACTAGAAACTGGTGCAATTATCTCACAAAACTTCAAGCTCAAAATAACAGAAAGAAAATTGGAGTTGGTAAACATTAAGTGATCAAAATATGAACATTTTACTATCAGAAGAGGAAGAAATTTTAATACACTTAAATACATGTAAAGGAAGAAAATAGTAGTCTTATTATCTACCCATAGATAAAACAATTTTACACACAACAAAAAAAAGAAAAAAAAGAAAACCCTCAGTAGTGCAAATGGGGCAGTGAACATATCATCCATATTTCTCCAACAATAAATGAGTTACTGTTGTACTAATATCATCCCTAAGTAGATAGATACTCCCTAATAGAGAAACTGAAAAATAAAATGGAACTAGACAAACATACATATGATTTTGATCATGCCAATAAAGGGAATAAAATTATTTTACGTTATATTTGTCAAGAGAAAGAATAACAATAACTAACGGATGACACCCAAACATTGAATCAACAATATACCACCATTTTAATTAAAATCGACTCAATGTATACAAGGAAACTAGAAATACAAGACAATCATTCATTCGCAATATTCATAAAAAAACTATCACTTTGACACTCTAAGACAAAAATCAATATTAATCACCGACGGAGGAATCAAATTTCATGTAAAGAGCAGGGAGGTAGTGATGAAGTCATATTAAAGTTAAGACGAACTGAATTGTAACCTATGTTGCTGCCGAAATTCTATAAAACACAAAAAACTAAAACAAAGTATCCAAATATGTGACTTAGAAGACAATCTAATATACTAATAGGAGAACTTGCATTCTATGCCGAAGAAAAACGTTGGGGACCAAATAAAAGAAATGAGACTTTTTTAACAAACTTGAGAATAGTATAAAATTAGTTACAGGCAAAGAAGCTTAACAGAAGTTAATCGAGAGCAAGAAATGGATAATATGTTCACACGTTTGCAAGGCCACAAAAGACTCGATATTTAACGAAACAATGACAAAGAGATTGATTTTATTATGAGTAACCCTTATAAATATAATCCAGCCATCCGTCATTTGACTCGATTAAATCCTCAGAGAATATTTATTTTTTAGACTGAAACTTAAACTAGCGAATCTATAAATCTAGCAAATACCGCAACTATGGTCGATCCTAAACTTTCATATATACTTAAAGGTGAGGTCGATATTTACAAAGAACCAAAGGACACATTCATGAGGATGAGAACAAAACACGGATGAAATTAAACCAGTCCAACAACCTTCAAGTGAAATTATTTGATTAGGCAAATAGCAAGACTCATTAAAACAAGAGAGGAAAGAAACAACAATATCATATATAAATTGGCAGAAACTTGAAATTAGTATTTTGACTAACTCTTAGAGACGACTAACAACACTGTCTCAAACTCAATCACTCGGTTGCAATACTCAAGCGACAAACAGAGGAGAATTGGCGCCAAGGTAAAGGAAACCAAGTTCGGAACTATAGTAAATATAACCGTGAGGGTAATTATGTCCGGGATGGAAATTACAACAGCGGCAACAACTTCATCAAAGGTAACTATGGTAATAGAAATGATAGGAATGGGCCCTATCGTCCTCCTCAAAATCATGAAGTTGCTCCAAGGGTTGATGGAGGTTGTATGGTGCGAGGTGAGGATATGTTGCACAAAATGAATAGGATGTTCGATGCTAGTGATGAGCACATTGAAGAGTGAAGGAGTGATTTAGCGGGTATTGGGCAGAAAATCGATACACATGCAGGAAAAATGAATTGAAGAATACTGGTGAATGCTTTTAGCAGTTTGAAGCAAGGGAGGGAATTTGAGGTTAGGTCCAGGGCGTGTTGCCGCAATGTAAGGAGGGAGTTTTAGTAGAGTGCAATTTTTAATGAAGTGGTGACGGTAGGGAAGAGGCGCATTGATATGTCAGGGGGGGGGGTGCTGTTTAGTTAGGGATATGACTGATTGAGGTGAAAGTTATTTTTTGGATTAAAATTTTTAAAGGAGAATTGAGGGTCCTGGTTACATAACGTTACCGGGATGAGTGTTTTTCTTGATATATATACTAGATAATTTTCCCGAGCTTTGTGCGGTCATAAATAATAATTGCGTTGAACATGCAAAGATAGTTTTTTTTGGGGATAATGCACAAGTACACCCTCAACCTATGCCCGAAATCTCAGAGACACACTTAAACTATAATAAGGTCCTATTACCCCCTGAACTTATTTTATTAATAATTTTCTATCCTTTTTTAGCTTATGTTACACTATCTTGTGGGCCCAACGCTGATTGACTTTTTCTTTTCAAACTTGTGTAACATAGGCCGAAAAGGGGAAGAAAATTACTTATAAAATAAGTTCAGGAGATAATAGAACCTTAGTATAGTATAAGTGAAAATTTGTGGGATTTCGAACATAGGTTGAGGGGATACTTATGCATTTTCCTTTTTTTTGTTTCTAATATCCATAAATTAAAAATATTCCAACATGAATTTGATTATATGTCATTATCACATTACTCAAGAATTTTTAATGAATGAATTATTCATGAAATCATAAATCATTGATTCATTAATCAACATGAAAAGGAAAATAAAAGTAAGAAATTTCATATCTATGTAAAAATAAAAAATATGTAAGATTATATGTAGTGCTTTTATTTTATATAATTTAATATAGAATATCAACACATGAATTATTGGAACAAAGTACAATAATTATTTTCTACACAATGAATATACTACTATGTGTGCATATGTTCAATATAACAGGAGATAATAACTTTGCAGAAACATAAACAATAGAAAACATGAATTAAATAATTAATTAGTATCATAAAAATAAATTAATGAGTGCAAAAAAAAATATACCATGATAGATAAAAATAGAATGAAATACAACGAAAAAATCGAGTGCTCTTAATGCAAAATTTCCCCTAAAATTATTCTCCTCCAATACAAGAAGTTTATTGAATTGTATCCTCTGACTATGAAAACGATTTTATTCACCAACTTATTAATACAAAAATTGTTGTCAATCTATGTTTTAAAACAGAATTACTTATTTCAACAAACTTTGCAAAAATACAAAGTACCAAAGTTTTAATGGCCAGTAAGAGTGATGAACAAAAATTGATTTACAAAAAAAAACTGTAAATTTACAAGAATCTCGATAATAAGAACAAAAAAGAGCAAGCCCAATAAATGAATAGTGTCCCCTTGAGGGAATTATTCCCCTCTAGTATCCGAGGTTCGATTTTGAATATGTCCTCCAAAGATAGAATGATCTCAATCAACAATGTATTGATACAAAAGGCTTCGTGTAAGCAAACTACTTAACAATAGTAAAGTACAAGAAGACACTTTGTGAAGAAGAAGAATAATAAGAAGAAATTAGAAAAACTCATAACAATGAATGATATTTATAGTCAAGAGGAACATGTTTCGAAAGGTTGCAACCCTTTAAGAATCCACACGACCATTAATGAATGTTTCCAAACTTTGAAATGGTCATGATTGTTCCTGAAATGTGCAACCTTTCAAACAAGTCATTTCCAAATGGTGGAAATTTAAATAAAATGGGGAAAGATTTAAATAAAACAGGTCAAGGGGTTCCTAGTCGGGTCGGGTTTTTCAATTAAAAAGTTGAAATGTTTTAGTAAATCTAAAATAAATAATTGAAAACATTTATGTTATCAACTAATTGACTAAAACATTTGGCCATTCAATTTAATTTAATTAATTAAATAAATAATAAACTTAATATTTAAAAACATTTTTGTTACCAACTAATTACCTGAAGACGTTCTGGCCATTTAATTCAATTTAATTAATCAAGATAAATAAGTAAAACAAACTTTGTAAAAAAAATTCTCTCGATCGATCATTTTCTAAATCCAAAGCAAAATCCCAAGCCTAAGCCGAGCCGAGGGAGCAACGATGATGGTGGCGCAAGGGGTGTCCCTCATTCCATCCATTATAACAATTAATAGGAATGTTTCTATACTTAAGATCTCCTATTTTTCTTTCCACCACCGATGAGGGACAATGCCTTTTCACTAATGTATAAGTGGACTTTTCTAGTTCCCAACTCTTCAAGTTCCCGACTTTTAAAGTTCCTCTCTTTTCATCTTCTCTCCATTTCCCGTTAATTTTTGCTACCTACCCTACAATCCTCCACATTAATGGAAATGATTATAACATAAGAATGCACGACAAAATGTGTACTTTATAGGCAAGGATTAATTGCATCTGGATAAGTAGGTATCTCCTTGGACTTTTCATAGTAAATATATGTTATATATACTCGGTCAATCGATAGAAGAGATATCTTTGAACCGTCGAACTTTGGTGTATACCTAGACAACCATATGTCACACAATTAACCCGTTATTGTGTATGGTACTTACAGTTGTGTTCATTTCATCCATGAACATTTCGTGGTTTAATGAGTGTATAGACAATCACATAGGTGATTCCTAACCGTGGCATCTCGTAGATACACTATTTAATCAAATCATGCCATACTTAACAAATCATTAAAAACCTTAAGCTCTATTAACTCATTGACAAGCCTTAAAGTCTAAACCTTGTTCCCTAACATTGTTTCATCTTGAGAATGGATTAAGTTGATTGACAAAGTTGAACCGTCAGTTACAACTTTGTTAGTCTCATTGAATCTAGCTCTTGGGATCTCCAATTGCTAGATAGATTTACCTCTATGCTGACTTGGCCTAAGTCGTAAACCCATTCACTTAGATAATTTTTCAACTGCCTCTCTCATTAGGCATTTTGTTAGTGGATCTGACACATTATCGCTTGACATCACATAGTCAATTGTAATAATTTCACTAGAGAGAAGTCGAGTTATCTCCATCATATATGATGAGACTTACTATTGTACATGACACTCCCTACCCTACCTATTGTTGCTTGACTATCGCAATATATGGAGATCGGTCCCATAGGTTTGGGCCAAAATGAAATATCCTCTATGAAATTATGGACCTATTGAGGTTCTTCAACAACCTTATCTAAAGCATAAATTCAAATTCCATTGTGGAGCGAGAGATACATGATTGTTTGGACGATTTCCAAGAGACTGCTCCTCAACAAAGTGTAATCACATAACCACTTGTGGATTTTACTTTATTTAACCCAGTGATCAAATATGCATTAGTATATCTTTCAGTTGCATCTAGATATTTATTTTAAAGCAAAACATAGTTTGTGTATGTTTTAGATACCCCAACACACGTTTCATTGCCATCTAGTGAGTTTGTATTGGATTACTATTGAACAAAATTAGTTCGCTAATAGCATATGCTATATCTGGTGGCGTAGAATTCATAATATACATAAAACTTTCTAATAGTCTGGCATATTTAAATTGAGAGTCACTTTCACCTTCATTCTTTTATAATGTAAAGCATAAATCAATTGGAGTTTTGACAACATTCAAATTCAAGTATTTAAACTTATCCAATAGTCTTTCAATATAATGAGATTGAGATAATGCTAGTCCGTGAGGACTTTTGAGAATCCTGATCCATAAGATCAAGTAAACAACTCCGAAGTCATTCTTATCGGACTTGGTTGACAACTTGCTCTTAGTAGAATTTATATAGTCAATGTCTATAATCATTATTAACATGTCATAAGCATATTGACAAGCAATGACTTCATGATTCAGAATGTTTTTAATGTACACACACTTGTCACATTCCTTAATCTTTAATCCACTTGCAAACATTGTTAGGTCAAATTTAGCATGTCATTGATTGGGTGCTTGCTCGATCCCATAAAGAGACTTCACAAGTCTGAACACTTTCTCTTCTTTACCAAGAACTACAATCCATTTAGGTTGTTCTATTTAAATTTGTTTCTGTTGTCTTTACATCCATTAGGTGGATTTTTAAGATCATACACGGGCACTAGTGATATTAACATCCTAATTAGTGGAGAGTATGTGTCAATATAGTCCAAACCTTCTTTTTGTTTGTATCCTTTGACTACAAGTCTTGTCTTATATTTGTCTAAAGTTCAATCATCTTTCATTTTCCTTTTAAAGATCTACTTTGATCGTAAATGTTTATTTCCTTGAGGAACATCAACCAATTACCAAGTATGATTACTTAAAATTGGTTCGATCTCACTATTGACAACTTCTTTCCAATAAGTTGACCCAGATGAAGACAAATGCTTTAAATGTTTGAGACTCATATTCAAGCAACAGTGCCACAAAATATGGTCTCGAAGAAATGGATTTCCGTTGGCGAGTTCTATTCCTAGGATCCTCACTACTAGTTTACTTTCCGTTGATTCTTCCCGTGGTCGTTTAGGTCTTTTACTTATTGACTCATATTCAATTTTATACGAATAAATTTGTTCAAAGAAATATATATTATCTGACTCAATTATCGTATTAACGTGAATCTAAGGATTATCAGATTTGTGAACCAAAAACCAACAGGCCTTACTATTCACAACATATCCAATAAATACACAATCTGTCATTTTATGTCTAATTTTCACCCTTTTGGGTAAATTGACCTGTTCCTTGGCTAGATATACCCACACTTTGAAATGTTTAAGTTGGGTTTTCTTCCGTTCATCAACTTATCTGAATTTGATTGTGTTTTTCTACGGGGTACCCTATCAAGTATCTTATTAATCATAAGGATGAGTTCCTCCTAAAGGTTTCACGATGAACAGAATTGATCATTAAGGCATTAGTCGTTTCCTTTAATGTTCTATTCTTCTGCCAAACCATTTGATTGTGGCGTATAGGTTGCAGTAGTTTGATTAATAATACCATATTCAAAAGATATCTATGCATAATGAGATTCTTATTCTCCACCCCATCACTTTAAATCATTTTTATCTTAAGATTCAATTGGCTCTCCACTTCATTTTTGTATTGCTTAAATTCATTAATTGCTTCATTCATACAATTGAACTAATATACATAAAGAAATCGAGTGCTATCGTTAGTAAAAGTTATGAAATATTTTTTTCCACTACAAGATGGTATCGACTTCATTTTGCATATATCTGTGTTAATTAAGTCTAAAGGGTTTGAATTTCTTTCAACATACTTGAAAGGATGTTTAATAACTTACTTTCTACAGAAATTTCACATTTCGATTTTTCGCATTTGAAATTGGACAATACTTCTAAATTAACTAATTTTCGCAAGGCTTTGTAATTTACATGTCCTAAATGTGCATTCAATAAATCATTTGACTCCAATAAGTAAACAAAGGCATAATTCTTATTAATACTGTCTAACAACTATTACATTTAATTTTAAAAGTCCCTCATTTATGTAGATCTTTCCTATGAACATCTCATTCTTACTTACAACTTTATCACTTACTATGACACACTTAAAACCGTTCTTAACGAGTAATGCAATAGAAACTAAATTCTTTCTAATAGAAGGGATATGTAGAACACTGTTCAAAGTCAATACCTTGTCATATGCCATTTTCAACATTACTTTTCCAGTTCTTACAATCCTTGTTGTAGTTGTGTTTCCCATGAAAAAACTTAATCGTACTCAATAGGAGTGTACGTTGGGATGGTTTCTTTTGCAGAGCAAACACGTTGAGTTGAACCTGATTCAGAAAATACTCCGTTCGATTTCCAACTAAGTTAAACTACTATGTCATTGCACAAATGTCATCTATATCTTCCAACTCTTTTATGATATTTACTTGAATTTTGCCTTTTCCTTTGTCTTTGTCTTTGTTCTTTCTTGGATCAAGACAGTCAAAAGACTTATGATTAGCCTTGCCACAATTGTAACAGTTTGTGCTTAAATTTCATCTTGTCTTTCTCTGGCTTCTGTCTGTTGGACTTCTTTCTCTTTTTGTCTTTGATAGGAGCTTCTTTTTGGTTGTTTTATTATCTTCCTTAATCTTGAGGTGAATCAAAAGATCTTCAAGCTTCATTTCCTTATTTTTATGCTTTATATATTTCTCCAAGTCGTTCCACGAATAAGGTAACTTCTCGATCATTGCAGTCACTTGAAAAACATCATTTACTACCATATCTTTATCAATCATATTATGAAAAAGAAGTTGAAGTTTCTATACTTGTGGTCCAACAGTTTTACTATCTACCATTTTATATGTAAAAAATTTTCGACCACAAACTTTTTCAAGCATGCATCTTCTGCCTTATTTTTGTTTTCAAGTGTATCCCATAACTCTTTTAAAGGTGTAATTGCACTATAAACATTATATAAGTCATGTTCTAAAGCAGTCAGGGTACAACCCTTACATAGGAAGTATGTCTGTGTCCATACTTCAATAATCATAATTTTTTTTTTTTGTCTTGGTATTTCACCAGCAGGCACTGGAGTTTCTTTGCTTGTAAATTTTTGAAGACCAAGAGTGGTAAGAAAGAAAAATACCCATTGCTGGCATCCTTTGAAATTCACACTAGAAAATCTATCCAGTTTCTTTGCTTGTGGTACAACAGCTCGGGTTGGTGCAACAACAACCAGTATAACATTGTTTTTTTCCATTTGTAATAAACAAAAATCAATACAATCTTAGTAAACAATAACTTAAAATTGCAGACTTAAAGGAGTATAAAACCACAAAGGTTTTGGTCTCTACCAAAAATACATATTAAAATAAAACAATAATTTCTTTTAGATTGTTTTCAATCTATGTTTTAAAAGAGAATTACTTATTCCAACAAAACATTATAGAAACACGAAGTTACCGACGTTTTTATGAACCAATAAAGAGATGAACAAAAATTAATTTACAAAAAAATAAAATCTATAAATGTACAGGAATATGGAAAAAGAAAAGAAAATATCAAGCCCAAAATGTATAATGTCCCCTTAAGGAACCTCTTCTTCATTAGTATTTGAGGTTCTATTTGGAATATTTCCTTTACGGATAGGAATGATATCAATCACTAGCGTATTGATACACATAATTTAGGTGTCAGTGAACCACTCAACAACAATAAAGTACAAGAAGAAACTTTGTGCAGATGAAGAAGAAGAAATCAAAAAAGTTCATAAGGAAGAATTCTGAAGAATGAATGGTATTTATAGGCAAGAAGAACAGGTTCCAAAAGGTTGCAACCCTTTTAGAATCCACACGACCATTAATGAAAGTTTCCAACCTTATAAATGGTCTTGGTTTTTCCTGAAAGTTGCAACCTTTTAGAACACTCATTTCCAAATGGTGTTAAATTTAAATAAAACAAGGAAAAATTTAAATAAAACGGATCACGCGGATCCGAGTCTGGTGGGGTTGATAAACTAAAAAGTTGAAACGTTTAAGTTAATCTTAACTAAATAATTGAAAACATTTCCTTTATCAACTAATTAACTGAAAATATTTTGACCATTGAATCTA
This sequence comes from Solanum arcanum, assembly GCA_027789145.1. Lineage (NCBI taxonomy): Eukaryota > Viridiplantae > Streptophyta > Magnoliopsida > Solanales > Solanaceae > Solanum > Solanum arcanum. The sequence continues at coordinate 33,620,022 of CM050941.1, read as the reverse complement.
ATTTAATTAGCTAATGAAATAATTAACGAAATAATTAAAACAAACTTTGTCCAAAAATAATCTCTCGAACGATCATTATCCAATGCCAAAGCAGAGCAAGCAACTACGACGATGGCGCGAGGAGGTGGGTCTTTCCAACCTTTTTAATAGTTAAAACGAGAGTTCTCTATTGAAAATCTCCTATTTCTCTTTCCACCACCGATGAGGGAGAAATGCCTTTTATCTAAAACATAAGAAGACTTTTCATGATCCCAGTCTTGAAGTTTCCATCTTTTTAAGTTTCTCCTTTTTCATCTTCCCTTCATTTCCCATTAATTCTTGCCACATACCAATCAAAAATAGATGTTTTAGTAGGTCGCTCCACAGGAGCAAAGTTGACCTGTATTTAATTTTGCAGAAATAAAAGAAGAACATTAGAATTTTTATCATTTTAAAATTAGAGACGAAAATAGTATTGTTAAGAAGACACTCAACATGAGTAAAGTACACGAATATTTAATTTTGCAAAATTAGAAAAAGAAGATCAGATTTTTGTTGTTTTAAAGTGAGAGGAGATCCCACTATTTATAGATAACAAAAGGTAGAGTGAACAAATCTTTACTTTGCTTTATCATAAAGTCAAAACTATTTATAAAAGTTACAAACCTTCGGAAAGTTCACAACCTTTCGCAAAGTCGCAACTTTTCATTAAAGTAACAAATCTTGATAAAATACACAACTTTTGATAAAAGTCGCAACTCTTTATTAAAGTCACAACTTTTTATAAAAGTCACAACTTTTGATCAAAGTTACACTCTTCATTAAAGTCACAAATTTTCATAAATGTAACATCTTTTTATGAAAGAGGAAACCTAGTTTTGGAAATAAATAAATTTAAAAGGAAATTCTTTTTTTGTGGTGGCTAAAATTCTTGGGCCGAGGGTTCTCTTTTATTAAATATATGATATATGATATGATATGATATGATGTGTATATATATATATATATATATATGATATGATATGATGTGTATATATATATATATTGTATGTTAATAGTTTCTTTTTCAATTTGATTTGATATTTATTTACTTTACTCGTGTCAAGAGTCTATCTGTAATCGTCTCTCTACCTCCAAAGGTAAGTGTCATGAGGTTTATGTGTACTCTACCCTCCCCAAGTCTCACTTGTGGTATTACACACATATTCTTTTTTAATCTCCTTGTATAGGTTTAACTTTGAGCAAAGGGTCTATCGGAAAAAAAAAACCTCTCTACCTCCCAAGGTAGATGTAAGGTCTACGTACACTATACCATACCCATAATTCTCTTATGGGATTAATTTGATATGTTGTTGTTGGTTTTATAAATCTTCCATTCAAGTGAACAATAATTTGCAAACAATCAGAAAATGATAAATTTAGATATTTGTTTTAAAGTAGATTCTGAAGAGATAAATATCATGAGATTCAAGTTGTTTCAATTTTACTTAGGATAGAAAAATTTTGTCAGCATTTTTCCAGAGACTCTTCTTTAAAATGCTTTCCAGTTTTGAAAGTTAATGTATAGAGATTTGAGAGTTTGTCAAAAAAATTTTAAAGCTTTCCTTGTGATTTGTTGTCTTGGAAATACTTTGTCATTGCACACCCACTAATTCTAAATAGTTAGATCGCGTGACTATGGAAAATGGGTTTTTCCTGATCGGTTTGCTATTACAAGTTGCATAAATGTAACAAGAAGATACCGGAGAGGCTATATTTACAATATCATAATGATTAACTTACTTTTGGATTATGAGGTAGATTATGAAGGACTACAAAATGACACTTTCCTGTTTTATATTGCTTATATTCTATTTTTGACGAAAATTTACCCCTAGACAGGGTCTAGCGGTCTTTTAGTAAAAATAACAAATATCAATAGGGATAAATATAATGAGGGGGCGGGGATAGGTATTTGTAACATCTAACAACTTGAAATAGCTAAGAATGAGCTAAGAAACTAAAATAATCAATTTTGAAAAGAAAAGGGAAAATCTGGAAAAAATTTCCAAGTTAAGAAAGTGAGTTTCAATCATTTTCAAACGGCCATAACTTCTACCTCAAGGATGTTTTTAAGGTTATTATGTATATGGGTGAAAAAATCTTCGAATTATCTTTCCAACGCGGCCGAGATTGTGAGATTTTGATATTGTATGAGTGAGTTATGCCTTTTGGAAATTGGGTTTTTGGATTAAGGAAATTCCGAATTTGGATTTAGGGAAGGGCAAACTAATCTTTTCACCAATTAATTTTCTATTTCCTTTTAGGGGTTAAAATAGATCTTAAATCAGTTTTGGAAGTTAGAATTCCACTTAGGACTTGGAGAAGAGAGGAAAAAAGAATGAAAGGGATAGAAGTCAAGAATTCGCCAAGAACGTTAAGCTTTGCGAGTGGCATTCGTCAGGATTGATCCCTATCAAGATACGTGAGATATTTTAGTATTAGGTCAGTTCATCTACACACCAGACATGTTTCAATTTATTGATTTTTGAGTTGGTTGAATGATAAAAAGTGAAGTTCTTGAAAAACATTGTTGAATTCTTATTGATTGAGTTTTTGGATGCATATTGTTGATTTAATTCATGTTTACATGTTGTTTTTTGAGTTAAATCAATTGGGGTGTAGGGTACTAATGATCCTAAGTCTTTGGGAGAAAGAGCCATGGAAATCTTGAGGGGTTAGAGATAAAAAGTTGAGGATAAAAGTCGAGAATGCCTGTCTGTAAGGGATTGGGCGTCGGGCCTCCCGTATCCCCACGGGACAATCTCTCTCCCCTTGTGGCTCCTTGCCAGCTAGAACTCCCCAAGATAGCCTCTTAAGTGTAAGGCCTGGCGGTCCACGCCTCTCAGAGCACAAACGGCGCCATTTCACCATATTCTCCCCCCATCAATTCAATTATGTATCTTATTGATGTACCTACGTTTCCAACATGATTCTAACACTCTAAAATACATGTAAACATCATGAAATAATCCATAAACATGATGTCATGAACCTTGAGTCCATAATCCATAAACATGAGATCATAAACTTTATGTCAAGTCTAAAAGTTAATAAACAAGTCAAAGTAACTTCTTAAAGTTTTCAAGTCTTTAACAAACATTTTAACTTTGTCTTAAGGCTCAAGTTTCAAGTAAATAACCGATTAAACATTTGTTTTCATTTGTGAAAAGTTATAGGGGAACTATGCTTCCCTAAGAGTTAAGTTTTAAGTTAAGCAAATAGTAAAAAGTTGAGTACATTTTTCAAAAGTGATAAGGGAACTAAGTATTCCCTAAGAGTTTCAAATCTTTCAACATTTTGAGAACGAAAGAAAGCTAAGACTTCCAATAGAGTCTGGTGGCTAGTTTTAATATAGAGGAAACTATAATTCCCAAGAGAGCTTTTAATTCTAATTTTGAGCAATTACCACAAACCAGAGAAGCAGTTGTTTTGAAAGCATATGAGCTAAGTATTTTTCGGAGTAGCATTGAGCACCAATATGGGGACACAAGTTCATATTAACTAAAGCCCCCATAATTCTTGTAGCCAACATGTAAAGAAGAAAAGTCATACTTTTTAGATGATTACTTATTGCTTTTTTTAGCATAAACTAGCAGATCCACTTAAAAGTTCAGGTTCTATATTGAAGGCAATGTATAGGACATTCCTCTTGAACCGTGAGGAATGACGTTGTACCATGACTTAGCTCATAGTGATGGTTCTTGGTTAGAGAACCTCCCACACAAACTAAATTATTTCTTATATAAATAAAGTAATGTTTGTTATTGTACTTCCTCAACGACTAAGTGTTTTTATGATTTTACATGCTTTTATATATTACACATGTCTTAATGCTTGAGGTTATTCATGAGTTATGTAGATCTAAGGTAAGTGTTTCTTCTTACCCCTTTTCAAGATTAAGTTGTTTTCATAAAGCCAACTCACATACTTGTACATTGAATGTTTTAATGCGAGTTGGTATGCATCGTCGATGCAGACGGAGTTAACCTGGATAATCATCATCCAGCGCCTCCTTGATCCAATTGACCACTTAGATTCACTGCTGAGCCTCACATTCTAGAGGACACTTTTATTCGCTTTTTAGTCTTTCTTTTATAGGCAGTGGTTGGGTCTATATCAACATCCATCTTAGTATTATAGAGGCTTCATATACAATCACATAGTTAGTTTTGAGTCTATTATTTTTGTCTTGTAGTTATTTTTCTATGATTTTTAATTGTCATTTTTGGCAAACTATTTATTGTTGCAGTTATTAAATGACACTGTTTTATTTAGTTAAGTCTTCTGCTGCGTTAAATGAGTCAGTCCAAGGGTACGTTCGGGGCCGGGAATGATATTCAAGTGTTGGTCATGTCCAAGGTGTATGCTCGGGGCGTGACTATCTTACTTTAATAATCATCATGAAATACGAAACTTCTATTTCTTAACAAGCATGAAACAACTAGAGCTAGTGAGAACTAAGTATTTTTATCAACACGAACGTTGTTAGAATCTCACTCATGATATTGCACATGCGGATTCTCAAATAATTTAGAAAATATGCCAAACAAGAAGAATGTTGAGCTATCGGCTTCAAATTTTCTATTACAAAAGCATTAATAAATAATGATTGATTGCCCCATCAAAAGTAACATGAAGTATTTTTCTCTTGTCATCTTCTTCAAACTTATCCAACAAAAGTTGATAATTTTTACCTTATTATGGATTTATTTGATCTAGTTGAACCTTTTGAAACTGTCAAATTGTTGTAATTTTCTTGTAGCATTGATAGGTCTCATGGAAAAAACTCCTCAGTCATTTTAGGATCCCACTTTGTTTCCTTCTGTGTGTCTTCTTATTGCTTTTGTTGCTTCCACTTCTTTGTTGATGGGGTGATATATCACCTTTCCTAGCCACTCTAAGCATATGTCCTGCATTGTCGTCATCATCTTCGTCAAGAGAATCCTCATCCAAATCAATTGTGTTTGACATTGTCACACCAGGAGAATACACCCCAGATGAGACCAGCATCGTTAACATCTCAGAGGTTGCAGACAAGCATCTTCTTAGTATTTATCACAATCATACTGTTAAATTTAACATAAAAATTAAAACTTTTAAATACAATTGAAGTATACTTAGATTTCATAATTAATATTCATACGCCATACGATATTCTAAGGAATTGTCTCATATATATATAAAACCATCTAAGAGTTCAAATCTGGACTTAGCCAATAAATAGTCAATATGTCATATACGGCTTGATACAAAAGACTCCAAAGAAAACATGATGGAGATAGATAATCCTTATATCTACTAAAGTCTTCATAACCTTGCAAATAAATGATAGTGTCCCGAACATAAGGACCTACGAAGACTTGGAGAAAGAGTTCCAAGCTTCTTCAAATTGTCCTCCTTAAACTTTAATGCCCAGAACCTATAGTTGTAGTAATATAAAGTAATAGGGTTAGTACGCCACATGTTCTAAGTATGGGTATATGAACATAATACATAAGGACATGCATGAAAAAGGATCATTTATCGTTTCATTAGAAAACATGCTAAGTCATGTGAAAGTATTCAATGCACGTACCATAAAATGTGTACAAACTAAGGATACCATCAACTTACAACATGATCATAATCAAAGACATATTTTCATAAAGTCATGTCAACATATTCAATAAATTAGATAAACATAATACGCAAAACACTTACCAATGATCTCATCTCCAACCAACAAGTGCAATGGTCATGTGAATACCCATAACTTCACACAACCAAGTAAATAAGATATGAGACCATAAATAAAACTTTGGTTCATGTAACTTGTAACATAAGTAGTCATCACTTCATATAACAATATAACTAAAAATGTATTCATCACAATGACCAACATTCATGTAAGAGTAACATAATGTATCATAAACATATATCTTTCATGTCATTATATTACATAATAACAATATCCTAGGACTTCCCTTAGATTTAACTTGTGCAATGTATACGTAGAGTCCCATACCCCTACCTATACTAAGTAGACTCTTCAAGTCACCTTAGTCAACTTTCATTTACTTTCCTTAAATTTTACATGAGGAAACTTTCACCTTAACCGACATAGACCATGTGAGATAAACATGAATCCAAGGTTTTCCCACACCAAAAAGAGGTGGTCTACCGGTGAAAGTAGAACCTACATGACATAGCTTTCTAGGTGGATACACTAGTTAGTATCCTATGGTGGCAACATAATTCAAGAACTAGGAGATGTATTAGAGACCAATAGTTCCACATAGAATGGCAGCCTTAAACTCATGAGAATCATTGTGAACCTACCTTAAACTAAAGAAGGGACACTTCTCATATGTAGTCCATCGGCGCTTAGCTTAAGTCCTTTTTCTTGAAATAACCTTTAAGTTTTCTTTCATCATATTATTATTATAGGTCACAGGAGTTTAAATCCTTGTATAAACATAATCACAAGCCTTTTTAGGATTAGATGATAACTTCCTTTCATCCAACCCTTCATATGTGAGATTGACATAACATAGTCATCTTGTGTAAATCATACAAGAGAATATCATATCTTGCATTTTCGTAGTCTTATAATGATCTCAAATTTAACATGTTCATATCCCATCATATACACACAAAAACATCATACATACTTTCATAACATAACATCGTGATTCATAGGCTAACATAAACATTGTAGAGTAATCACAACTTTAGAAGACTTACCTCTTGTTTCAAAGAACCTTATTCATCTTACACTATTGATAATCATACTAAGTTAAATACTCAATAACATAATCAAGAAAAACTCATCAAATCGTGTATGGGATCAATGCATAGCGTAGGAGAAGGGAAACGGGTCAAAAAAGGGTTCATTAAAACCATAAATTCCAACCCTAACATTTACACGTTATCAAATACTATAAACATCCCATCTGAAACCATCACATAGAGAAGGATACTGTATCACACGACATTCAAACATTATCACCAAATACTCAACAATTCGAGTGAAATTAACCTTAGAAAATTTTTACTTTTTTTTAAAAAAAATCATAAATCTGAGGTTAGGAAGAAAATCCATTTTGTATAGTAAAAACCCTACTATTTGAAATTCTTGAAAACTTATCTTGAAAGGGACTCTTAGGGAAAGGAATCCCAAGAGTTAATATTCCATACCTTATAGATGAAGAATCCACAAAAATCTGATCCGAAACTTCGAAACCTTCGTCTTCTTGCTTAAGATTTTCTTGTTCTTCTGGAGTTTTTAAAAGAGAGCGTTCTTGAGAGATTGAGAGAATTATCGTTAGATATGATTTGGGACGTGTAGAAGTGTTCTAAAACCTACCTAATATACATGTATAGTTTTCCCATAAATTACCCAATAGACTCTCCACTTAAATTAATAAAACGCTCCTCCTAAATTGACTAAAAATAGGAGAGCATTTGTCTTAGCCAAATCTGAAAATTTGTTAAGGTTTTTTTCATTGACTAGGATTATTAATTAATAATGTAAGTTTCTATTTTAATTAATTAAGTGACCTAACAAACCCCTTTGGACCATCCTAGGTTAGGTACTAGGATGTTTCTTTGGTTAGTTACCTGGCTAGTGTCACCCGGTTATGTTTTTAAATTTCGGATACACTAGTTAGTTTATTTTAGTTAATACTAGGTTTTTTAGTTAGTTAGGTAATTTAGTCAGGGAATAGGATTGCTTAGGAAGTTAGACCCATGTGGCTTTACCCGCACGCGCACCTATGCCCTTACCGCCCTAACCGAATTCGATTGGGGCTTGGTCGCTTAGTCTCTTTCACATGTTCTTGCACATGTGTTGCTGCAAATTTATTGTAAAAGGAACCTAACTATATCCTTGGACACTGCTTAATCTACCTGATCATTTTAAATGATCATGTGCTATGGTACCTAGGCTTGACACTTGGATGCCTCGTACCTAATTTGTACAACTAAGAAATTGATATTTTAGCTTAGAGTCTTTATTGCAGGTACAATTCCTAAAAATGTTGTATTGGAGCATTTGAACATAAATGTATATCTTATTACATATAAATTGTATAAACATCAAAGTGTATTTCAAGATACTTGTTAATAAAAAAAATTGGCTAACACCCTTAAGCCAATATTCTCTAACATGCCCAACATTACTCAAAATTGGCCATTGTGATGTCTATGTACCCCAATGCATATTCTTACAGCCTAATAGACTCTTCACTAGACAAGTACATTTTCTGGACTGTTACAGACGCTAAGGTCCTTGACTCATTCCTTTTTGAAGCACACATTTTGGCATAAAAAGTGGAGAATCTTGAAATAATTTTCTATTCAAGGTAGGTTGTGAGACCTGTTTTTTTTTGGATCAAATCGCTGTCATTTTTCTGTTGACATTTCTTGTTTGCTAGTAGTCTTCAATCGCTGTTATTTCCTTTTAACCTTACTTGCTTTAAAGTTTTAAAAGTTGTTGTATAGAGATTTGAGTTTTTTTTTTCAAAAAAGAAGTTTTATAGCTTTTAATTTGATTTGTTGTCTTGTAGATATTCTGTCATTGAACATCCACTAATTCTAAATAGTTAGATCACGTGACTAAGAAATATGGGAATTTCCTTGTCGGTTTGCTATTTCAAGTTGTATAAATGTAACAAGAAGATACCGAATAAGCTATATTGATAGTATCATAATTATTGACTTATTGATTGAATCTGAGGTAGATTATGAAGGACTACAAAATGACACTTTCCTATTTTCTATTTCTTACTTTCTCTTTTTGAAGAGAATTTACCACTAGATAATGTCTAGCGGTCTTTTAGTAAAAAAACAAATATCAATATGGATAAACAAATGAGGGGGAGGGGATAGTTCTTAACATCCCGCAACTTATAATAGATAAGAATGAGCTATGAAACTAAAATAATCAATTTTGAAAAGAAAAGGGAAAATTTGGAAAAAAAATTCAAGTTAATAAAGTGAGTTTTGGTCATTTTCAAATGGCCATCACTTCTAGCTTAGGGATATGTTAGACGTGCTTCTGGATATGGGTGAAAAAATCGTGGAATAATATATCCAACGCCACCAAGTTTGCGCGATTTTGATACAGTATGAGTGTGTTATGTCTTTCGGAAATTGGGTTGTTGTATTGAGGAAAGTCCTAATTTGCAATTACGCAAGGGAAAACTATTCTTTTTACCAATTAATTTTCTATTTACTTTTAGGGGTTTATTGAGGTAAAAATAGGTTTAACATTAGTCTCGGGATTTTAATGTTTTTATGTTTGTTTTACAGGAAAGTTGTCCAGAGTAAAGACGCAGACGACAACTAGAAAATAGTGCATACAATTTAGACTAATGGAGAAACTAGGGGAAATCTGACCAAGTTTGGAAAAATGAAAGGGACGGACCATAGTGGCAAACCATTGATTTGATTATAGATTGTTCCAGTAATAAAAGTTAGTGAAATTCTAAGAATGGAGCAACGGTTGTCATCGACGGACCATAAGCACATGGACGAACCGTGCTTTTTGTCTGTCGATTTATTCAGAGAAGGTGCCATCTGAAGGAGAGAAATTTTTTTTAAGTCTGCAATGACAGAGGCAGTCGACGGTCTGTTAGTAGGGGTTATCAATCAATGCCGCGTTTTTGGACAAACTTTTCTTATTTCAATTCCTTTTAATTTAGGAAAATGTTTTCTATAAATAGGGATTAAAACCTTATTTTTGGGGTTTGTCATTATTGGTATTGTTCTTTTTTTTTTTTTGGAGATTTCTGGATTAGTTTGAAGATTTATCTTACAATTTCAAGTTGAGTTTCTGGGTTTTTTTTTATTGTAGAAGTAAGTTCATGATTTTCTTGTAAAACAATTATTAATTATGATCTTGTTTGCATGGGTCACTACATCCACAACTAGGGTTGTGGTAACCATGGGTAATTAACAAAGTAAACTTAGCAATAAGCAATTCTCAAATATGATCTTGCATGTATTGATAATTCTTTCACTTAAAAATCGTTTTAATGGTGGCAAACGATAGAATCTGTCTTGTTCTCACTTTCCAGACAAAGTAGGTAGTAATAGGAAAAGAATTATCAACATAGATTTCATAGGATACTATATATAGATTAGTGTCGATTGGTGCGAATTAACAACTAAGCCATCTATTGATTATGATATCTAATATGAAGTAAAGGTAATGGTCAATAGCTTATACACACATCATCAGACCAAGGTACGGGGTTAAATTCTTTAGATGCCGGACCAATGATTTAGAGATACATAACTTACCACTTTACATGCATAACACTAGGGAAGAATTGTTATTGCGAGGGATAAGATGTTATGAACCTTTGGGGAACACATAAACCCTAGTTATTCACACAATTTTATAAAAACTAATTTTTATGTTCGTTTACTTGTTGACTTAAATGTTTTTAAAAAACTTGTTTCACAAAACTCCCCCTTTTTGTTACATGTTTTCGGAAAGACCTTGGCTAAACATATATAATTGTACATTGAAGTTATGTCTAAATATTCATCGTGGTATCGACCGAACCTCCTAGTTGGGGTGTCTTTTGATTAAAACCATATATACTTCTTTAGGGAGGTGTAATTTGAGCATATCAAGTCTGATGAGGAGCGCACACTGATTGACTCGCCTTTCGGGGCAGCCTCTAGCTCTAAAGCAGCATCAAGCTCCGAATCTGCTTCTCCTTCCGGGTCGGCCCAATCTTTCAGGTTGAATGAGGAAATTGCCTCCTGTTCTGTCTATTAGGGGACCAATCAGCCAGCGGGTCAAGATTATCAAGCCTCGTTTGATGAGGCTACTAGATCAGAGTCTGTCCCTGGACCCTGAGCCGATGTCCCTGCACCAGTTGCTGAGGAACCTAACTAGTGGCGCGTCGATATTTAGTATCAGGTCTACAAAGACACCAGAATGTTGAATTAGAAGGTGGTGCTGACCCGGTTAGTCATTAGTGAGCATCGGGTTATTACAGGGAGTTTGCATACAGTCTCCAAGGTGCATAGTTTATTTAAAGGGAACAAGCTTGCGTTGATGGAGAGGACCTTGGGGTCCTACAACAAGTAGATAGTAAGGGAGTTCTACGCTTCTTATGTGTCTACTCTTAGGGGATCTATTCATAGGCGGGAGAGATCTGCCAAACACGACCTGCGCACCTCTTTTCTAGTCCGGGGCTGCCGGGTTGATATCTCGGAGGCCACCCTCTATGGGTTCGGAAATAGACCCACCACTGAGACACAATAGGCCCCTATTACTTAAGATTTTAATAGAGGTAAGAGATGGTCAAAACTGGCGCTCTTCCGAGGACTAGAAAGCTGAAAGAGTCTATGAGAGGGGGCTCGCCCAACATCTAGCGTTTGATGGTGAGAGAGCTGACTGGGTGTTTGACTCCCGAGGGTCGATTAAGAAGGCCACCCTCACATTCATGACCAACTTTTTCTTGGTTGTAGGACGACACCGTATATTGCCAACAAATGTCGATAATGTTCTTACTTGGGATAGGGCAAGATTGGTGGCAGCCTTTTGTGGTAGGGTTGGAGATATATGTGGCTAAGGTGAATCACGTTAATCGATGAGAGGGTTTTTAAGACCTCTACTACTTACCCTTTTGCTTGTATATCTTCTAGCTTTACAGGATTCCAGGGTACTCATTTTATATTTTGACACACTTCGTTACCTGGTTTGACAATCGATATAGGTATCATCAGAGATGAGGCCATTGTAGCAGTTTTACGGAGAGAGCCCAGGATTAAGGTGCCCCTATTGAGCGAGAATTTAGTGGAGACGGTGGAGTTAGCCCAAGGGGCTGATTGTTCTACATCTAAGCTTGATGACACCACCCTGGCTAACTCAAGTCATGCTTCCAAAAGGGTCCCCAGCTCATCCCGATCAACACCGCCATCTGCATTACTAATTCCTTTAGCACCGGTACAGAAGTTTGAGACAGAGATGGACACCCTACTCCATCATATGCAGCCTTGGATGCAGAAGTCCATGGCTGAGGTTGAGGAACATATTGGGAAGAGGGTAGCTCAACAGATTGAGCAGAAAATTCAGGCGGTCCCTGAACACCTAGACGCCTTTCAGATTTGTGTACCATCCTGCCCAGCCCCCATGATACACCTCACTACTCTTCAGGAGGCGGCTGGTAGTTTGTATGCTGATGTAGATGCCATCCTGAAGATGAGGGGTACGAAATGGGAGAATGTACCTATTGATCACGTAGAGGACACAGTGCTTGACGCTTTGTTCAAACCTTTAATTGAGCAAAAACCTGAGTCACATTGTCGGTCCAAGACGCACCATTCTAGGTGCATTACTGATGCAAGAGATGATGCCCGTGCGAGAGAGAAATAGAGGACGGAAATTGAGGTTGCTAAGAGGGCTTCGTTGGCAGATTAGGAGGCCCACCAGATTAGGGAACGTGAGATGGATGCTAGGTCATCTAGTTCCTTACATATGATAGGTTAGAGGAACGCACTAATAGTGCGTAGATTGATGTGCGCACCACTAACGGGGACCGAAGCACTAATGTCGCAGTTTCTGGAAAATTAAACCCACCCACTTATTGATAGATCATCGGCACTAAGCACCTCAAGTTGTCTTCACCTACCACAATGTACTTATTTTTTTTATGCATTAAGTACAATGCCATGCTCTTTTTGTTGGGGTGGGGTAAATGGAAAGTGAGTGTTAGGGTGAAGTCTTAGTATCCCAACTCACAATCCTCTCTTGGGGTTTTCTTGGCTATGTTCTCTTTCCTCAAGAGACTTGTTATTTTTTTGTTGAATCAGTATGTCATTATGTGTACAAAGAATAAAAATATGAAGCATGATGGCTAAAATTACACGATATCCTACCAAGAAAGTGCTCACATGAACATGTGAAAATAAGTTGAATGTGTTGGCTCGAAGCATGACATTGATAGGCACCCGATGCATGAGCCTCAACTAACAGCTAAAATGGGAAATCAGACAATCTGATAGTGTAATGAGGTGTCAAGTGTGTGTGAGGAGTTTTGAGTGTTCAATAGTATGTACTTAGCTAGAACTTGTCCGGTTAGACCTACAAAGGGAATCTCTGTTAGATTAATAGGAAAGGAGCATAGGCCCTTGTTTAAATAAGAAAACATCTATCCTAAAATGAAGTTATCCTAACGGAAACTTTATCCCTTTTAATCCAGATATGTTGAGCCTATAATAGACCGATTTTTTTACTCACCAACTCACATTCCCAAGGTTAAATGTTTTGGCCATGGTCCGTCCTTGTAAATGTGTACCTCTAATGAAGAAACTGACCTTGTCAAGGGTGGATGTTGTGAGTAAGAACCTGAAAATGGGTATGAAAAGAGTTGGATGACGAAAAGAAAAGAGAAAGTGAGTGAAATATATGACTCTGTGAAACTATCAATGTTAATGAAAGAGAAAAGAAAAGCAAATGAAAAGAAAGAAAAATAGTGCAGAAAAGAAAGAAAAGAGTTTGAAAAAGTTGAAGAATATATATGAGTCATATCCAAGAAGAAGGGGAGCAAACAAAAGATGAAAAACAAAGAAAAGTAGTGCGTAAAATAGCAAAGAAAAGAGGTCGGATGCTTAGCGGAGATTTTAAGGAGGACAAAATGTTATTAAAAATTTACCCAAATGTACCACAACTCACCATGAGCTTACGTTACTAGAAAAGGAAGTCCTACCATGATCCTAGAGTCCAGCGTGGTGAACTTAAGCCGAGAAATTAAGGGCAACCCTATGGCGATGAGTACTAGACATGTGTGAACTTGTTTTCTAGCTTGAGTGTTGAATAAAGATCCTTGTACTGAAACTTAAAAATTACTTTGAGAAAAATGATAATTTCTTTTGAAGTGAGGGAAGTAGTTGCAATATAAAAAATTTAGTACTTTAGTGAGAGGAAAAATAGTACAAGTGTTTGTGCATGGTGAGTTTGTGTTAATGGTGTGCCACATGAGTTAGCTTGTTCAAACATGAGAGTGTAAACATGCACTAATTCAAAGAAAAAGCCAAGATTGATAGCCATATGATAACGAAAGCATAAAAGAGTATACTTTTGTATAAGTGTGGTTTTGAGTCATAGTGTGTTGCTTGAGGACAAACAACGAATTTAGGTTGAGTGTGTTGATGTACCGTGGTTTCAATGTTCTTTTAATACATTTTTCTTAAGAGTTGCGGGTGTCTAGATACTTTTTGCAATAGTTTTAACATGTTTTTATATTTGTTTTACAGGAAAGTTATCCAGAGTAAAAACACAGAATGAATCTAGAAAATAGTGAAGAAATATTACCTACAAAGACCATAAATGACTTGTAGTTCTATCGACGTTCCGTAGGTGGTGACCGTTGATGTACCATAATTTCACGGTACTTTTAATGCTTTTTCCTTAAGATTGGTGTGTGTATGAAGCCTTTTTCATATGATAATTAATATGTTTTTATCTTTGTTTTGCATGAAAGGTTTCCAAAAATAATCAAAGAAGGCTGTGGAGATTTAGTGCAGATGTGACCCACAAAGGCCATCGACAGCCCGTCGTCTCATCGATGGATCGTAGATGGTGACCATCGATTAGAAGTTCAAGCATCTGGAGATACTCAGGGAATTGACCAAGTGTGGGACTACGGAAGGATGACGGTTCTCCTATTGAGTGATGGATCGTCCTGGTAAATCTTCAATCTTATCAGAGAATGTCCCACTACGCGAAGTTAAAGAAAATCTATGTATGAAACGACGGTAGGCATCGACGGACCATGCTATTGGTCCGCTAATTGGATTAGAGAAGCTGCAAGTTTAAGGCCAAATAAAGATGCTATGTCTAGACATACAAAGGCAGTCAATGGTTCGTCGTTTGATAGACGGACCGTCTGTGGGGGTCGTTGATTGAAGTTATGTTTTTTGGACTATTTCCTTATTTGAATTCCTTTTAATCAAGTACATTGTTCTTATAAATAGGGTGTAAAATCTCGTTTTAGGGGTTGGATTAAATTAATACATTCTTGGTTTATTTCATGGAGATTTGTTTTTGCAACTTTGGCATTAGTTTAAATTTTCCGATTTGGTTTTCAAGTAATTTTTGTGGTTTAATGTTGAATTCCTGGATTTTCTTCGAATTTGTCAAAGTAAGTTAATGATTTATTGATTATCAACCATGAATTGTGTTCTTCTATGTGTGGGTAACTAAATCCACAACTAGGATTGTGGGGAACTATGGGTGATTAACAAAGTAAACCTATCTTGATAATTCTTTCGTTTAGAAATCTTTTTGATGAGTGCACGCGTTACAACTCGCCTTATTGCTACTTGGTGGATCAAGGGGATTGTTAATAGGAAAAGAATTATGAGATACAATCTAATAGTCTAGTCTCAATTTGTGTGAAGTAACAACTAAGCCATACATCGAATACAATGCTTAATATGAATTTAGGGAAACGGTTAGTAACTTAAACACACATATCCGGACCAAGGTAAAGGGTGAAATTCTTTAAATGCTTGACATAGGATTTACAGATACCTAACTTATCACTTTGCATGCAAAACACTAGGGAACAATTTTTATAGCTAGGGTTACAGCGTTATGAACCTATGGGGAATACTTACACCCTAGTTTCTCTTACAACTTGATAAACACCGAAAATTTACTCATGTTGTTTTATTAAGAAATATTAAGAGAATTTTGTGTGACAAAACCCCCATTTAATTATTCTTTTTTGGAAAGAACTTGACTAAATAGTTATCATACATTGAAGTTAAGTCTAAACAATTTTTCTCGTGGGATTGACACTAACCTAATAGTTGGGTTTTTTACTTGACACAACCCCTTATACTTCTGTATGGAACTGTAATTTGAGTGTATCAAATTTTAGCGCCGCTGCCGAGAATAGTGGGGTTTAAAGTAACTTTAATAACATTATTCAATTTTAGTCAACAATTTCATTATTTTATTTTATTCTTTTGTTTTTGTTTCTTTCAAGTCTAGCTCTATTGTATGCCAAGTACACGGAGCCGAGCAGAACCAATACTTCTATTCGATCCTGAACTAAATTGTACACATAGAAGAATGAATAATCAACAGAAACCATCTAATCTAGGTGATGGGATAATTCTCCAGAGCCACCACTGGTTGATGCTCATAATTAAGTGGTTGTGGAAAATCTGGCTGAGGATGCTTGGAGGATGCAACATCCTGTCCCATACCCTCAAGAGTTATATACGGGCAACATTAACATCAGTGATTCTTATAGACCACTTGTCCTACCTCCTTTACCACAGGGTAACACATTCATGGTAAGTAGTAGCTTGATGCAGATGCTCACGCAAGAAGTTTGTTTTCAAGGATACCATATGAGGATTCACATGCTCACATTACAAAGGATGTCGGTGTGCAAGAGTTGTACAGGGAGGCAAGACTAAGATATAAACCTTATCAGGTTTAGAGTGTTCCCTCTTTCAATGATGGGAGAGGCTGAAATATGGTTTACGGAGTTGCCCTATAATTCTATATATACTATGGATCAGTTGAGGGATGTGTTCCTAGCATGGTACTACTCGGTTTCCAAAAATCTCAACCACAAAGATAGAGTGAAAAACTTTTTGGCTACCTGGGTAGTCGGTGAGTAGCTCTTGGGAAAGATTTACTAGTTATGTGAGAGGTGTCCCAAACCACAACATTTTTGATGAGTCATTGAATGATTACTTCTATCAGGGGCAAAATGATAATAATTAGGCGGTGCTTGATACTATTGTGTGTGGTTTTTATGGTGTGTGAAAATATTTAGAGATCGTAAAGAAGTTGGAGAAAATCTCTCGCAACAATAAGGCTCGGAGTACTACGAAGTCGAACACCAGGGGAAACACCTTCGCAGTGCAAGCTACACGCATTCCGACCAAAGATGAGATTTTCGAAGAGATTGCTCAAATGAGAACTGAGCTTGGGTTGGTCTTGAAACATGTCAGTGGAGGTGCAAAGAATGTTAATGCGGTGAATTACATGACTAAACCACAACCGCTTGCGGATGAATACTTATATAAAGAGAATTCTTATGCAGTGAATGATCAGACATTGGGTTTCCAACAGAACGCCCAAGCGTGACATCCCGCCACAATTTTTGCCTGATTTCGCATCCGAAAAGGGGCAGATTGCCCTAGAGTTATGCGGAAGACTCTAGAAAACTTTAGAACTCTCAAGCAGACTAAAGAAGTTCCCAAGGTAGTGTAAAATTTTCTTGAAAAAGGACCAAAGTCTAAATATTTTAGGGCTTATAAAGTAAATATTAAATGAACTTTAGTCTCTAGGAAGTAGTATAAATATAGGTTCCCCTCATTTGCAAAGGAACCAAGCAAATTTGTAAGAAATTCTTCCAAGCAATACAAAAGCCTTCTTAAAAAGCTCTCTTTCTTTTCTTTCTAAGTATTCAAAGAATTCTCTTAGAGATCTAAGTCTTAAAGGCTTACTTGAGCATACAAGATCGTGAAAGATTCGTTAGTAAGTTTTCAAGTGCCGCACGTAGTGTGACCAAATACTCTTAGTCCGTGACAAAGTGGTATCAGAGCGAGGTTTGATACTAAGGGAATGGCTATCGAAGGATACATAAACGGCGCTAGTACCACGAATGTCCATATGGATGGTTGAAAGAAGAACCAAAAGGGGAAGAAACATCAATAAGGTAATGAGGAGGTGCTGCCCGAGCTCAAACCTAGAGAGGTGCTAACATCTCACCCAACCTCGATTGTCGAGGAAAGTGATGAAGAAATAGGAGAAGATACCATAGACACTACCGCTGGATAAGAATGGGTTCCATGGATGGAAGTGGCAAGAAAAGCCGTCTATATCTTAGGTCGGCGCATGAACGTGACTGACAACAAGTTCAAGACCCTTGAGGACTTCACCTTTGAGGAGACCGAGAACATCTTGAAGGATTTGGAGGGACGCCAGCGGGCCGAGTTCGAGGTGAAGAAGTCCATCACTTCCATGGAGTTTTTTCTTATGGAAGTGCTTAACATGAAGGACATCATCGCTTCATTAGAGCGACATCTTACAGAAGCGCTTGGCACGATCGACACACTGAAGGTCGAAGTGAAAAAACTCAAGGAAGGCATGGAGGTTGGATGATCTGCATCACCTTACAATTATATTGAGGCCGGGGTCGAGGCTCCTAAGCCACCTATAATCAAGGGCGTCCCGTGACGCTCAAGAGGTTGAAAAGTTTCTATGGCACATGGAGAACTACTTAAAGTGTAGTCGGGTGAGAAGTGACGAGAACAAGATCAACACTACCATGTTGTACTTGTTCGACATGGCTATGCTATGGTGGATGTGCAAAGAGGCCGAGACTGTAAAGGCGATGTGCACCATTAACATGGTGGAGTGATTCCGCGAAGAATTCAAGAAAACCTTCTTCCCTAAAAACATCGTGTACGAGGTTAAGAGAATGTTCTGGGAATTAAAGCAAAAGGGAAGCACTCGAGCGTATATGAAGTAGTTCACAACTCTAACACTTCAAATTCCCATCCCCACGGATGAATACATGTTTTTCCACTTCATGGACATACTGCAGAATTGGGCCAAGACAAAGTTGGAGCGGCAGCAGGTCTAGACCATAGACGAAACCATCACACAAGTCGAGTCCTTGACAGACTTCAAGCATGAAGGACATAAGAAGGGGAAGGACAAGGATACAAGAAGTACTTATGCCAAAGGTGGTGGAGACCGTGGCCGAGGCAAAGAGTTGCAGGCACACCCCAAGTAGCAAGAATTCCACAAGCCGGATGACATGCGGTTTGGGTGCCAAAACTAGCCAAAGAAGCGTGCACAGGCCAACAAAGGAGATGGATGCTACATATGCGGAGGTAATTTACGAATTCCCTAGGTAATTTAGGTTGATGGAGAAAATATGATTTTCCTTAATTACATTTTGTCTAGCATATCTCATTATAGTGGAAACTTACCCTACTGCAGCGCTGCTACGTAGCGGCATCCCGCCCAATATAGCAGTACAAGTTCTAGATTATTCTTGTATTTTTATTTTTCTAAATAATGACAATTCTGGTCGTTACAGTGTTTGCGCGCATGTGTTTTCATTTTTGTTGAATACTTGTATGCATAGATGATAGAGATTATCACTGTAGTTTGATTCATCCAAAAAATTTTTTTGACTATGCTTGGTAATTATAAGGTTCAGCCCTAGTTATGCAAACATTTTAAGTTAATCTTCTTTAACATGCTTTGTCTTTATGAAAATTAATTTATATATCAATGAATTTTATGAAAAAGTAATATCTTCTTAGGATTTGTTGCCACAGTTTTGTAAATCTTCCTTTTCGTTGATCTGCTATCACATGCTTATACTTAAGAAGAGGATCTATAAAAAATATTTGTAAATATTTCACTTGTTCTATAAAGGGAAAAAGTACGATCTCTCTGGCTTCCGTTTTATCATTTGTTGTCTTGGTTATCTATATCTTCCCTCTTTAGAACATCTTTTGATATGGATTTCCTTGAGCAGAGGGTCTATTGTAAATAATCTCTCCCTCCCAAGGTTAGGGTGAGGTCTACGTACAATCTATCCTCTTCAGATCCTACTTATGGGTTACACTAGTTACGTTCTATGTTTTTTTTTGTTATGTAAATCTTATGTAAGACCCAAAAATGAGATATGGTAATGGAGACAAAAAATATTTTATTATGGTTTCTGAGGTCCTAAAATGGCTTAAAATATGGTTTAGAGGCAGTGTGTAAAGTTTGAAGTTATTTGGAAGTCGAACGTCAAGGGACGATCAAAATGTTCGACGACTAGTCACCTATGTGTCTCATGTGTCCATGCGTGTTTATAAATGATTTGTCATGATCTTATTACATATTTAAATGAGTTATAATGATTTTGAAATATATTATATGGATTTTCGAGATGTTTGGAGGTTAAACGACCAAGAACGTCGAAGGCGTTTAAAAGATTACCTTTAAGACGCTCAACATGTTTCTTGATGAGGCCTAGCCTGTTTGGACTATTTGCAGGTGTTTGATTTTTGTTAAACTTATGTGTAAGGTATACAACTTTTTAAGGGTTGTATTTACGTTTGAAACATCTGGGTACGACTTATAAAGGGCCCTGCAAAGGGCCGCACAGGAAGAACCCAAGGTTGGTTGAGACGCTGCCTAAGCAGTGTTAATCAATTCACCAAATGACGACCTATTGGTCAACCAAAGGCCCGTTGGTGATGTGTCATCAGATGGTACTTAGCTTGATCAGGTATCAACCCAAAATTTTGATAAGGACCAGTCTAAGGAAACCAAAGGACGACTCGTACACTGACCTACGACCAGTAAATTGCTCCGTCAATGGTTGCCTGTAAACAGGTGCCTGCGTCAGTTTCATTTAAGGGGTGAATGGAAAATACACCCTGCTTCGTAAACTGATTATAATAGGTTTATTTAGCTACTTTTGGGTGTGTATAAGTCATCTAACACGTGAAGAACCCATTCCAAAGCCTCTCCCGAGAATGGAACATTTTCCCTCCAAAATATTCTCCCTAGAAACCACCGTTGATGGTGAAGCTCCAGGACAGCTTGGATCTTTGTTTTCCATGGATGAATCACAATGTTTTATAGGTTTTAATCTAGACAAAGTTATGATGAAACTTCATCTGTATTTATCCTTCCATCTATAGATTTAATCTCAATGTTTTTAAAAGAGTTTGCATGATCAAAGTTATTCTTCTTCATTCTAGGCATGGTGTATTTATTAAATTGATTTCAAAAGCATAATATGAATGTATTGATCATTATCTACTGCTTTTGACGTGATTTTCAAATCCTATTGCATGATGAACCATGCTCTTTCACAAACTCGATTTTAGCCTATGTGTGACTTATAAGCATGTTTAATTGTGATTCAATTATGTTAATATGCTTATGTCTACTGTCTAGTATGTATATTGATGGGTAATTATTTATTAGTTATCAATGTGAATCCTTGTATGAATATTTGAACAAAACTTTCCTATGTTATATGAGTTCACAGTAAATACGTATTCATGGTGCTTGTTATGAAAATTTGATTGGGTAAAGATCATTGTATCTACTGTTTTAAGTGGATATTATGGATGAATTTTAAATAATTAATTTCATGTTGATCAAGGTTTGTTATCCTGTGATTTTTCTACTTTCTATAGATGTCTTAAATAACAAGTTCACTATAATCTAAAGGTTATAGCAATTGTTATAGAATTTTCTATAGATTATCTTTTCCTTATCTACTATAATGATGATATTAATGGATTGTGGGTTATGAATTCTTGATGATCAAACAAAGGAATCTAGACATGAATTGATCTAGGTTCTTCTAGTCTACAATTTGAATGTTTTAAAGAACATTATGCGATCTTAATTCTAGAGTAGATGAAGCATAATTTAGATTTGATTTATATCTATTTTACTACTTCCCTAAATATAAATTATTGGTATATGATGATTGATGAACTAATCTGGGGAGGTTAGTTGAAGATCTAAGACTCTCTACTTCCTAGTACATGTGAGATGCCTTGTATTATGTTACAGTTTGATCTTATAGCGAGTTGTACATTGTTTCTTTTATGATTACATTACATTTATATACTTCCCTATATATGAGTAGTTGATGAACAAGATGTATTAATTAATGATGATCAAAGGGTGAGAAATTGGTAAGAATGCTTATCTGTCTACTTCCCTTATAGTATTGTAGTTGATGAAGACTTGTATGGCATTGTTGTGGTATGGTCCACTTATGGTGGAGGTATTTACTTTATTGTCATTATATATGTGTTGACCATGGTCTTGAAGACAAATGGATGAATATATGAACATGTGCTTATGATGATACTATGAGATGATTATGCCTACTTTCCTATTCTTGTTGTGATGTAGGGTGTATGACTATTGTATGAGCATGTGTATATCCATGTTAGGGTAAAGAATAGGTCCTTCCATTGATGATTAAAATGGTTAATACTCCTTTACCTATGTACCCCTATGTGAATTCATGAATAACACAAGTTAGGAGTCTTAAATGTAATATGAAGTTGACTTGTCTCCTATGATATTGTGTGTTGTGTGGTTTATGCTTGATACAGTATTATGGTCTAAGAGGGTGGATGCCTCAATGTGTGTTGATAGCCATTATGTTATCAAGTTTATGAATGTACACACACACTCAATTTACATGCATGTTACAAATAGTATAGGTAATGGTGTCTAACTGAAAGCTAACTCTCATATTCACTAGTGTCTACTATTATGCATGTTAATATGATTTTGATGAAAGCTTGATATGTGTTTATTTATATAGGATGACTTGATAGTTGTTCTAGTATGGGAAGGGTATGGGACTTTGCCTATTCATTGCACATGTGTACGTTGATAGTATAGTTCTAGTTTTGGTTTCTACATGTATGAATATGTATGTATGAACATGTGTGTCTTAATGTGTTATGTGAAAGGTTTGCTCATATATATGTATACGCACACATGTATGAAGACCTAGTCAAGAGAGGAGCCATGAATGGTGTGTTCATGTGTACCCTAAATTAGATGATGATTTACATATGCTATGTTCGTGTGAAGGGATTCTTTACTTGATTTAGGTTGATGAACTTTCATCTATGACCTATGATTTAAGCATATAAGGGGATGATTCTCCTAAACTTATGCTTTATAAAATTAAAAAATGTAATAAAGGTTTTCAATAAAGGTAACTTAGCTTAGCACCGAGTGAACTTTAAATTGAGTTGTGTCCCTTCCTATGGTAGGATTGTAGGTCACCATAAATCTCATGAGGTGGATAACGCCACAATTCCTCATTAGTGATAAATAGGGTTTCCTTATGTGAATAAATACAATACATAGTCTTTGCATAAATTGGGTTTTTACATGTTCCTCGAAGTTCCATAAGTATGTTGCAACCACAGGATACTAGCTAGTGGATCCACCTAGAAAGCTATGTCACATTTGGTTCTACTTTGGCCGGTAGACCACCTTCTTTTGATGTGGGATTTTATTACACTGGATTCCATGTTTAGCTTCACATGGTCTATGTCGGTTAAGGCAATAGTTTCCCTAAAGTAAAATGGACAAAGGAAGTAAATGACTAGGACCCTAACTTGAATGACTTATGGGAGGTTACTAAGGATAGGTGGAAGTAACGAACAAATCTAGACATTGCACATGTAGCTCCTTAGGAAGTTCTAGGAAGGTATTCTAATGCATGTCACTATGTATGTGTTCCTTATGCATGACATTGTAGTATTTGTGTTCTTTTTATGGGATGTGCATGATATAAGTCTTTATGCATGATGTTGATCTTGTTAACTATATGATGAAGGTCTTGACCTAACTATGATTATGTTGTATTCTGCTTCTATGATGATATGTATTGGCTTGTATAAGTAGTATGTATGGTTTTCCTTGTGTTCCTAAGTTGATGCATTGCAACAAGTATCAGTTAAAGATTTCTTTGGAGGCTAATGAAATAAAATAAGGAGTTCATTGCTAAGAAGAACGAGCTCACTCTAAAGTGACCTCAAATGAGACTTAAATTCTATATGTGATTTTTGATTATGTTTTGCCTTTGATTGTGTTTATATTAAGTATATGAATGATATAAATTCTAATTTTTAAATTTTTTATAATGATTTAATCAAAATGGCATGATGTATGATTTCAAGAAAATGTCCCTTTTAATTGCATGTTTTTGCATGAAAGTCATACTTAGTGCATTCTTGTACTAATGGAATTCTTCTCTACTTTTTTCAGAAATTGTAAGTTATGGATGCTTAAATGATCTCTATAGTTGAGGATCTTGATATGTATTTCCAAATCTCAAGGAAAGGGGTCCTTAAGTCCCAAGGATTCCCTACATGTCTTAATGTAAAAAGTTTTAAAGATGTATTATAATGTTGTTGAGTCAAAGATTGCAAAGAGACTTAGGTTATAAATATATATTACAATTTATGTTTTTATGTATATAAGCAGTAATTTTTTTAGTACTTGATTTTCTATGAAAAGTTTTAGATTTTCTGTTTAATTTACTATATCGATACGATGAATGATTACTATGGGCTTGTATAAGGCATCTGAGATGTCAAGTACGCCATGTTAGTTCTAGGGGGTGCTCCCCGGATGTGACAAACATGGTATTAGAGCACGGTTTGAAAAAGTGGTTTAGGGTCCAAGAATTCTCATATTTGCCACGTCTAGTAGAGTCTTGTATCATCGGTTGTGGGTCGCGACACATCAAACGGTATGAGAGGATATAGGACGATAGAGTTTACCTTCTTCATCATTCTCATAGCGTGCCATAGAACTTAACTCTATAAGATCTCTCCTTTTTATTTCCTTGTCCGGTGGTCTTTTAGATGTGATTGCTTGGATGAGATTATTCTCTATGCTTGAGGGAGAAAAGGTGAGTTTAAATGTTTATATAGGTTTTATTGTTTGAATGAGTATTTGTGAAGGTGACTTTTGGCATATATTATGATGTGATGCCAATTAAGGGTATATATGAAGTATATGTAAAATAGCATGTTATGTTGAAGAATATGTATCATTATATGGTGAAAGCGTGCTAGATGTTTTTTTGGTTTCCATGAGTTCTTATGGAATGATGTGTTCCTATATGATTTTAAATGATGGTAGCCTAATACTATGATTTCAAAATGAAATGCTTAGTGAATACCTTTGGAAGCATGCTACCCTAAAATTATGTACTTAAAGGTTTTCAATGTTTCCTGTTTTATGCATGTGTTCCTTGATAAGTTTTATAGTATGGATTGGAGATCTTTGCATAGACTTTATCCTTGATGTCATGATAGTATGCTTGTCATGGTAATGTTTTCTTGGACCATACTGAGGCTTTTTGGTCAACCAACGTCGCGTTGGTGAGGTCTCATCGATTGGTACTTAGTTTAGGCAGATCTCAACCCAAATCTTGCCTAAGGACCAGGTGAGGAAAGACAAATGACGACCCATAGACTGACCTACGTCCAATCAATTGCACCGCTGGTGTTGGCCTTGAAACTGGTGCCTGCGTCTGTTTCATTTAAGGGGTGAATGGTAAATTCACCCCACGTCATAAATTGATTTTAATAAGTTTATTTATCTACTTTTAGGTGTATTTAAGTCATTCAACACGTAAAGAACCCATAACAAATCCTCTCCCACTAATTGAATCTTTTCCCTCCAAAATATTACCCCTAGATACCACCATCGATGGTGAAGCTCAAGAACAGCTTAGATCTTGGATTTTCATGGATGAATCACGAAGTTTGAGAGTTTTTCAAATAGACAAAGGTATGGTTATCCTTCCTGTCTTGTTATCCTTCCATCTAGAGAGTTAATCTCAATGTTTTCAAAATAGTTTGCATGATCAAAGTTCTTCTTCTTCATTCTAGCCATGTGTTCTTTCTTAAATTCATTTCAAAAGCATCATCTGAATGTATTGAAGATTATCTACTTATTTGGACGTGATTTTCAATCTTATTGCATGATGAACCCATGCTCTTTCACAAACTCGATTTTAGTGTATGTGTGGCTTTATTATCTTCATCTTATACATATCAAAGTGTGATTCAATTATTTTATATTCTTATGTCTACTATCTATTATGTATATTTATGGTTAATCGTTGATGAATTATCAAGCTCAAGGAAAAGACTCCTTAAGTTCCAAGGATTCCCTACTCATGTCCTAATGTAAAAGGTTTAAATATTGTATAGTTATGTCTTATGTTTTAAGGGTCATGTCCCTAAGTATTCTAATATTGTTGAGTCTAAGATAGGAGATATACTTAGGGTCTAAATATATATTACGACTTATTCTTTAATATGTATAGGAAGTAAAGTTTCTAGCATGTGATGTGCTGTGAAAAGTTTTAAATTTTCCGCTACAATTACTATGTTGATGCGATGAATGATAAGTATGGGATTGTATAAGACCTACAAGAGGTCAAGTATGTCGCGATTGGAATCTAGAGCCAAGACAAGACCAGCGTCGTTGACCTCTCAGAGGTCGCAAACAAGCCTACACACGTCATTACTACTTCATCTAGGTTAATTTTAGTTTAAAGTTTGAAACTTTTTGTTTCTTAACATGCTTACTAAATATTATACAATAGAAATAATTTTTCACCATCAACCATATAACAGTAAGATCATCAAATGAAAGAAACAGGTTAGTATGACGATAAAGATGTACATGCCAAAATGGCACTAATACATTGTTTGAGCAAAAACGGGAAAGAAACGCTAGTGGAACATACTCCACTACCTCATTCCTACAACTACTCTAGAATGTAAATGTTTAATAATCCTTGAACTAATGAGGGCCTACCAAGTCGTGATGAATACTCGACGTCCTGATAACTGCAGTGTTGATCCTGTAGCTCTAGCATAAACCTGTGCCTGCACCTAAAAGTTTAGAGTTGTATACGGTTAGAACAAACTTGTACTAAGTATGGGTATATGAAAGAACACACCAAATTTGGATAAGGAAAGTTATGCCATGATAGTAACATGCATCATCATACTTAACATTTTGCAGACAACACACAATAGCATACACATATCGCATATCATAATTTTTATAACGCATAACGTTGTTCATATCATTCATTTGTATTCCGTAAGACTTTGGAATCATGGACTTGACATTAAGACTTCCCAAAAATAATGTCTAAACATATGGGACCTCAACTAGGGAGTCTACTATAGAAAACACATAGTATGTTTCTTTAATTCATACGCACTTCATTCCATTTCATTCATGGGCCAGCGTAAACACCAACTATACCTAGGATGTAGTTTAAGAAATTCATCGGGTTTGTTGTGCAATGACCAAGAATAACTTAATGTCAATACTTGAGTCTAATTCACCTCTTGATTATCCTATCCTAAAACCTTGGTATCGTTCGTTTCATTATCTACATCTTTTGAGGTTGGGCCCACACCGAGAAGAGTTTGAATCACCGGTAAAAGAGACCGAAAACATGCTAGCGTACATGGGAATTGAACCATGCCAAATCCCTATATTGGCATTATACGTTCAAAGACTAGGATATATAAGGAGACACATACCCGGCATGCCGGACAATCTTATCTCATGAGATTTACGTGAAGCTCCGCCCTTCCTTAAAAGAATGCATCACCGCTCATGGTTAGTCTATCGATGTCAGTATAAAGTTCCATTACATTAAACTCATACGTCATAGAAACTGAACTTCTAGTACGAGGACATCATATCTCAATATATGATTTATCATCTAACCATTAGTATTAAGTGTATTAATCTCAATACTTTCAATAGAGTGTTCATAGAGACTGGTCTCTTCAATAACTTTACACTCTCATAGGTGAGTATGTTTTGGTAATATTTACTTAGGCTCATTTTTAGATTGCTCTCATCTTTTACATTAGCCTCATACCATGTTGTCACCACATTCATCAACATTAGCACTTTTACTCTTAATAATTACGAACCCCTTTTTACGTGAATGTTCATTTCATCATATGTCGATGCGCTTGGCCATTTGTGTATTTCACACTCTTACTTAACCCTTCTAGAGTTTCATCATTTCATCGTATGCCAATGCACTTGGCCATTTATTATGTTTTACACTCATACTTAACCCTTCTAGGGTTACATCATTCTATTACAAACATATTACGTTCACTTATTTTTAAACGTATGTTAGTTGCTAGAAAACAAGTTATCCCCTATAAACCTATATAGTTGAGGGAAAACCGAGGGTTTACCCGCAACTTCTATCCATGAATCCTCTTTTGTTTAGTTACGGTACTAGAGTGAATCGTCTCTTGTTCTACGGTCTAATATATTTGTCGAAGAGATGATTCTCTTGCAGTGGATACGGGGCATGCCCTTGAGTCTATTGATTCAATTCCTAGAAAGTCCTGACTCTCTCCTTCACTTAAAACACAGCATATTATGATTCTCAATTTCTTCTTTTGAAACATCAATGGGTCTATGCATACAAGCCATAAGTCTTCATTTATAGTTCGTTTAAGCGATTCATATCTTCATAAGATTATGTAGTACAAGACTTATGCATCTTGTACGTATGCCAAGATCTCGATTTCAATCTAAGTGGGCAACATTATTCTTGAAGATTTAACTCACGTATGATTTATGCATCTATACAAAATTATGGAAAGGAAACCCGGTTTTCAAATCTCTCGAACAACACTTAAATTTTTCTATTCATTTTGGTTTGATCCATACGGCTTAGGGACATAAGTTCGAGCCCCAATTCCTTATTCTTCTTTTTTTCCATAATTTCTCTCTTCATTTTTCGTTTAATGGAACTAAGAGGATGTGTGATTGAACACCCACAACCTCATTTACTTTTTATTTTCATTGCCTATAAATTTCTCTCCTTTGGCCGAGGGTTTGTGGGTTCGAACCCCCTCAGCCCCTCTTTAGTTTCTTTTAATTTTTCTACTTAAATCTTCCTACGAGGTCGTGGGTTCGATTCCCACACCTCACATTTTTTTTTATTTTAATCTTTCTTAAATCTGATTGAGAGGTGGTGGGTTCGAATCCCACTCCTAGCATTTCTTATTTTCTTCTTTTAAGTTACATTTTTCAGCCAATACCATAGTTCGAATCCCCTTCACCACGTGTCTTTATACTTCTTTATTTTCAAGGTATTTAACATAGTGAGGTCACGGGTTCAATCCTCCATGACCTCACTTCTTTTAATTCTCTTTTGTCAACATTTTGAACCCTCTGATGACCTAAATTCATCACTAGAAGCTGGAAATTTTCTTTTAATTTTTTAGCATTATTTCATCAAGTTACACCTTAGTTCTTCGGGGAATTTCGTAGTGCATTTAGAACATTTTAGGTGCATTTTCATGGATTCGTTTATACAAGAGATTATCCCTCAAATCAGCCACATTTCAACTCATATGAACATCAGATTTACATCAACATGTGTACATGTTATAAAGAACAATCATGCAATTTCAAGTGCTAAACCATGAACAATAGCCACAACAGCACACACATACACACGTAGTTACATTTTTGGAAGCATCAACATAAGTCACATAATTCAAAACATACATATAAACACGTAATCATCACGAAAACACGTTTCTTCCCTACCAGAAAACATAACCAACCTATGATTCAATGGGAGCTACTAACAGGGACATGCAACCGGGGAACAATCATGTCCGGATGAATGCTCGAATCACGTTGGAGTCCTTGAAAGCATGAATAACTGCAACGTGATCGTGTAGCTCTAGTTTCCTCGTGTGCCTGCACCTAAAAGTTTAGAGTTGTATAGGGTTAGTACACACTTGTACTAAGAATGGGTATATGCAATAACACACCAAGGACATGCATGAGTAAGATTAGCAATTTCCTAACAACATTTTATAGAAGGTCAATTTAGTGGACTTACCAAATTAAGATTAGGAAAGTGAGTGAGCTTTCCAAATTTGAATTAGGAAAGTAATGAGATTCCCAAATTTTGATTAGGAAAATTATACCATGAGAGTAACATGGATCATCATACTTAACATTATGCACACAACATACAACAACATACACAACGTTATTCTTATCATTCATTCGTATGCCATGGGACATTATAATCATGGACGTGACATTAAGACTTCCCAAAATTAGGGCTCAACATATGGGACCTCAACTACAGAGTCTGCTTTAAAAAAACACAGTGTCTCCTTCTTTCATTTATATGTACTTTATTTTATTTCATTCATGGGCCATTGTAAACACAAGCTATACCTAGGATGTTGTTTCAGACTTTCATCGGGTTCGTTGTGCAATGACCAAGAATGACCTAATATCATCACTTGAGTCTAAATCACCTCCTGATTATCCTATCCTAACACCTATGGTATCGTTCGTTTAATTATGTGCATCATTTGAGTCTAGCGTCATTCATTCGTTGGGAACTTTAACTTTAATCGACATAGATCATAGGAGCATCATGAAATCCACTGTCATGAAACCCCACACCAAAAAGAGGTAGAATCACAAGACAAAGTGACCCAAAACATGCTAGTGTACATGGGAATTGAACCCCTTTAGATCCCTATATTGGTAGTATTAGTTTGAAGACTAGGAAATATAAGAAGACACATACCACGCATGCCGAATAGACTCATCTAATTAGAGTTACGTGAACCTTCACCCTTCCTGAAAGAATGCATTACCGCTCACAGCTAGTCTATCGATGTCAGTATAAACTTCCATTAAATTCAACTCATACTCCATAGAAACTGAACTTCTAGTATGAGGACATCATAGCTCAATAGATGATTTCTCATCTCATCATTAGTATGAAGTGTGTTAATCTCAATACTTTCATTAGAGTGTTCATAGAGACTGATCTCTTCATTAACTTTACACTCTCATAGGTGAGTACGTTTTTGTAACATCTACTTAGGTTCATTTGAGATTGCTCTCATCTATAACATTAGCCTAATATCATGTTGTCACCAAATTCATCAACATTAACACATTTGCTCATCATAATTAATCACCCGTTTTTACATGAATGTTCATTTCATCATATGCCAATGTGCTTGGCCATTTGTCTGTTTCACACTCTTACTTAAACCCTCTAGGGTTTCATAATTTAATTACTTAATAATAATTTCATCGTATGCCAATGAACTGGCCATTTAGTGTGTTTTAAACTCGTACTTAACCCTTCATAGGTTACATCATTTCATTACATACATCTTAGATTCACTTATTATTAAAATGTATGCTAGACATATGGGTCTATAAAAATAAGCCATGAGGCTTCATTCGTAGTTCGTTTAAGTGATTCATATCTTCCTAAGATTATGTAGTACAAGACTTATGCATCTTTTATGCATACCAAGATCTCGATTTCGATCTAACTGTGCAGCCTTATTCTTGAAGATTTAACTCACGTATGACTTATGCATATATAAGGAATTGGGGAAAGGGAACCCGGTTTTCTAATATCTTGAACAACACAAACATTTTTTTATTCATTTTGGTTTGATCCATACGACATGGGGACCCAAGTTCGAGCCCCAATGCCTTCACTTTATTTTTCCTTTTATTTCTCTCTTCATTTTTTGCTTAATGGAACTAAGAGGATATGGGTTCGATACTCCACAACTTCATTTACTTTTTATTTTCATTGCCTTTAAATTTCTCTCCTTTGGCTGAAGGGGTTGTGGGTTTGAACCCCCATAGCCCCTCTTTAATATCTTTTAATTGATCTCCCTAAATATTCCTAGGAGGTCATGGGTTAGATTCCCACGCCTCACATTTTTTATTTTACTTTTCCGTAAATGTGATTTGGAGGTGGTGGGTGTGAATCCCACCCCTCTCATTTCTTATTTTTTTTTCTTTTAAGTTATATTTTCCAGGCAACACCATGGTTCTAATCCCCTTCACCACATTTCTTTTTACTTCTTTATTTTCATGGTTTTAACATGGTGAGGTCACGGGTTCAATCCTCCTTGACCTCACTTGTTTTAATTAATTTTTTTCAACATTTTGAACCCTGTTAGCTGAACAAAATTCATCACTAGAAGCTGAAAATTTTCTTTTAAATATTCAGCATTCTTTCATCAAGTTAAACGTTAGTTCTTAGGGGAATTTCATAGTGCATTTAGAACATTTTAGGTGCGTTTACATAGATTCGTTTAGACAAGAAATTATCCCTCAAGTCAGCCACATTTCAATTCATATGAATATTACATTCAAATCAACATGTGAACATGCAATATAAAGAACTATCATGGCATTTCAAGTGCTAAACCATGAACAATAGCCACGACAACACACACGTACACACGTAGTTACATTTTTGGAAGCATCAACATAAGTCACATAATTCAAAACATACATATAAACACATAATCACCACGAAAACATGTTTCATCCCTAGTTTTCTACCAGCAAACATAACCAACCTATGATTTAATGGAGCTAGTGATAGGGACATGCAACGGGGAACAATCCTAGTTTTTGGAATGAATATTCTGCACCTTAAGGGGTCTCATCGGAAAGGGACCAAGAGAGATGAGAACCCATACCATTTTGATGTCGACTTGTTTCCCAAAGAACTCCTCCAAACACACATCCAACACTAAAATATCAACAACAAACTCGACAGAAAACATTCTCTTTGTCTACGTGATTGATTAAATTTTTTTATTCTTATATTTTCATGTGAGTTCTTCAAATATGAAGAACTTTAGTTTACCTACTGTTTTAAGAGGTATTTTGGCAGAGGAAACGTGAATGGGAGTTATAGAGACGTGAGAGAAAAGAGTTTTCTTAGGCTTAGGAGTCTAGTTTAGGACTTAGTCAAATAAGGTTTTACTTAACTATTAAAAATCTGATTTACTTTTATTTTAAATAACATAATAAATAACTATTATGAATAATTTACATTAATTGAAAATCAGAAATTAAAAATAATTTAATTCATTGCATCCGCCTAGGTTCGAACCCGCGTAGAGCAAAACTTCACTTCAAGAGCCCAATTTTGGCCCTAGCTCCCCAAAATGCCCCTCCACCTTATTAACTAAATAATTAATTATATATTTACATTAATTATGATACTAAGCTTAGCCTAGAAAAATACCATTTTACCCCTTGACCCTCCAAACCTAAGATTTTCTAATTTTAAGACCGATAAAAAGTCCTTCGAGTAAATCTTCGTATTCGAGAGTCCTACATGGTTGGACCCAACCTTTCCTAGCTACACTAACTCCCCAAGTTCGTTGGCTTTAATGTATTAGGGGTTCATAGGTCCGTTTCTACGCGTATCAATCCGTGTGAACCCGGTCTAATCGTTGGCATTCTAGACACGTTAAGCATCACTTAGCATATCCATTTTTAAGGTTGTTACAAAGTAAGCCATGTTACTTATAGGGGGTGATCCCAGGATGTGACATCTTACCTCTTTTGATGTGTTCTTATATGTTCATCCTTCAGCCGAGAGTCTACTTGAAATAGTTATAGGTAGAGGTGAGGTCTATGTTTATTCTACCCTCCCCAAACCTCAGTTTTGGGATGACACATATCTTCTCTCTCTCATAGGCTTTTTCTTGAGCCTAGGGCTATTAAAAAACTTTTGTACCTCCCAAGGAAGGGGTAAGGCATACATATATTATACCATCCCCAAACCATTAGTGGATTACACAAGGCATGTTGTTTTTGTTGGTTCTATAAATCATCCAATTATGTGGAGACAATAAGAAAATGATTGATGTACATAATTTTTTTGACGTAGATTACAAAGAGAAGCGAAGTGATACATACCTACTATTAATATAAATTGTGAAATAATGGTAATATAATAATAATAGTAATAATTATAATGAAACAAAGAATTGTAAGCACTCTAAATTAAAAAAATTGGTGCACAAAGGCTCTCGTTCTGTGTCGGATCTAAGAAACAAGTCGAGTTATTAATACTTCTAATTTCGTATTAAAACTGTGGATATGTGTAAAGTTTTTAAAATAGTTAGAAACCATGAGGAACTTACTTTTCTCTCCTAGAAAGAATAAAGAAGAAATTTAAAAATATATTTAATATGTTACGTTTGTTCAATATGCCCATAGAGTATATATAACACATAAAACCTATGATATTGTATAACAATTTTTTTAATTTCTAATTTTATTTAATCAACGAGATTAAAGTAAGATCCTTGTATTATCTGACCGTCTTCCAAAATTCACACACACCGGGAGATTTAACGTGTTTTCACACAAATTGGATCCTACACATAACGAAAGTCTTAGTGCATTGGTCTGGTCATTTATAGTGATTGTTGTTGTTGTTGGTGGTGTTTTTGTTGTTGTTGTTGCTGTTGCTGCTGCATTTGTTGTTGTTGTTATTATTGTTGTTGTTGTTAATATTACTATTATTTTATAATTATTTTTGCACAGCTGAAGAAAATTGAGCGGAATTTGAAAATTAGGAACCATTCTATGTTTGAGAAAAATATTGGTCTGTTTGTTTTTCTGGTTAAAAATTTGATATTTCTGTTATAGCAGCCACTTCATTTAGTTCTTGACATAATTACTTATCTATATTGTCTTATTTGCTAGGCTATGTGCACTGAATTATTTTCCAATCTTTTTAAATATTAATAGGAATTATTGTGTATGTATTGACAACATATACATACAGGCAAAATTTTCCGCAACTTTTGGATGACTTTTATTTGGTGCTTCTTCATTTGGAATGTAATATAATTGATGAATTTACTATCTTAATTTCTAGAACTGTGGGCTTACATGTGTATACACATAAATTCCTATGATTGTAACTACATAACTATTGGTAGGCACATACATGTGAATTGTTACAAGAGTGTAGTATTTAATAGCGATGTAATGTCTATTGAGATGAAATTCAGCAAAAAAATAAACATTGCTACACGAGATCAACTAAATAAAAAATATCTAATGATCTGATCAATAAATCATAATACTTAGTGGTGTTGTTGGAACCTGGTTGCCTGATTATGAAGTTCTTATATGTCTATTTGTGTAAAGGGTTCTGGATATTTATTTACTCAAGATATCAAGTAACTTTTACTTGTGCTGCAGGAAATAACTTTTTTGAAATTGGAGATATTAGATCTACAAGGTTGCGTTAAAATCCACCAAAACCTAATCCGGTGATCTTCAAGTTGCACAGATCTATTTGAAGTCGGCTAGCTTTAGACCCAAATAGATATTTAGTTAAAATAGATTTTCCTTTTAGAAACATTTATATACAGTACTAGCTATAAATACACGTATTTACTATTGCCGGTAAATATAATGTAGGGGCGGTTATTTTATTGGCTCAAAATAATCATCGTAAAATTATTTATTTATTATAGTGTAGTAGTTGATAATCTCACCAAAAGAATTAACTAGCATCATATTTTTAAGCTATTAAGAAGAGTGAGTGGGTGGTGTAAAGTTTGTTTCTCAGGAGGTTTTCTATTCTAAAAAATTGAAACATCTTATTAAAATGAATGAATTTCAATCAAGTTTATTATATATATAACAAAACATATATTCTTCAATAACACTTAAAAAGGTCTAATATTAATCAAGTTTTATAATTTGTGTCAGTTAAAATATCCCTCACTTTGATTGGGATAATTCCCCACCTCCATGTGAACAAAGGAAATGAATGAACGCAACATTATTAAAATATCACTAAGCATAGTCTCATA
Source organism: Solanum arcanum (assembly GCA_027789145.1). NCBI lineage: Eukaryota > Viridiplantae > Streptophyta > Magnoliopsida > Solanales > Solanaceae > Solanum > Solanum arcanum. The sequence continues at coordinate 33,584,724 of CM050941.1, read as the reverse complement.
AATTGCATTGCATAGAAGAATGTTGACATTATAGAATTGACTAAGATCGACGAATATATGTGTCATGATACAATCGTGCTTTTTATGTGGTGGTCATTCTGATAATATTAAATGTAGAACTTTATTTTTTGATACAATAGCGGTCTTTTAGTTTTTCTACTTTAGTAAATATGATGTGAATATTGTAAGGGCGTAAATCTCCAATAGGGGGGTTTATTAAAGTGCACATTTTTTTTTTCAATTTTTGATAGATCATTTTCACACAAATTTCATAAATGGGTAAAATAGATGAATAATCACTCAAAATGACACTAGATGTGCAAATGACCATGGCTTTATTACAGGATACCATACCCCCGAAAATCTGAGCTAGCACAAAGAAGTTTAAGGAAAAGACAGGTATGTTATGTGACAAAAATAAAGTTGATTTTTGGAATATTAAAGATTATATAGTATAATTTCTATAATAGTCTAATGTAGTATCTGGAATAATTATTTTAAAGAAATATCTAGATATTCTAGAGAAATTACCTTAAAGAAATATCAAGACATTGTAAAGAGTTAGATGCTTGTAGTATATGATAGAATAGTCTAGATGTTGTAATATCTAGAACCAATCTACAGAAATATAAATAGGGTTATCTTAGTCATTTTTGTACAACCTAAGAAAAAAGCCAATTTTAATAGTCCTGTTCTATAACAAAGTTCTTTTTATCCAATATATTATTTCTCCTATAGCTTCTTCTTCTTTAATTGAATCTTCCTAACATAGTTTACGGTCTTGGGCTAGCAGAAGAGTGCTCTGATTATACTTTTCTTCAAAACTATTCTCTTCATGTTAGGCTAAATATACAAGTTTCAACGTACTTTAAGTATCTTGACTTTTTTTCACTCTGTTATGATTTTTTTGTTATTGTATCTTGTTTTGAGGTTGTTCTTATACTTAATTTTTAAAGCTTAAATATTGTAATCTCAATATTTTATCAGCTAGTCTATACCCTCTCTTTTTTCCTCTTCCATTTACTTTTATTATACTCAAAGCATTTAATTTTACTTGATTTACTCCAAGGTTAGTGTGGACCGATCTCTACTTCTATAGGAACTTTTGGGAAAGGAAAACCTTTCGTGGTGTGAACCTCCCTACGTTGTTTCTTCCGTATGTTGTTTTTTCGGCTATAGATTTTAATTTTAGTGAAATATAACCACAACTTATTGAATATTCTGTCTTTATGTTAATATGTAAATAGATCTTTAGTTTTGACTATATAAGATAGAGATGCTGGGATGATGTGAATAAGGTTTACTATGTGGTTGAACTAGAAGTTTTTGGTTTTATCGGCGATTGAAGATTTTTAAGATCGTGTCTATTTAAGAAAACATTTGCAACACTTTAGGTAAATAAACAAGTATAATAATAAGCTTTTGAATCTATCTAAAATTACAAGTATGAAATTAATTTCTTTGCCAAATCTAGTTTACTTTTCTTGATAGTGTGTGTGTAGGGGGAGGGGGGGGGGGGGGCGTGTGAGAGTTTTCCTTTTCATTGAATACTTGTATATATATATGATAAAGTTTATCACTATAGTTTGATTCATCCTAAAGCTTTTTTTGATTCTGTTGTTCTTTTTCCATCAGGTTCTGCTAGAGTTGTTCTTATATTTTGGTTAATCTTCTTTAACATGATTTGTGTTTTTTCAGAATTGTGTGTAGATATTTTTTTTTATAAATGAAAAATAATTTGCAAAAAAATATAAAATGATTGATTCAGATATTGATTTTGAGGTAGATTCTAAAGATATGCAAAGTGATACTCAGCTACTTTTAATATCGATTATGAAATAATAATAATAATAATAATAATAATAATAATAATAATAATAATAATAATAATAATAATAATAATAATAATAATAATAATAATAATAATAAAAATGAAAGAAAGAACCCTAAGAACTATAAGTGAACAAACTGGTGCACTAAAGCTCTCGTTATGTGTAGGATCTATGAAAAAAAGTCAAGTTATATAGACTAGTAATGACATGTTTAGACAATCGATATGCGTAAAATTTTGATGAGAGTCAGACACCACGAGTATTGTACATTAATCTCGTAGATAGAAAAAAAATAGGAAATTTTGAAAAAATTGTTATACAATATGTTAGGTTTGTTAAATATTCCTGTAGATTGTATAGAACATATAAAACCTAACATATTATTTAACAATATATTTTTTAGTTTCTAAGTTTATTCTATCTATAAGATCAAAGTAAGATTCTTGCTGAATCTAACTTTTTTCCAAATTTAATACATATCGAGAGTTCTAATGCGCTGTAACAAGTCTGTATAAGTCAACTTTTTTTCCCCTAATCCTACACATAATGAGAGTCTTAGTGTAAGAATATATTCATCTATAGTTCATAGGGATCTTTCATTCATTATTATTTTAAATATTATCATTATGCCACAATTGTTTTAGGAAAGCTCATGAGAATTGAGCGAAACTTGAAAATTAGGATCCATTGTAAGTTTGAGAAAAGCAATGATCTTTTAGTTTTTCTGGTGAATGAGATAATTCCTTTTTCTTGTGTTTTGCGAACTAAACAAAATTAAATATTGATGTTGCATGATTTGAATGACAAATATTTGATAATTTGATTTTTATTAATACTAGGTAAATTACACATGCTTCAAACGCGATTGAATATTTATATTAATCTTATATAGGATCATTCAATTACTTCAGGTATTTTGATACATACACTACTGTCAAGAATATTTCGTCTTTATGCAAAGTGTTCCTTTGAGGTCATAAAGTGCTATTTGTTTATTTATTTTTGTTTTTGCTGCACAAAAATATTAATCGTAGAGAGATTTTAAATATAAAAAAGAAATTCAAGAAAATCTTCATGGAAATAGTTAATGATAAGTAATTCTTTAAATATGACAACTAGCTCTTATTCAACATTGAAAGCTAACTCTTGCAGGTTGAGTTAGGGTCACGTGCCATATCTTTCAATGGTATCAGAGCCAGATTTATTCTCGTTTGGGCTTCAAGTTTACACGCAAGGTTGGTATGGGCATGAATGGGGGTGTTAAAGTTGATGAGAGTCTCTGATACCCTGTAAAAATATCACACATGAGCCTAACTCAACCTGAAAAAACTATCTCATTAGAGAAGGTTTGCCCAAGTATGAATGAAGAGACCACCACTCCATTCCTCGACAAATGTAAGACCTTTTACCCACATAACTAATGTTGGACTTTATACCCATTCTAACACCCCTCCCCCTCCTTTTAAACCTTTTTGTTTGTATTATACTAACTTATAAAAAATTATAGATTACAGTAATCTTGATATTTTTATGTCCTTAAATATTGATTAAATGCCCTAAAATAATTTTTTTTAAGTAACAAGTACAATGAGCTTTAGAATTTCTGTAGGGACACATCGCAGTGTGAAAAAAATCTCTTTGGAATAATTTATCTAGTTCTTTTTTCTTGATAATAGATGTATATGTGTGTGTTTGAATACTTATATACTTAACATGTAGGTTGATTCATCCAAAAGCTTTCTTGTATTGTTCTTTGATTTTTGATCATCAGGTTCTGCCCCTGTTGTGCCGACATTTTACGGTAATCTTCTTTAATATGCTTTTTGTTTATCAAAATTTATTTATTGAGATATTGAATTTTATGAAATAAGAAGAATCTCTTTTTGGATGTGTTTTTTGATTTGTTTCAAAGTTCTATAAATCTTCTCTTGACTTTGACATGCTTATCCTATAGTCGAGGGTCTATTAAAAATGTTTTAGTAAAAGTATGTAACGACCTGTTTAGTCGTTTCGAGCAGTAGAATCATTTGTGATAAAAACTGACTTGGTCAACGGATCACGCGACGGACCATCGCGACGGACATTGATGGACGCCGTCGTCCCATACTTGTGAAATTTCTCCTGTGGCTCTCTTCATTACCCTCGACGACAAGTAGGACGAACCGTCATAGGTACAACGGTCCGTCGAGCGTCTTTGTGACAAAACACTTAAACTCTGAAATCTGGGTACGGGGATCAACTCTCTGAACTTCGCGACGGAATTGCAGCACGGACCGTCGTAGATACGACGGACCGTCACAAACCTCTATACTGAATTTGACTCCCTTAACTTTATGACGGACCTACAGGACGGACCGTCGCAGGTATGACGGGCCGTCACGAGCTGCGTAACCCCGACTGGGTCGGACTTCTTGTAAAAGTCTTAAAGGGGTGTTTTGGACTATTCATGATTATAATTATTAAATTAGTGGGGTAAGTTTAATAATGTATTTACTTGGGGGTTAAAGGAGATAGCTTTAAAATAAATAATGGGTTACTTTTATCATAATGAATTATATGATAATTAGGGTAAAAGAAAAAGAATCTGGAGAACGAAAAATAAAAAGAACAGAGAGAGGGAGAACGAGCGAGAAAAAGGGAGAGGCGAAGGGAAAGCAAAGGCATTGAGAAGTATCTTGCTCGATCACAATTCTTCGGTGGAGGTTGGTTATGGTATATGCTAGTTCATAGTAAACTCTTAATAGCGATCGATATGTATTGAATGGTACTGTAGAGTCTTCTATATGCTTGATTGTGTGGTTCAATGTTGTGATTATGTAATTGTGAGGTATTAGCATGATGAGGCTGTTGGATCTTAAACCTTAAATCCTCTCTGTTAAGATGATGCCTTGACCTAAAAGAGGCTCGATGAACTAAAAAAATGAGATAAATGGATCGGAGTGTCACGTTCCCACACGTAGTATTAGGGGATCGGGTGTCACGTTACGACAAGTAGTATTAGAGGATCGGGTGTCACGTTCGGACACGTAGTATTAGGGGATCGGGTGTCACGTTCCGACACGTAGTATTAGGGGATCGGAGTGTCATGTTCCGACATGTAGTAGTAGGGGATCGGAGTGTCACGTTCCGACACAGTAATAATTGAAGAGAATAAATCTTGAATTATGTTAATATACTCAGATTCAAAGAACCTATTTTGCCAAATGAGTATGGTGTGGAGGCTTGAGTCCTCATAGGTGTGCTTGGTGTTGTTGCCAATGGTTCTTGTACTTGTTGTTGACACCTGTTGAGTATTATAGTTGATTTTATTTTATTATTCAGTATATATTGCTTTCTATTTTGAGTTGGCCGATGATACACACTCAGTACGTGTTCCGTGTACTGAACCCTACTTGTAGTTTTCTTTTTGTTATTTGTGGAGTGCAGCAAATGTACCATCGACTTCGACTCGTCCGCAACTCTCGCTAGTCTCCAGCATATCAAATTTCAGGGTGAGCTATTATTCCTAGCTCGGACTGGATATTCTCCTTCACGTCTTGATGTCTTGAAGTTCGGACATGGACCATCCCTTTTACTTATTTTAGCTTCTTAAATACTCATAGATATAGAAATTTGAGGATAGATGTTCTTGGTGTGATGACTTCCAGATTTTGGGGATAAGAGTTGATAAACTTTAGAATGTTTATTTACTGGTTATATTAATAAGATTTGAGTCTTCCGCATTATATTTTGTTCATTATGGTTGAAATATTGGTAAATGTTGGGGTTTACAATTGTTGGTTCGCTCACATAGTAGGATAAGTGTGGGTGCCACTCGCGGCTCATTTGGGTCTTGAAAAACATGGTATCAGAGCATTAGGTTCGTTGGTCTCATCATACAAGAACGACTCTAGTAGAGTCTTGAGGAACGGTAGGGGGACACCCTTACTTTTCTTTGAGAGGCTATAGGACTTTAGGAAAATTCCATTATTTCTTTTTTTCGTGCTATTACTTGGATCCAATTGGTATCTAGGTGATACAAATTGGTATCTGACATCCTCACTATATTTCGTAGATGGTTAGAACTAGAGAAACAACTGTGCCAACACAAACACCAGCAAGACAGGGTGCGTCTGAGCCAGCCACTGGGGCTGTAGCTCGAAGAGGAGCAGTGGCAAGAGGCCGTGGTAGAGGTCGCGGGAGGACGTCCTCTAGAGGTAGAGGACAAACACCTGGTCCAGCTAGTACTAGGGCGGTGACTCCTCCCCCGACTGATGAGGTAGTAGGAGAGGGTGAGGAAGGGGAAAATGAGAAAGTGCAAGATGAGAAATTACCACCCAACCTACCCTAGAGATGATTAACCAGGTTCTTACTTATCTTAGCGGGTTATCTGATCAAGGCAAGACACCTCCAGTGTTTTCTGCACCAGCAACTCAGGTTACGGGAGTAAAACATGCAGCTGTTGTGGCTCCCCGCATGGTGCCTCATTGGAAGTAGGCACGTTTCCTTGATTGACTACAGGGCTTATAATGACGAGTGATCGGCATGAACTTTTCACTAAGTTCTTGAAATTGAAACCTCCAGTCTTCAAGGGTGCTGAATCTGAGGATGCCTATCATTTTCTGGCTGATTGTCATGAGCTTATACATAAGATGGACATAGTAGAACAATTCGGTGTTGAGTTTGTGACCTATCAGCTTCAGGGAAATGCCTAAATGTGGTGGTGGTCGTATGTTGAGTGTCAACCAGCATAGGCACCACCTATGACTTGGGCATCATTCTCTAGCCTATTTATGGAAAAGTATATACCCCGGACTTTGAGGGATAGGAGGAGAGATGAGTTCCTGAGCCTAGAGCAAGGAAGGATGTCTGCAACTGCTTATGAAGCCAAATTTCGTGCACTATCCATGTATGCCACCCAGCTTTGCTTCAGTCCACAAGAGCGGATTCGTCGTTTTGTGAAGGGATTGAGGTTAGATATGCAGATCCCAACCTTACAGGTAGCTGCTGCAGCGAAATCCTTTCAGGAAGTGGTAGATTTTGTGATAGAGGTGGAGGGGGTATATCCAGACGACTTCACCATGGCATCGAAATCTAAGAAGTTTCGTAAAGGAGGTGAGTTTAGTGGTTCTTACTCCAGAGGGCAGAGTTCAGGAGGTTACCCAGCCCGACCTATTCAGTCTTCACTGCAGGCTGTAGCTGGGGGTCCATCGCAGACCAGTCATCATTTCTCTGAGTTTGGAGGTTATCCCCAGACTTTGTCATTCTCGCAGGGACCCATGATTGACTCCAGAGACTGTTATAGATGTGGAGAGAGTGGACATATTAGGAGGTATTGTCCAAAACAGAGTTATAGACCTCCAATAGTTAGAGGTAGAGGTGGTCATGGGAGAGGCCGCCATTCTGGAGGACGTGGTAGCCAAGGTAATGGTGGTCACCAAATCAGCCAGGGTGGCGGACAAGCTGGAGCTACTGCATTGCAACATGGTAGGGGCAACGGGCAGACATGTGATAGCGCTCATTGCCATGCTTTCCCCGGGAGGTCTGAAGCAGAGACATCTGATGTTGTTATCACTTGTAATCTTTTGGTTTGTGATTGCATGGCTTCTGTATTATTTGATCATGGATCCACATTTTCATATGTATCTTTCTCATTTGCTTCTGGTCTTGATTTACATTGTGATTTGCTTGACATGCCTATTCGTGTCTCTCCTCCGGTGGGTGAGTCTATGATGGTTGAGAAGGTTTATAGGTCTTGTCTTGTGACTTTTGTGGGGAGCAATACTCATGTAGACTTTATTATTCTAGAGATGGTTGATTTCGATGTAATTTTGGGTATGAATTGGCTTTCCCCAAATTTTGCAATCTTAGATTGTAATGCTAAAACTGTGACATTGGCCAAGCCTGGGATAGATCCGCTAGTGTGGGAGGGTGACTATACTTTCATCCCAGTTCGTATCATCTCCCTTTTTCGTGCTAAGACAATGGTTAGTAAGGGTTGTTTAGCTTTCTTGGCACATCACAGGGATAATACTTCCCAAGTACCTTCGATTGAGTCTGTCTTGATGGTTTGTGAGTTTCTGGATGTGTTCCCTGCAGACCTTCCTGGTATGCCACCGGATAGGGATATTGATTTTTGTATTGACCTGGAGCCGGGTACTCTCCCCAATTCCATACCCCCCTATAGAATGGCTCCAGCTGAGTTAAGGGAGTTAAAGGCCCAACTTCAAGAGTTGTTAGGTAAAGGTTTTATTAGGCCAAGTGCATCCCCTTGGGGTACTCCTGTTTTATTTGTGAAGAAGAAGGATGGAAGTTTTCGGATGTGCATAGACTACAGGCAACTGAATAAGGTAACTATCAAGAACAAGTATTCTCTTCCACAAATTGATGATTTGTTCGATCAGTTACAAGGAGCTTGTACCTTCTCAAAAATCAATTTGAGATCTGGTTATCATCAATTGAAAATACGGGCAGCAGATGAGCCAAAGACTGCTTTTCGAACCAGGTATGGGCATTATGAATTCTTAGTAATGTCTTTTGGGCTTACGAATGCCCCTGATGCTTTCATGAGCCTAATGAACGGGAATTTTAAGCCATACCTGGATCTCTTTTTCATTGTGTTCATTGATGATATACTGATATACTCGAAGAGCAGGAAGGAACATGAGGAACATTTGAGAATGGTATTGGAGTTGCTAAGAGAGAAAAGGCTTTATGCCAAATTCTCCAAGTGTGAGTTTTGGCTAGATTCAGTGTCCTTCTTAGGGCACGTGGTTTCTAAGGATGGAGTGATAGTGGATACTTCTAAGATCGAAGCAGTGAAGAGTTGGGTAAGACCTACTAATGTTACAGAGGTAAGGAGCTTTGTTGGTCTAGCTAGCTACTACCGTCGATTTGTCAATGGATTTTCTTCTGTTGTTTCCCAATTGACAAATTTGACTAAGCAGAATGTTCCATTTGTATGGTCGGACGAATGTGAAGAAAGCTTCCAGAACCTCAAGACCTTGTCGACTACTGCACCAATTCTTACCTTGCCAGTGGAAGGTAAGAATTTCATTGTTTATTCTGATGCATCCTATTCGGTTTTGGGTGCAGCGCTAATGCAGGAGAGGAGTGTAATTGCTTATGCTTCGAGGCAACTAAAGGTGCATGAACATAACTATTTGACCCATGATTTGGAGTTGGCTACAATAGTGTTTGCATTAAAGCAATGGAGACATTATCTATATGGGGTTAAGTGTGAAGTCTATACAGATCATCGTAGTTTACAATACGTCTTTACTCAGAAAGATTTGAATTTGATACTGATGAGGTGGATGGAACTACTAAAGGACTATGATATTACTATTTTGTATCACCCAGGAAAAGCTAATGTTGTGGCAGAAGCCTTAAGAAGAAAGGCAGGGAGCATGGGAAGTCTAGCCCACTTACATGTTTCTAGACGCCCATTGGCTAGGGAGGTTCAGATTCTGGCTAATAACTTTATGAGGCTGGAAGTACTAGAGAAGGGAGGATTTTTGGCCTGTGTGGAGGCACGATCTTCCTTTCTTGACAAGATTAAGGGAAAACAATTTAGTGATTAGAAACTGATCCGAATTCAAGATATGGTATTACGAGGAGAGGCTAAACAGGCAATAGTTGATGAGGAAGGCGTGTTGAGAATTAAGGGAAGGGTATGTGTGCCCCGTGTTGATGACTTGATTCACACCATTCTTACAGAGGCTCATAGTTCCAGGTATTCTATACATCCTTGTGCAACCAAGATGTATTGTGACCTAAAGCAACATTTTTGGTGGAGTAGGATGAAGCGTGATATTGTTGATTTTGTTGCCCAATGCCCGAATTGTCAGCAGGTAAATTATGAACACCAGAGGACCGGAGGAACACTTCAGAAAATGCCCATTCCTCAATGGAAATGGGAAAGAATTGCAATGGATTTTGTGGTTGGTCTTCCAAAAACATTGGGTAAGTTTGATTCTATTTGGGTAATTGTTGACAGATTAACTAAGTCTGCTCACTTGATTCCGGTTAAGGTGACTTACAATGCAAAGAAGTTAGCCAAACTCTATATCTTAGAAATTGTTCGATTGCATGGAGTTCCAGTTTCCATCATATCAGATAGAGGTACGCAATTTACTTCTAAGTTTTGGAGAACATTGCATGCTGAATTAGGTACTAGGTTGGATCTTAGTACTGCATTTCACCCTCAGACCGATGGTCAGTCTGAGCGAACGATTCAGGTTTTTGAGGATATGCTTCGTGCATGTGTGATAGAATTTGGTGGTCATTGGGATAACTTCTTACCCTTAGCAGAGTTTTTATAAAATAATAGCTATCACTCAAGTATTGATATGGACCCATTTGAGGCACTGTATAGGAGGAGATGTAGGTCTCCCATTGGTTGGTTTGATGAATTTGACGTATGACCATGGGGTACCTATCTGTTAAGAGAATCGTTAGATAAAGTAAAATTCATTCAGGAGAAGATTCTAGCAGCTCATAACAGGCAGAAAGAATATGCAGATCGAAAGGTTAGGGACTTGGATTTTATGGAGGGTGAACAAGTCTTGCTGAAGGTTTTACTCATGAAAGGGGTGATGTTGTTTGGTAAGCGAGGTAAGCTTAGTCCGAGGTATATTAGTCCATTTGAAGTTCTGAAGCGCGTGGGGGAGGTGTCTTATGAATTGGCATTATCTCCAGGACTCTCAGGGGTGCACCCGGTATTTCATGTATCTATGCTGAAAAGATACCATGGGGATGGAAACTACATTATTCGTTGGGATTCAGTTCTTCTTGATGAAAATTTGTCTTATGAGGAGGAGCCTGTTGCTATTCTACATAGAGAAATCCGCAAGTTGAGAACAAGGGAGATTGCATCCATCAAGGTTCAATGGATGAAACGGCCGATTGAAGAGTCCACTTGGGAAAAGGAGGCTGATATGCAAGAAAGATACCCCCATCTTTTTACAGATTCAGGTACTCTTTCTCGCCCTTGTTATTCTTTTTGTGGTCGTTCGAGGACGAACGATGGGTAAATTGATATCTATTGTAACGACCTGTTTAGTCGTTTCGAGGAGTAGAATCATTTTTGATAAAAACTGACTGGGTTGACGGATCACGCGACGGACCGTCATGGTCGCGACGGACCGTGATGGACGCCGTCATCCCATACTTGTGAAATTTCTCCTGTGGCTCCCTTCATTACCCTCGACGGCAAGTAGGACGAACCGTCATAGGCACAACGGTCTGTCGAGCGTCTTCGTGCCAAACATTTAAACTCTGAAATCTGGGTATGGGGATCAACTCTCTCAACTTCGCGACGGAATTGCAGCACGGACCATCGTAGATACGACGGACCGTCATAAACCTCTATACTGAATTTGAATCTCTGAACTTTGTGACGGACCTGCAGGATGGAACGTCACAGGTACGACGGGCCGTCACGAGCTGCGTAACCCCGACTGGGTCAGATTTCTTCTTAAAGTCTTAAAGGGGTGTTTTGGACTATTCATGATTATAATTATGAAATTAGTGGGGTAAGTTTAATAATGTATTTACTTGGGGGTTAAAGGAGATAACTTTAAAATAAATAATGGGTTACTTTTATCATAATGAATTATATGATAATTAGGGTAAAAGAAAAAGAATCTGGAGAAGGAAAAATAAAAAGAACAGAGAGAGGGAGAACGAGCGAGAAAAAAGGGAGAAGCGAAGAGGAAAGCAAAGGCATTGAGAAGTATCTTTCTCGATCATGATTCTTCGGTGCAGGTAGGTTATGGTTTATGCTAGTTTATAGTAAACTCTTAATATCGATCAATATGTATTGAATGGTACTGTAGAGTCTTCTATATGCTTGATTGTGTGGTTCAATGTTGTGATTATGTAATTGTGAGGGATTAGAATGATGAGGTTTTTGGATCTTAAACCTTAAATCCTCTCTGTTAAGATGATGGCTTGACATAAAAGAGGCTTGATGAACTAAAACACAGAGATAAATGGATCGGAGTGTCACGTTCCGACACGTAGTATTAGGGGATCGGGGGTCACGTTCCGACATGTAGTATTAGGGGATCGGGTGTCACGTTCCAACACGTAGTATTAGGGGATCAGGTGTCACGTTTCGACACTTAGTATTAGGGGATCGGAGTGTCATGTTCCGACACGTAGTAGTAGGGGATCGGAGTGTCACGTTCCAACACAGTAATAATTGAAGAGAATGAATCTTGAATTATGTTAATATACTCAAATTCAAAGAACCTATTATCCCAAATGAGTATGGTGTGGAGGCTTGAGTCCTCATAGGTGTGCTTGGTGTTGTTGCCAATGGTTCTTGTACTTGTTGTTGACACCTGTTGAGTATTGTAGTTGATTTTATTTTATTATTCAGTATATATTGCTTTCAATTTTGAGTTGGCCGATGATACTTACTCAGTACGTGTTCCCTATACTGACCCCTACTTGTATTTTTCTTTTTGTTATTTGTCGAGTTCAGCAAACGTACCATTGACTTCGACTCGTACACAACTCTAGCCAGTCTCAAGCATATCAGATTTCAGGGTGAGCTATTATTCCTAGCTCGGACAGGATTCTCTCCTTCACGTCTTGATGTCTTGAAGTTCGGACATGGACCATCTCTTTTACTTATTTTAGCTTCTTAAATACTCTTAGATTTAGAAATTTGAGGATAGATGTTCTTGGTGTGATGACTTCCAGATTTTGGGGATAAGAGTTGATAAACTTTAGAATGTTTATTTACTGGTTATATTAATAAGATTTTGAGTCTTCCGCATTATATTTTGTTCATTATTGTTGAAATATTGGTAAATGTTGGGGTTTAGAATTGTTGGTTCGCTCACATAGTAGGATAAGTGTGGGTGCCACTCGTGGCTCATTTGGGTCGTGACAAAGTAATAACTTTTATGACTTTCCCTTTTTGGTTATTAAATGTTTTCTTTTTCGATCTTCGTCAATATGATTTTCTCTGATCTAAGTGTCTATCGTAAATACCTATCCTCCCCACATCACACTTTTGGGATTACACTCAGTGTATGCTTTGTTTTTGTTTGTGTAAGTATTTTCTTTTTCGCTCTTATTTGATATGTTTACCCTTGAATTAAGGGTCTATCGGGAATATCCCCTCGACCACCATAAGAAGGGGTGACGTCTATGTAGACACTACCCTCCCCAAACCTTAATTTGACATGATTACACAAATATTCTTTTTTATCTACTTTGATAGGCTTTCATTTGAGTCGAGGTTCTATTGTAAAAATAACCTTACTATATCCTGTAGGCTTTTAGGTTTAGAGAATATTTTTTCTGTCGCGTTTATGAAAAGTTGTGACTTTTATGAAGAATTACAACTTTTATGGAAGGTTGTTCCCTTTTTGATAAGGCACAATAAACATTTATTCACACTACCTTTTGTTGTCTATAAATAGAAAAATTTCATGTCATTGTTAAACAACTAAAATTCTGAACAACTGTTTCTTCTTTTTTGCACAAATACATATATGACTACTCAATATATTAATTGCTCATATTCGAAATAAAGTCTAGACAAATTTTCAAGTTTACTGCAAGTTGTAAATACTTTTGTTGAAGTGATAAGTGTGTTTCTAGACACAATGATTACAATACAAATTTGGTTTCTAACTGAACTCTTTCACTATACTAAATAGATTTTTTTTAAAATAACTATATATGTATATGTATATATATATATATATATACATATATATATATATAGTTTGTGCGTGTGTGTGAATATATATATATATATATATATATATATATATATATATATATATATATATATATATATATATATATATATATATATATATATATATAGTGTGTGTGTGAATAAATTTTCTCCATTGAAACTCTTCAAATTTCTAGCCTTCTAAATTCGCCACATTATAGAAACATTTTATTTTATAAGCTCACTAGAATAAAGGTATTTTATAGCATAGGTAAAAACATCATTCTACTATCCAGCAAGATCCACAGTATTAGCATTGTAAAAAGATCATTCTACTGTACTTGTTTTAAATGATCTTAGAACAATTATTTTTCAGAATTCTTTTGAGGAAGTCTGATTACTAGATTGGGCTCTTTCATTAGTCAATTGTCAAATTTAATCATTACGTTAGTTAATTGGTATTCTAATTTACCCACATATTTCTCGGACTTGTTAGATGCCTTATAATCTTATCTGACGAGCTTGTGGTTGAAGTTCGTATAAAGCCTATTTTCTGGAAGTCAATTGGGAAAAAAAGTTTTTCATATTATCCATTTCCATTTTTTATAACTTTCCTTTATAAGATTATTCAATCTCAATTGGACATCTATTTTACCATGCATCAGATTAGGTTTGAATCCATAGATCTATCCACATTTCAATACTTTCTCCAGAGACTACCCTAAATCTATGCCCTATTGTAAAAGATCTCGACACGAAATATTTCTTTTCCATGTCAAGGAACTAGTTGATGAACACAAGGATATTGCTGAAAACTCTGAGTTGGTTAAGGACTGTGGCCTTTGATCTAATCAAGGACTGTTGCATGAATTCCTATTTTTAGGATTGTTAGATGTCTCTGATTTTATCTTTATATTAACTACTTAACATTATTATTGGCCTAGTAGTTCTCTGTTTTGTTAAGTAAACGACTATATTAAGCCAAGAGAAACCCCAATAAAACCATCAATGCAAATCCTAATTATTGTGTTGCTCTTTTTTCTATTGGAGGAATTTACAATTTGTATTAGAGCCCCAACTAGGATTATACAACGGGAAAAAAGTTGCAATCTTTTAATGATCAAACATTGTGAGAATGAGTTAGTACAAGACTCTGAATAAAATTTCTCACTTCGATGGTCTCTATGACCCCTAGAGTGAACTGATGGAGATTTTATTTAGAGCAAAATGTTCATGGATTTTGGCGGGAATTGGATTTGAAGATCCAAGAGAAGGGATTACCAAGTCAAACATTATATATTTCAGGAAATTGATCAAACTATTTTTAAAAAACATCTTCGAACGCCGCACATCCAAGATTGTTTGGGACTCAATGAAGTGGATATTTGGAGGAAATTCCAAGTTGCAGAAATCTCTTCTAAATTCATTAAGAAGAGAGTGTGAGGTTGTAGCAATGAAGAGGGATGATACCATCACTGAGTACTTTGCAAGAGTGATGATGTTCTCAAATAAGATGAGAAACAATGGAGAAGATATGCCGGAGAAAAACATTGTTGAAAAAATTCTGCGAACTCTAACTGACAAGTTCACATATGTTCTAGTATCAATCGAAGAATCAAAAGATATGGACACCATGTCAATTCTATAAATAACCGATTTCATTAGTGGTACATGAACACAAGTTCCACTAACCAATCAATGAGGATGAGGATAAAGCTGTGAAATTAGAAGGTCATTAGGAACAAGTAACCAAGGGAGAGCACCCTACAATGGAAGTGGACTAGGAATAGGAAGAACAACATTCAACAAAAAAAATGTCGAATATTATAAATGCCATAAGTTAGCAAATTTTCAATGTAAATGTCCAATGTAGAATAAGGAAGCAAATTGCGTTGAATTGGAAGGGAAAGATGAGTTTTAATGCAATATCTAGAACTACATGAAGCAAAGATGAGTGATGCATGGTTCTTGGATTCTGGATTCTCAAATCACATATGTTGAAATCAAGATTTGTTTTCAAGCCTGGACACAACTTTCTCTCACACTGTCCTGGTTGGAAATAATAAAAGAATGAGGGTCACTGGAAAGGTGAATTAGAAATTATTCTTGCAGGGAGTTTGTTACTCCATCGCAAATGTGTATTGGTTTCCTAAGCTTACAAATCATTTTTTGAGAATCGAGCAGCTTTAAGAAAAAAGATTAGTTGTGTTATTTTAAGATGGGTCCTACAGTGTTTAGCTTCATTATAAAGGAAAGATGTAAGAATCCATTATGAGTGTATATTGGATGTTTATTTTGCTCGTTGACCCTCCACCAAAAATATTGAGGTAAGAGGTCTCCAAATCAACAATACAAATCAATCAACTCTCTGGCACTATTGTTATGGCCTTCGTAGTTACAAAGGTGTGCACAATTTGAAATACATAAATATGGTGAAGGGTTTGCCACATATTGTAGCGCCAAGTTCAACTTGCGGGGCATGCATGAAAACCAAGAAACATCAGACTCCAGTTTGTAAAAGGAGTCAGTGTAGAGAAATTGGAAGATGGGTCATAGTCCATGTGAATCTTTTTTGTCCTATTACTCCAGCATCAAGCAGCTAGAAGAGGTAGTTATTGGGTTTCATAGATAATTTTTCAGAGAATGCATGGACTTATTTTCTTTTGGAAAAACCAAAAACATTTTATCACTTTAAATGTTTCTGATAACTTTTTTAAAATATAATTGGGATGACTATTAAATCTTTAAGAGCATATAGAGGATGGGACTTCAATACTGAAGAATTCAATGATTATTGCACACAACAAGGATAGAAGAGACAATTCACTAGAACCTAAACTCGATAGAAAAATGTGTAGTTAAGAGCAAGACTTGTACAGTAATGAACATAATGAGAGCTATGCTGACATAAAGTGCCTAAGATTTGTTTCCTATTGCATTTAGATAGACAATTCCTTTCTCGAATCGATCATCTACTCTAGCTGTAAAAGATAATACCCTAAGAAAGGCATGGAGTGGAGAGAAGATATATATTGATTATTTTTTAGGGTTTCGGTGTGTGTGACATGTTCTTATTCCATATTATACAAGAACAAAACTTAAAAAAAAAAGAAGTGAGTAGTATTTTGTTTGGATTTAATGGTGAATCTAAATGGTATGGAGTGTTTGGTCCTGTTTCAAAAAGAAGTATAGTTAGTCGTGATGTTATTTTTAAAGAAGATTTTATGTGGAACAAGAATGCAATGTTTGAAGAAGAAAAATTAACTAAATTAGATTGGGGGAACAACATCGAAGAATCGAAACAACTTAAGAAGGTGAAGTCATCGAAGTCGATATAATTCACCAATTGGACATAATTCATCAACTATTGCACCAAACATGTTAATGGTAAGGGAAAGCGGAAATCGACGTCAACCTGTGTGGTAGACATATTATACTTCTAATGAAGCTTTGTCTGAAGAAGATGAAGCAAAGATGGCTCTGTTGATGATACTAGATCCTACAACCTTTAAGGAAGTTGTCAAAAGTCAACAATGAAAACTGGCCATGGTTGAAGAAATCACATCTCGAGCTTCATTTAATTGTTACTAATATGTGTTTGAATAACATGATTAATGATTCCAACAGAATCTTCTAGAAACACGAATTTACCCAAAGTTTAAGGAATAAGTAAGAAAATAATTCACAAAAACTAAAATCTATAAACGTACCAGAATCTAAAAAATTAGAACAAGAAAAGATCCTCTTAAGGAAATTATTACCCTCTATAATCTGAGGTTTGATTTGAAAAAGCAACTTCCAATACAGAATGATCTCAAACACCAAACGTATTGATACCTAAAACTCTGTTGTCAGCGAACCACTTAACAACAGTAAACTACACGAAGAAACTTTTGTGCAAAAGAAGAAAAAGAAATTTGAAGATTCATAATGAAAAAAATTGAAGAGTAAATGTTATTTATATGCAAGAGGAACAAGTTTCGAAAGGTTTCAACCCTTTCAGAATCCACACGACCATTAATAAAAGTTTACAACCTTTCAAAACAGTCACGATTGTTCCTGAAAGTTACAACCATTCATAACACTCATTTCCAAACGGTATGAAATTTAAATAAGAAAGGGGAAATATTTTAAATAAAATGGGTTGCGGATCTGAGTCGGGTTAGTTTAATCAACTAAAAAGTTGAAACATTTCGGTTAATCTCAACTTAATAGTTAAAATATTTCTGTTATCAACTATCTAGTTGAAAACATTTTGGCAATTTATCTTAATTTAATTGATTAATTAAATATTTAAAACAAACTTTTTCTAAAAACTAATTTCTCGATCGTTCATTTGTCGAAGCTAAAGTCGTAGCCCTAGTCGTAGCCATATCCAAATCCGACCTAAGCGACGACGAAGACGATGACGAAGCGGGGGGTCCCTCTTTCAAACCCTTCTAACAATTAATAGGAGATTTTCTATATTTAAACTCTCCTATTTTTGTTTCCACAAACGATGAGGGACAAATGCCTTTACATTACAGCAGAAGAGGACTTTTGCAGTTCTCAACTATTAATGTCCCAACTTTAAAAGATCCTCTCTTTTCTTCTTCCCTCTATTTCCCATTAATTATTGCTACATAGAAAATAATCCCCCACATTAATGTGGAAATGGTTATAAAATAGGAACGCCCAGACAAATGTGTACTTTAAAGTGAAGGATTAATTGCATTTTGATTAGTAGGTTTTCCCTTGGACTTTCCATAGTGAACATATTTCGAATATACTCGGTTAATTGGTAGATGTAATATCTTTGATCCGTCGATATTTGATGTATACCTAGAAAACCATATCTTACGGAATTAACCCTTTATTATTTATGTGTCTTACAACTTTGTTCGTTTCAGCCATGAACACCTCCTGGTTTTGATAAGTGTATAGTGAATAGACTTTTGACATAACATTCTCTTTAAAGAGGCCTACACTTCACACTCACATAGATGAATAATAACATTGTCATCTAGTAGATAAACTATTAGTTCAAATCTACAAAACATAACAAATCATTAAAAACCCTAAGCTTTATTAACTCATTAACACGCCTAAAAGTCTTAACCTTGGTCCCGAACATTGTCTTCTTCATTATGATAATTAATTGATTTGAATGACAATATTGAACCGTCAGTCCCAACCTTTTTTTTTCCTTGACTCTAGCCTTTTGGATATCCCGTCACCTAGATAGAGTTACCAGCATACTGACTTGTCCTAAGTCGTAAACCCATCCCTTAGATATTATTTTAACTACCTCGCTTACTAGGCCATTAGGTAGTGGATTTGACAAATTATCACATGAATTCACATAGTCAATTGTGATAATTTTACTAGAGAGAAGTTCTCTTACTATGTAGTGTCTCCGTTATAAATGACGAGACTTATCGTGGTACATGAGGCTACCTGAATTATCTTTTGCTTCTTGACAATCGCAATGTATGCAAATATGTCCCACGTGTTTGGAAAAAAATGGAATATCCTGTAGAAAATTTTGGAGCCATTCAACTTATCTAGAAAAATAAATTCAGATTCCATTGGGAGCGAGCGATACATGTCTGTTTGGACAATTTCCAAGGAACTCCTCCTCTATAAACTGTAAGAACATAAACTCTTATGGATTTTATTTAATTTGATCCCGTAATCCAATTTGCATCACTATATCCTTTGGTCACAGTAGGATATTTATTATAATGCAAATCATATTGTTTTGTATGTTCCAGATACCCCTACACACGTTTCATTGCCATCTAGTACGTTTGATTTGGTTTATAAGTGAACCGACTAAGTTTGCTAACAACACATCTTATATCAGTTCGCATACAATTTATAATATACATCAAAGTTCCCAACACTCTGCATATTCTAATTGAGAGTCACTTTCACCTTTATTTTTGTAAATGTAAAGCTTTAATTAATTGGAGTTTTCACAAGATTGAAATTCAAGTACTTCAACTTGTCCAGTACTCTTTCAATAAAATGAGATTGAAATAATGTTATTCCTTGAGGAGTTTTGATAAACCTGATCCCTAAGTTCAAACCAGCAACTCGTGAGTCCTTAATCCGAACTTGTTAGATAGCATGCACTTAGTAGCATTGATATCATCAATATCTTTACTCATTATTATCATGTCATCAACATATAAACAAACAATAACTTCATGATTCAAAATGTTTTTAATGTAAACACACTTATCAGGTTCATAAAATCTTGAATTCATTTGCCCACAATGTTTGATCAATTTAAGCATGATATTATTTAGGTGGTTATTTTAGCCCAAAAAGTGACTTCACAAGTATGCACACTTCCTTTTCTTTACTAGGAACTACAAACCATTCAGGTTGATTCATGTAAATTTTTTCCTCCAGCTCTTCATTTTAGAAGGATTTCTTTACATTCATTAGGTGAGTTTAAGATCATACACTGCCGTTAGTGGTATTAACCTCCTAATTGATGTTATCCTTGTTACTGGAGAACATGTGTCAAAGTAGTCCATACTTTTTTATTTGTCTATATCCTTTGACTACAATTATAGCATTATATTTGTCAATTATTCCATAAGCTTTCATTTTCATTTTATAGATCCACTTTAATTCTAAAAGTTTATTTCCTGGAAAAAGATCATACAATTTTCAAGTACGAATACTCAAAATTGATTAGATCTCACTATTATCAACTTCTTTCCAATAAGTTGATTCTGACGAAGACGTAGCTACTTTGAATGTTTGAGGCTCATTTTCAAGCAACAACGCCACAAAATATGGTCTGAAAGAATTGCGTTTCCATTGGCGAGTGCTATTCCTAGGATCCTCACTAGGTAGGGTATTTTTCGTCGGTTCTTTCTGTGGTCATTTAGGTCATTCACTTGTCGACTCACATTCAGTTTTATAGAGATAAATGTGTTCAAAGAACTCTACATTGTCTGTCTCAATTATCATATTAACATGAATCTCAGTATAATCATATTTGTGAAAGGAAAATCGACAAGCCTTACAGTTTACACCATATACAATAAATACACAGTCCACCTTTTTTGTTCAATTTTTAACCCTTTTGGGTAAAGGAACCTCTGGCTTAGCAAGATACCCCTACATTTATAATATTTCAAATTTGGTTTCCTTCCTTTCCTTCATTCATATGGAATTGATTGTCTTTTGCTACGGAGTTATTGAGTATCTTATTAGCCGTAAAGATAGCTTCCCCCTAAAGGATTCGTGGTTAACTAAAATTAATCACTAAAGAATGCACCATTTCCTTTAATGTTCCATTCTTCTAATCCAGCAAACCATTTGGATGTGTTATATATGGTTCAATAGTTTGATGCATATTACCATATTTCAAACATATCTCTACAAAAAAGATTCTTGTTCTCCACCCTTATAAATTCGAATCATATTAATCTTTAGATTCAATTGGTTCTACACTTCATTTTCGTATTGTTTAGATGCATAAGTTATTTCATCCTTACTATTAAGCAAATATACATAATAAAATCGAGTGTTGTCGCCAATAAAAGTTTTAAAACTATTTTTCACACCACGAGATTATGTCCACTTCATATATGATATAATTGTGTGAATTAAGTCTAAAGATTTTGAATTTCTTTTAACAGACTTGTAAGGATGTTTAACAATCAAACTCTCTATAGATATTTCACATTTTGATTTATTGCATTTACAATCAGGTAATGCTTCTACAGTGAATAATTTCTATAAGGCTTTGTAATTTACATGTCCCAAACAACCATGCCATAAATCATTGGACTCCAATAAGTAAACAGAAGAATAATTCTTATTAATATTGTCAACAACCATTACATTCAATTTGAAATGCCCTTATTGATGTAGCCCTTTCTTATGAACATATGATTCTTACTAATTATAGCTTTATCAATAACTAGGACACACTTAAACCTGTTGTTAATGAGTAGTGCAACAGAAACTAAATTTTTCCTAACAGTACATGCAAAAAAAAAATTCAAACTTAACACCTTGCCGGACGTCATTTTCGACATTACTTTCTCAGTTCCTGCATTCTTTGCTTTTGCCATGTTTCCCATGAAAAAATCTTCATCGTACTCAATTGGAGTGTACGTTGCAAAGTCTTATTTTGCAAATAAAATATGTCAAGTGGCACCTGAGTCAAGAAACAACTACAAGAAATTTCTAACTAAGTTACACTGTGAGATTGTTACACACAAGCCATGTGCATCTTCCATCTCTTCCAAGATATTTTCTTGACTTTTTCCTTTGCATTTGACTTTTTCCTTTCTTGGAGACAGTCAAAATACCTATGAACAACCTAAACACAATTGTAACAGTTTTCTCTGAATTTCTTCTTGGCCTATTTTGACTTGTTTCCGTTGGACATCTTCCTCTTTTTGTCTTTGGTAGGAGCTTCTTCAACAATATTAACTCCAATGATTGTTGAACTCTTACTAGACTTTTTCGGTGGTTTTGTTATCTTCATAATTTTTGAGCCGAATCATAAGAACTTAAAGCTTCTTTTTATTACACTTGTGCTTTATAAAACTTTTGAAGACGTTCCACAAAAAAGGAAACTTCTTGATCATTGAAGCAGTTGAAAAGCTTCATTCACTACCATATCTTCATTAATCAGATCATGGAGAATAACTTGAAATTCTTGCACTTGTGATCTAACATTTTTATTGTATACCATTTTATAGTCTAATAACTTTGCAACCACAAACTTTTTTAAGAATGCATCATTTGTCTAATATTTCTTCTCAAGTGCATCACATAACTCATTCAAAGTTGTCATTGTACTATAGACATCATATAAGTCTTCCTCAAAGCACTCAAAATGTAGCCCTTAAATTGGAAGTCTATAGGTTTTTATGCTACAATAATCATGAAAAATACACGTTGCCATCCTTTGAAATTCACACTAGTGAATTTACCCGGTTTCTCCTCTTGTAGTACAATAGTTTGGGTTGGTGCAGCAACAGTCACTGTAACATTGTTGTTTTCTATATTTGATAAAAAAAATTAGATACAAACTTAGTAAGCAATAACTTAAACTTATCGACTTAATAGAGTATAAAACACAAACATTTTTGTCTCAACTAGAAACACAAATTCAAAAAATCTATAATAATTTCCTTAAGATTGCTTCAGTCTGTGTTTGAAGAACATAATTACTGATTAGAAAACAACATTGCAGATACACGAAGTTACAAAATTTTAAGAAATTAGTAAGAAAGACGAACAAAAATTAATGCACTAAAACTAAAATCTATAAATGTTCTAGAATCAACAAAATTAGAATAGGAAAATATCAAACTCACTAAATGCACAGTGTCCCATTAAGGAAATTATTCCATTGTAGTATTCGATGTTTGATATAGAATATTTCCGCCCAGGATAGAATGGTATCATTCACCTGCGTATTGATACCCAAAACTCTAGTTTCAGCAAACCACTCATCAACAGTAAAGTACATGAAGAAACATTTATTTAGAAGAAGAAAAAAAATTAGAAAAATTAATGATGAAAAATTCTAAAGAATGAATGGTATTTACTTGCATGGGGAATAGGTTCCGTTAATTCTTGCTACATACCCAATAGGAACTACTTGCTGATGCAAAGAAAAAAGGCGTAAAATGGGTATATAGAATCAAACTCAACGATCTTGGTGAATTGAAAAATACGAAGAAAGATTTCTTGTTAAAGGCTATGTTGAGGAACACGTGATTGATTATAATGACCTTTTTGCACATGTGGAAAGAATTGATACACTAAGATTGATCATAGCTTTTGCGGGTCAAAAGGGATTGAAGTTGAATAAACTAGATGTCAAATCAACTTTTCTACATGGAGAATTGAAGGAAAATGCTTTCCATAGAACAATCAAAAGGTTATGAGGAAAATGGAAGTGAGAAGCTTGTATAAGCTACAAAAAGAACTCTATGGACTAAAACATGCACCTAGGGCTTGATTTAGTGAATAGAGTCCTATTTGATCAAGGAATGTTTTGAAAGCAGTTTCGTGGAGCAACTACACTTTGTTAAAAGAACGGGCAGTAAAATTCTCATTGTGAGTGTTTATCATGATGTCTTTGTTTAATAGTAATGATGAATAGTTGTGTGAATTTAAAATTCCATGAAAATGGAGTTTGATATGACAAACTTATGTCAAAAGAGATTCTTTCTTGAAATTAAGGTGATGCAAATATCTGAAGTTGTTTTAAATTCCAGAGGAAGAATGCATCGGAGGTTTTGAACTGATTTGAAATAGAAAATTACAACCCATTTTGTAATCCTATTGTTCAAGGACAATAAAATCGAAGAGATGGAGATGGCATAATAGTAGATGCAACTCAATTCAAGAAGATAGTTGGAATTCTGATGTATCTAACAGCCACTCATCTTGATTTCATGTTTGTTGTAAGTCTTATTAGTCGCTTCATGTCCTACACAACACAACTAAATTTTGCAGCATCAAAAAGGGTACTAAGGTACTTCAAAGGTACGGTGAACTATGTTGTGTTTTATAAAAAGGGAGATTCTAGTGAGCTGGTTGTACTCATTGATAGTGACTACGCTGGTGATATGGAATTTAGAAGGAGTACTTAAGGCTATGTGTTTATGATGAGTGGAGGAGCAGTATCTTGGCCATCCCGAAAGCAACCTATATTCACCTTGTAAACTAAAGAGGCTGAGATTTTTGCAGCCGGTGCATATTCTTGTCAAGATATTTGGATGAGAAGGATCCTAAATGAAATTGGTCATGTGAAGGGAGCAGGTACAAAGATAATGTGTGATAATGCCTGAACTATTAAGTTGTCCAAAAATCCCGTCATACATGGTTGTTGTAATCACATAAGAATAATATTTAATTTCCTAAGAGATCTTGCTAGAGAAGTAGTTGTTAATTTTCATTTTTGAGGCACTCAAGATCCATTTGCAGACCTGCTGACAAAACATATCAAAGTGAAAGCATTTACAAAACTTTGTGAAGAGTTTGACATGTAAATTGATTCAAATTTTAATTGAGTCTTTACAAGAGGAATAAGTTCAAAAGGAGGGAATGTTGAAAACTTTGAGTTGTTTAAGGACTTTTGCCTTTGATTTAGTCAAGGACTATTGCATGAAGATCTATTTTTGAAACACCCCATAATTTTTATGACCTATACTAGAGACTCATATGTTGTATAATGATGATTTTAGACCTAATGTAGTGTAAATAACTTAGTTGAGAAGTATTGCATCGATAACATAAAAGAAAAGCCATGACGTCTGAAAAACTAGCTAAATTGAACTAGTAGACGTCCCTATGTTTGGTTAAGGTTTTGGAGGGTTATATGGAGTCTAAAACTTTAAAAATACTTTAAATAGGTAAAATGTAGCATATGGGGTCAAAACATACAGTCCAAACACCCAAGGACCACCGGAAGGGTCCTTGGTTGATGCTACGCGATGCGCAGCCATCATGCAGGGATTCAAAATTTTCCTCTCGGCTCCGAGACTACATGAGGTCCATTACCTCAACTTGGATTTCAAAAATATATCATGAAATTAACCCCGCGATGCGCAGCCACTTCCCATATTTGTAAAACTCATATTTTAAACATTTTTACTTCACAAAATTAAGTGAGGTGTCTTTCGGATAATTTAATGGGTAGTTATATCAGGTCTTAGGGTCAGTTTTACGTCAATTTTAACTCTCAGATCAAGTCTCAAAAGTTGAAATAAAGAATCACTCTCATCTCGCCCAGATTCTCTCTTCCTCCAAACCTCCATTGAAGACCAATATTTAGATGAAGCCTACAAGTTCCCTACCCCGTCACGACCGAAATCTAGAAACTAGAGGAGACCAGCGTCGTTGAGCTCTCATAGGTCGCAGAGAAGCCTACATACGTCATTCTTACTTAATCTAGGTTAACTTTAACAGAAAATTTGTGCTTTTTTTTTATTTCATGCTAATCTTTTTAAACTTAACATCATAGGCATTCACAAATCAACCATCTAATATAGAGATAATCAAATGAAAGAAATAGTTCATAATAGTATTAGACGTATTCTTGCAAAAACGGCACCAATACAAAGTCTGAAATGAAAGTGTAAAGAAACACTAGTGGAACATACTCCACTAGCTAAAGCCTACATCTAAGCTAAATAATAACGGTAGACATCCTTGAACGCATGATTTCCTATTAAGTCCGGATGAAAGCTCCACGTCTGGATAGCTGTAACGTTAACCTGTAACCTCTAGTGTCTACCTGTGCCTACACCTAAAAATATAGAGTTGTATGGGATTAGTACACACTTGTACTAAGTATTTGTATATGCAAGCACACACCAAGAACATGCATGAGTAAGAATAGATCATTCCTAACAACATGATTTATGGTAAGTTAAGTCAGTAGACATGACAAATTTGGTTTAAGAAAGTTAGTGGACTTGCTAAATTTGGATTAGGAAAGTCATGTCATGAGAGTAACATGCATCTTCAAATGTATGATATTGCACACAGCGCGTAATGTCTTACACATAACACATAACATATTGCATATATTACATAACATATTGTAAGTACAACATTACATCTTTCATATCATTCATTCATATGCCATGAGACTTTGGGATCATGGACTTGACATCAAGACTTCCCAAAAATAAGGGCTCAACATATGGGACCTTAACTAGGGAGCCTTCCTTAGGAAAATAGAGTTTGCTTCATTCATTCATACGTACTTCACCTCATACATTCATAAGATAGTGTAGACACCAGCTATACCTGAGATGTACTTTAAAACATTCATCGGGTTCACTATGCAATAATTAACAATGACCTAGTGTCATTACATATGTCTAGGTCACCTCTTGTTTATCCTATCCTAACAGCTTTGGTCTCATTCATTTCATTATGTGTATCATTTGAGGTTGGCCTCATTCATTCTTTTGGAACTTTAACATTAACTGAAAGTTCATGTGAGCATCATAAAATCTAGCTTCTCCCCCACACGGAAAAGAAATACAATCACCGTCAAAGTGATCCAAAATATTCTAGTGTACATGGGAATTGAACCCCACCAGATCCCTATATTAGCAGTATAGGTTCGAATACGATGAGATAAAAGAAGACCCATACCCAGCATGCCGGAAAGTCTCATCTAATGAGAGTTACGTGAACCTCTCTTCCCGAAAGAAGGAATCACCGCTCATATCTAGTCTATCGATGCTTAGTATAAAGTTAAATTACATTCAACGCATACATCATAGAAGCTGATTTCTAGTATGAGGACATCATAGCTACATAGATGATTTCTCATCTCATCATTAGTATAAAGTGTGTTAATCTCAATACTTTCATTCGAATGTTCATAGAGACTGGTCTGTTCATTAACTTTGCACTCTTAGAGGTGAGTACGTTTTGGTAACACTTACATAGGCTCATTTGAGATTGCTATCATCTTTTACATTAGCCTCATACCATGTTGTCACCACAATCATTAGTATTAGCACTTTTTCTCTTCATAATTAGTCGCCCCTTTTTACGTGAATGTTCATTTCATCATATGCCAATGCACTTGGTCATTTAGTCTTTTTCACACTCTTAGGTTCACTTACTTCTAACGTCTGCTAGATTTATGGGTCTATGCATACAAGTCATGAGGCTTCAATCATAATTCGTCTAAGTGATTCATACTCTCCTAAGATTATGTGATACAAGACTTATGCATCTTGTATGTATGCCAAGATCTCGATTCCGATCTATGTAGGCAGCATTATTCTAAAATATTAAATTCATGTATGACTTATTTATCAATAAATAATTTGGGAAAGGGAATCCAATGTCGATTCCCATCGACAACACTTTAATTTTTCATTTATTTTATTTTTGTCCACACGGCTTGGGGACCCAAGGTGAAGCCCCAACACCTTCATTTTCTTTTATTTTCTTTACTTTAAATTTTCTCTTTCTTGGCCGACGGGTTATGGGATCAAACCCCCACAACCCCTTTTATTTTAATTTATTTTTCCTTGACTTTTTTGAGTTGACCATGAGGGTGTTGGTTGGAATCCCCACAGTCTAATTTTATTTATCTCTTCAATACCTAAATCAACCTAGAGGTTGTGGGTTCGATTCAAAGAGGCCTCAACATTTATTTTCTTTTAATTTCCTTAAGTCTGTATGAGAGGTTGTGAGTTCGAATATGACTCCTCTCATTTCTTATATTCATAATTTCATTTTCCAGCAAAGACCATGGTTCTGATCGCCCTCACCACAATACTTTTAAGTCACTTGTTTTCATCGATTTTAACATGGTGAGGTCACGGGTTCGACCCTCAGAGACCTCACTTATTTTTCTTCATTTTTCACAAAAATTTAAAAAAATTTAACTTGACCGAAATTCATCAACTTATGGCTGGAAATTTTGCAATTTTTCAGTATCTTTTTCATCAAGTTACACGGTAGTTCTTAGGGAAATTTCATGGTGCATTTATAACCTTTTAGGTGCATTTTCATGGATTCGTTTAGCCAAGAGTTTCTCACTCAATTCAGCCACATTACACTTCATATGTACATCACGATTTACATAAAATTTTGTACATAAGATACAAAGAACAAACATGAAATTTCAAGTCGTAATCCGTGACCAATAGTCACGGCAATACACCCAAACGCACGTAGGTGATATATTCAAAAACCATAGATTGTAATACACACGATTCCAAACAACATTCATGAACATATTCATCACGAAAATACATTACATGTCAAATATCAACCAGCAAACATACCTAACCGACGAATCAACGTGAGCTAGTGACAGGGACATGCAACGGGGAACAATCTTAGTTTTCGAATTAGAATATACTGAACCTTAAGGGGTCTCATGGGAAAGGGACTAACAGAGAAGAGAAACCATACCTTTTATGACGTTCAAACTTTGAAGTTACTGCACAAACCTTCTCCAACACTCACGTCCGAAACAAAGTCTCAACACCATACTTTCGACGAAATTCCCTCTCCTTGCCTAACGTACTTTGATAAGCGTTTGATTTTGTTTTTCGTTGTAAGATCTTCAAGTGTGAAGAACTTTTGAAAATTTTCTATTCTTGTATGATATTTTTTCAGAGAGAACGTCGAAGATAATGATAGAGACGTGAAAGAGAGACAAGAGTTTTCTTAGGCTTAGGAGTCTAGTTTAGGACTTTGTCAAATAAGGTTTTATTAAATGGAAAAAAATCTGATTTTCCTTTTATTTTAAATCATCCAATAAATAATAAATATTAATTAATTACATTACTTTACCAACCTAAATAAAAAACTATTTAAATCATCGCTTCCATCTAGGTTCGAAACCGGGTTGAGGAAGACTTCACTCTAAGAGTCAATTTTCAACCCTCTCTTCCCAAAATTCCACTCCACCTTATTAGTTAAATAATTAATTAAATATTTAGGGTAATTACGATACTACCCTTAGCTTAAAAAAAGACCATTTTACCCCTAGACCCTCTAAATTTAATATTTCCCCTTTTTTAAGTCCAGTAAAGACTTATCCCAGTAAATCATCATATTCGGGAGCCCTAAATGACTGGACCCAACCTTTCCTAGATCAACTATCTCCTCAAGTAAGTTGGCTTGGCTGTCATAAGGGTTCAGAGGTCTGGTTCTATGGGCATCAATCCGTGTGAACCCGGTCTAATCATAGGCCTTCTAGACATATAAGTATTACATTGCATATCCATACATTGTCCCCCCAGGAAAATTTTCCTCGAATGACACTACTAACTATTTCGCGTAATGCCAGTCTAATCATAACATAGTTAGTATATAAAATTAAGTAATAACAAAAAAGAATGGAGAGATAAGGAATCTTAGACTTAAGAGTAGGAAGTATAACATCAAGAGCAGAAAAGATAGGGGTAGCAGGATCTAATATCGGCCTTGTCCTCCCACGTAGCACTCTCAACAGGATGATTCCTCCATATTACCTTCACTGTGGCACACTCCTTGTTACTCAGCCTCTCTACCTGTCTTTCTAAAATCACCATAGGTACCTCTTCATAGGACAAATTTTCATCAACCACCAAACCTTTAACAGGTAGTTCGATGTCGGATCACCTAGACACTTCTTTAACATAGATACATGAAAGAATGGATGAACAGAAGCTAATTCCGTAGGCAATACAAAATCATAGGCCACCTCTCCCACATGTTGTAGGATCGCATATGGACCAACATACCTCGGACTCAACTTCCCAGTCCTGCCAAACCTCATAACCCCCCCCCCTTTATAGGTGATATCTTCAAATAGACCTGGTCACCAAAATTAAAGTATGAGGGCCATTTTTTGTTGTCTTCATAACACTTCTGCCAACTGTAAGCAGTAGCTAACCAATCCCTAATCAATGTGACCTTCTCTAAGGCCGCATTAATGATCTCAGGACCCAAAATCGATGACTCTCTAACCGCGAACCACCCAACTGGAGAACTACACTTCATACCATACAGTGCCTCAAAAGGTGCCATCCCAATGCTTGAGTGATAGCTATTAGTATACGAGAATTCTATCAAAGGCATATGGTCGTCCCAACTACCCTTGAAGTAAATCACAAATGCCCTTCGCATGTCCTCCAATGTCTCAATGGTACGCTCTTCCTGCCCATATGTCTGAGGATGAAATGCAGTACTAAGCTTCACCTGCGTTCCTAAGCTCTTCTGGAAGGATCTCCAACAATGTGAAGTGAACTGAGCTCCTCTATCTGAAATGACAGACAAAGGCTTCCCATGCCATCTCACAATGCCATCAACGTAGAGTTCTTCATAATCCTCGGCTCTGTAAGTAGACTTCACACAGACAATTTAGGAAGACTTAGTCATCCTGTCCACAATAACCCATATGGATTAATGTTGTCTCCTAGTCTTTAGAAGACAAACCACGAAGTCCATATTAATGGCCTCCCATTTAAAAGTCAAAACCTCAATAATCTGAGTAAGACCGCAAGACTTAAGATGTTTTTCATTAACCAGTTGACAATGAGGACACTTGGCCACATAATATGCAATGTACTTCTTCATGCCATTAGATCTGTTTAAGATCATTATACATCTTGGTGGAAACCTAGATGTATGGAGTATTTGGAACCATGGGTCTCTGCAATGATCTAAATCTTCAAATAATTCACATCTTGTACACACAGTTTGTCCTTGTACCTAAGTATGTTGTCATCTCCCAAAGAAAAAGACTCATTCATCTTAACCAACATTGAGTCCTTCAGCTCCATCAACACAGGATCAAGATACTGACCCTCCTTGACTTCAATTACTAAGGATAATTTAGAACTCGGATGAACTAAAATACCCCAACTAATAGAGTCAACTAACCGCACACCCAGTCTGGGTAGTCTATGTATATCTTTCACCAACTCCTTCTACCCATCCTTAACGTGGGTTGTACATCCCATACTCATCCAACTTAAAGCATAAGCTAAAACAATTGCTTTACATGGATGGTTGTGAACGTTCATGACATAGTCCTTGAACAACTCCAACCATCTCCGCTGACATAGGTTCAACTCTCTTTTTGTGAACACATATTAGAGACTCTTATGGAATGTAAAAACATCCACATGCACTCCATACAATTAGTTCCTTCACAGTTCCAATCCAAACACCACAGCTGCCAACTCTAGGTCATGAGTGGGATAATTATTTTCATGAACCTTAAGTTGTCTGGATGCATAAGATATCATCTT
The DNA here is from genome assembly GCA_027789145.1 of Solanum arcanum. NCBI lineage: Eukaryota > Viridiplantae > Streptophyta > Magnoliopsida > Solanales > Solanaceae > Solanum > Solanum arcanum. The sequence continues at coordinate 33,553,450 of CM050941.1, read as the reverse complement.
ACCACCCTGCATAAAAACACAACCCAAACCAACCCTAGATGCTTCACAATACACAGTGTAAATCTCACCACACCTAGGAAAAGTAACCACCGGGGCTGAAGTGAGTCTATCCTGAAGATCCTGAAAACTCTTCTAACAAGCCTCCATCCATTCAAACATGGCCTTTTTCATAGTCAAAATTGTCTGTGAGGCGAGAATGGAAGAAAAACCATTGACGAACCTGCGATAATAACCAACTAATACCAAGAAGCTATGAATATCTGTGAGAGTAAGGGTTTTTGGCCAGTTCTAACAGCTTAGTTCTTCCTGGGATCTACCTCCACACCATTGTTAGACGCAACATGACCTAGAAAGGTATTCGAGGAAGACCTTGTTCATGAGATACCTAAATGCGGCAGGTGCATTCGTATGACCAAATGATATAAGTAGGAACTCATAGTTACCATAACGGGTACGAAACGCTGTCTTTGGGATATCTCCATCCCTAGACGTGAGCTGATGATACCCCGAATGAAGTTGAATTTTTTAGAAGAAGCTACACCCTTGGAGTTGGTCGAACAACTCATCTATTATGTGAACTGGATACTTATTCTTGATATCTACTTGATTGAGATGCCTATAATCGATACACATTCTATGGTTTCCATTTTTAGTTTTCACAAAAAATATTATATCCCTAAACTCTGGGATAAGAATCCTAATCATAGTGACCCTTGAATGAACATGACTCCTTCTGTGGGAGAGTCCCTTTATAAACCTGGTCTTATCTCTAATTTCACTTCTACTCTTCCTTGAAAAATTCTCCTCAGCTTACGTTGACCTATTCATTGCCGTAGCGTGCTTCCTCTTCCTGCTTCTTTTTTTTCACTTGATGGACATGTACCATAAGCCTGGAAAGGTCAATGCTATCATGAAGAATAACTTCCCTAAAATCCTCCTCAAGATCCTAAGCAATCTTAGATCTAGTGTAAATAGGAGGATTCATCCTTGTGAAGTCCATTGACCTACTAGCCATGGTACTGTCAAGTGGGTCCTTCCTAGAAAATCCTTGTTACTCCGCATGGGCTATCATAGCCTGAGCTTGTAAAATGATGGCTTGGGAAATCTCTACAATGGGTGTGCTCACTGCTCCATCTGTCAACCTAGTTGGGTTAATAGGCATTCCCATTCCTACAGCTGAAGTAAGGGGAGGAACTTGATTTACCCGACCAACTCCTCCTCCAATCTCTCCGCCTGCGTTTCTCCTCATATTCATCTTTATGAATCTCAAGAGTAAATATACTTTTAACTCTAAGAAATTATACATTAGAGAAGGAACAATAAGATCAGAAGAATGTAATTTTCCTACGCATCATGCAGTCACTAATCCCGGATAGTGGTGAACCTCACTATCATGACTTAGATATTACTCGATGTGGTTAATGTAAACTTATTATCTTCGAAATTTGACCTAGGGCTCTGATACCACCTTTTTCACGACCAAAATCTAGACCCCAGACGAGACCGGCGTCGTTGACCACCCAAAGGTCGCAGACAAGCCTACATACATCATTCTTACTTCATCTAGGTTAATTTAAGCAGAAAATTTGAGCTTTTTGTTTTCTTATTTCATGCTAAACATTCTAAACTTAACATCATAGGTGTTCAAAAATCAACCATCTAATATAGACATAATCAAATGAAAAAATTGTTCATAATGGGATTAAACATATTCTAGCCAAAATGACACCAATACAAAGATGAAAATCAATGTTGAAAGAAACACTAGTGGAACATGCTCCACTAGATAAAGAATACATCTAAGATAGATAATAATGGCAGACATCCTCGAACGCATGTGGTCCTAAAAGGTCTGGATGAAGCTCCATGTCCGGATAGCTGCAAAGTCAACCTGTAAGCTCTAACGCCAACCTGTTCCTGCACCTAAAATATAGAGTTGTATGGGATTAGTACACACTTTTACGAAGTATGGGTATATGCAAGCACACACCATGGACATGCATGAGTAAGAATATCTTTTTCTTAAGAACATGATTTACGGAAATTCATGTCAATAGACTTGACAAATTTGGATTAGGAAAGTTAGTAACCTTTCCAAATTCGAATTAGGAAAGTCATGTCAATAGACTTGAAAATTTTGGATTAAGAAAGTCCGTGGACTTGCTATATTTTGATTAGGAAAGTCATGTCATGAGAGTAACATGGATCATCAAACGTATCATACATCACACAACACATAACGTCTTACAAATAACACATAACATATTGCATATAGCACATAATATATTGTGTATAGAACATTACATATTTCATATCATTCACTCATACGCTATGAGACTTTGGGATCATGAAAATTATATAAAGACTTCCCAAAAATGAGGGCTCAACATATGATGAAATCATAGCTCAATAGATTATTTATCATCTCATCATTAGTATCAAGTGTGTTAATGACAATACTTTCATTAGAGTATTTATAGAGACTGGTCTCTTCATTTACATTATACACTCATAGGTGAGTACATTTTGGTAACACTTACTTAGGCTCATTTGAGATCGCTCTCAACATTTAAATGAGCCTCATATCATGTTGTCACCACAATCACTAGTATTAAAACAATTGCTCTTCATAACTACTTACTCCTTTTTGCGTGAATGATCATTTCATCATATGCCAATGCGTTTGGCCATTTAGTGTGTTTTACACACTTACTTAACCCTTCTAGGGTTTCATGATTTCATTGTTAATATTATCATTTCATTACATAAATCTTAGGTTCACTTACTTCTAATGTATGCTAGACTTATGGGTGTGAACATACAAGGCATGAGGATTCGATCATAATTCGTTTAAGTGATTCATATCTTCCGAAGATTATGTGGTACAAGACTTATGCATCTTATATGTTTGCCAAGATCTCGATTCCGATCTATGTAGGCAGCATTGTTCTCTAATATTTAATTCATGTATGACTAATGTATCAATACAGAATTTGGGCAAGGGCACCCGGTATGGAATCCCTTGGACAACACTTATATTTTTCATTTATTTTATTTTGGTCCACACCGCTTGGGGACCCAAAAATAAAGCCCCAAGCCTTCATTTTCGTTTATTTTCTTTTCTTTAAATTTTCTCTTTCTTGGCCGAGGGGTTATGGGATCGAACCCCCACAGCCCCTTTTATTTAAATTTATTTTTCCTTGACTTTTTTGAGTTGACAATGACGGTGTGGGTTGAAATCCCCACAGTCCTATTTTAATTATCTCTTGAATCCCTAAATCAACTTAGAGGCCGTGGGTTCAATTCCCACAGTACTCAACATTTGTTCTCTTTTAATTTCCTTAAGTCTGTCTGAGAGGTTGTTGGTCCGAATATCACTCCTCTCATTTCTTATTTTCATGATTTCATTTTGCAGCAAATACCAAGGTTCCAATCATCCTCCCACAATACTTTTAAGTCACTTATTTTCATCGGTTTTAACATGGTGAGGTCAAGGGTTCGAGCCTTAGTGACCTCCCTTATTTTTTTTCATTTTTCAAAAAATTTCAAAACATTTTAACTTGACCTAAATACATCAACATATGGATGGAAATTTTGCAATTTTTCAGCATCTTTTAATCAAGTTACACATTAGTTCTTAGGGAAATTTCATGGTTCATTTATAACGTTTTAAGTGCATTTTCATTGATTTGTTTAGCCAAGAGATTCTCACTCAATTCAGCCACATTACACTTCATATGAAAATCAGGATTTACATAAAAATTTGTACATAAAATACAACGAAATAACATGCCATTTCAAGTCCTAATCCGTGACCAATATTCACGGCAATACACCCAAACTCACGTAAGTCATATATTCGAAAAAACATAGATTGTAATACACACGATTCGAAACACACATTCATGAACATATTCATCATGAAAACACATTACATGCCTAATATCTACAAGCAAACATACTCAACCTACGAATCAACAAGAGCTAGTGAAAGGGACATGCAACGGGGAACAATCTTAGTTTTTTGATTAGAATATACTAAACCTTAAGGGGTCTCTTTGGAAGGGGACCAAGAGAGAAGAGAAACCATACCTTTAATGACGTTCAAACCTTGAAGTTACTTCTTATACCTTCATCAACACTCACGTTCGAAACAATGTTTCAACACCATGCTTTCGACGGAAATTTCTCCCTTTGCCTAACGTACTTTGCTTAGCTTTTGATTTTGTTTTTCGTTAAGAACTCTTCAAGTGTGAAGAAATTTTGTAAATTTTCTGTTCTTGTACATTATTTAGTAAGAGAGAACGTAGAAGAGAATCATAGAGACATGAAAGAGATGAGAATTTTCTTTTGCTTAGATGTCTAATTTAGGACTTAGTCAAATAAGGTTTTATTAAATTGTAAAAATCTGATTTCCCTTTTATTTTAAATCATCCAAATTATTATTAATTATTACATTAATTTACCAACTTAAATAAAATAAACAATTTAAATCATCACTTCCACCTAGGTTCGAAACCGGGTGGAGCAAGACTTCACTCTAAGAGTAAATTTTTGGCCCTCTTTCCCCAAAATTCCCTTCCACCTTATTAGATAAATAATTAATTGTATATTTAGAGTAATTACGATACTACCCTTAACCTTGAAAAAGAACATTTTACACCTAGACCCTCCAAATTAAAGATTTACCCATTTCCATGTCTAGTAAAGACTTATCCGAGTAAATCTTCATATTCGGGTGCCCTAAAAGACTGGACCCAACCTTTCCTAGATCAACTAACTCCCCAAGTTAATTGGCTTTGCTGTCGTAGGGATTCAGAGGTCTGGTTCTACGCGCATCAATCCGTGTGAACCCGGTCTAATCATAGGCATTCTAGACACATTAAGCATTACTTAGCATATCCATTTTTAGGGTTGTTACATTATCCCCCTTTAGGAAAATTCGTCCTCTAATGACACTACTAACTATTTCGTGTAATGCCAGTCAGATCATAACATAGTTACTATACACAATTAAGCAATAACAGAAAAGAATGGAGAGATAAGGAAACTTAGACTTAAGAGTAGGATGTATAACCTCAAGAGCAGAAAAGATAGGGGTAGCACGATCTCATGTCGGCCTCGGCCTCCCACGTAGAACCCTAAACAAGATGAATCCTCCATAATACATTCACTGTGGCAATCTCATTGTTCCTCAGCCTCTCTACCTGTCTGTCTAAAATCACAACATGTACCTCTCCATAGGACAAATTTTTATCAACCACCAAACCTTTAACAAGTAGAATCGATTCTAGATAACCAATCCACTTCTTTAACATAGAGACATTAAATACTGGTTGAACAAAAGCTAGTTCTGTAGGGAATGACAACTCATAGGCCAACTCACCCACATGATGTAGGATCTCATTTGGCCCAACATACCTCGTACTCAACTTCCCCTTCCTTCCAAACCTCATCCCCCCTTCATAGGTGATATCTTCAAATAGACGTGGTCACCAAAATCAAAGTATAAGGGCCATTTTTTGTTGTGTTCATAACACTTCTTCCAACTGTAAGCAGTAGCTAACCTATCAATAATCACTGTGACCTTCTCTAAGGCAGCATGAATTATCTCAGGACCCAAAATCAATGACTCTCTAACCTCAAACCACACAACTGGAGACCTACACTTTCTACCATACAGTGCCTCAAAAGGTGCCATCCCAATGCTGGAGTGATAGCTATTAGTATACGACAACTCTATCAAAGGCATATGGTCGTCCCAACTACCCTTGAAGTAAATCACAAATGCCTTTCGCATGTCCTTCAATGTTTGAATGGTACGCTCTTCCTGCCCATTAGTCTGAGGATGAAATTCAATACTAAGCTTCACCTACGTGCCTAAGCTAATCTTGAAGGATCTCTAATAATGTGAACTGAACTGAGCTCCTTTATCTGAAATGATAGACAAAGGTTTCCCATGACATCTCAGTATCTCATCATTGTAGAGTTCTTCATAATCCTCAGCTTTTTAAGTAGACTTCACACTAATAAAGTTGGCAGACTTAGTCATCATGTCCACAATAACATATATGGAGTAATGTTGTCTCCTAGTCTTCAGAAGACCAACCGCGAAGTCCATATTAATGGCCTCCCATTTACAAGTTGAAAGCTCAATAATCTGAGTAATACCGCCAGACTTAAGATGTTTTGCCTAAAACAGTTGACAATCAGGACACTTGGCCATATAATCTGCAATGTCCTTCTTCATGCCATATCATCAATAGATCTGTTTAAGATCATCATACATCTTGGTCGAACCTAGATGTATAGATTATTTGGAACCATGGGTCTACGCAATGGTCTTAATCTGCAAATCATCCACATCTTGTACACACAGTTTGTCATTGTACCTAATTATGTCGTCATCACCGAAAGCAAAAGACTCATTCATCTAAACCAAAATTGAGTCCTCTGTCTCCATCAACACACGATAAACATGCTGACCCTCCTTGACTTCAATTACTAAGGATGATTCAGAACTAGGATGAACTGAAATACCCGAACTAGTAGAGTCAACTAACCGCACACCCAGTCCGAGCAGTGTATGTATATCTTTCACCAACTCCTTCTACCTATCCTTAACAAGGGTTGTATATCCCATACTCATCCTACTAAAATCATCATCTACAACATTTGCTTTACTGGGATGGTTGTGAATGTTCATGACATAGTCCTTCAACAACTCCAACCATCTCCGCTGACATAGATTCAACTCCCTTTGTGTTAACAAGTATTAGAGACTCTTGTGGTCTGTAAACACATCCACGTGCACCCTATACAATTAGTTCCTCCACAGTTTCAATTCAAACACCACAGCTTCCAATACCAGGTCATGAGGGGATAATTATTTTCATGAACCTTGAGTTGTCTGGACATATAAGTTATCATCTTACCACCCTGCATAAGAACACAACCCAAACCAACCGTAGATGCTTCACAATAAACAATTTATTTCTCAACACACTTAGGAAAAGTAACCACTGGGGATGAAGTGAGTCTGTGCTTGAGATCCTGGAAACTCTTCTCACAAGCCTCCATTAATTCAAACTTGGCCTTCTTCATAGTCAAAAATGTCAGTCAGGCAGCAATGGAAGAAAAACCATCCACAAACCTGCGATAATAACCAACCAATCCAAATAAGCTATGAATATCTATGTGAGTAAGAGGTTTTTGCAAGTTTTTAACAGCTTAGTCTTCCTAGGACCTACCTTCATACAATTGTTAGACGCAACATGGCCCAGAAAGGTCCCGGATCTAAGCCTGAATTTGGCATACAACTTATGTTGTCTAAGTACCATGAAGGTTAGTCTCAAATGATGTTCATGCTCTTCCTTGGTCTTAAAGTAGATGAGAATGTCATCAATGAACATTATGACGAAAGAGTCCAGGTATTAACGGAAGACCCTGTTCATGAGATCCATAAATGCAGCAAGTGCATTCATAAGACCAAATGACATAGCTAGGAACTCATACTGACCATAACGGGTAGGAAAGGTTGTCTTTGGGATATCTCAATCCCTAGCCGTGAACTGATGGTACCCTGAATGAAGTTGAATCTTCAAGAAGAAACTAGACCCTTGGAGTTGGTCGAACAAGTCATCTATTATGTGAAGTGGATAATTATTCCTTTATATTTACATTGTTGAGATGCCTATAATCGATACACATTCTTAGGTTTCCATCTTTCGTTTTCACTAACAACATTATATCTCTTAACTCTGGGCTCAGAATCGCAATCATTGCGACCCTTGAATGAACTTGACTCCCCTTCGTGGGAGATTCCTTTTATAAACCTGGTCTTATCCCTGATTTTAGTTCTACTCTTCCTTGAAAAATTCTCCTCAGCTTGCCTTGACCTGTTCACTGCCGTAGTGTGCTTTCTCATCCTGCTTCTTTTTTTTCCACTTGATGGACATGTACCATAAGCCTGGAAAGGTACATGCTATTATGCATCATAGTTGTCCTACACTACTACTCGAGATATTAAGCAATCTTAGATCCAATGTAAACGGGAGGATTCATCCTTGTGAAGTCCCTTAACTTACTAGCCATGGTAATGTCAAGTGGGTCCTTCCTAGGAAAACCTTGTTGCTCCGCCTGGGCTGTCATAGCCTAAGCTTGTAAAGTGATGGATTGGTCAATCTCTACCAATGCTTTTCCCACTGCTACATCTTTTAACCCAGCTGGGTTAATAGGCATCTCCATTCCTACAGCTGAAGTCTGGGGAGGAACTTTATTTACCCCAACAACTCCACCTCCAATCTCTCCGCCTGCGTTTTTTCTTGAATTCATCTTTATGAATCTCAAGAGTTAATATTAGATATGCTTAAACTCTAAGAAAGTAGACATTAGAGAAGGCACGATAAGATCAGAAGAATGGAATTTCTCTACGCATCATGTAGTCTCAAATCCCAGATAGTGGTGCACTTTACTATCATGAGTTAGAAATTACATGATGTGGTTGATGTGAACTTATTATGTTAGGAATTAAACCTAGGGCTCTAATACCAACTTTGTCACAACCAAAATCTAGACCCCAGATGAGATCGGCGTCGTTGACCTCTCTGAGGTTGTAGACTAACCTAAATACATCATTCTTACTTCATCTAGGTTAATTTTAGCAGAAAATTTGAGCTTTTTACTTTTTTATTTCATGATAGACGTTTTAAACTTAACATCATAGACGTTCAAAAATCAACCATCTAATATAGAGATAATCAAATGAAAAAACTAATTCATAATTGTATTAAACATATTCTTTCCAAAATGACACCAATACAAAGTATGAAATGAAACTGGAAAGAAACACTAGTGGAACATTATCCACTAGATACAGCCTACATTTAAGATAGATAATAACTGTAGACATCCTCGAACGCATGAGGGCCTACAAGGTCTTGATAAAAGCTCCACGTCCGGACAGATGCAACCTTAACCTGTAAGATCTAGCGTCCTCTATGTCGGCACCTAAAATTATAGAGTTGTATCGAATTAGTAGACATTGTTACTAAGTATGGGTATATGCAAGCACACACCAAGGACATGCATGAGTAAGAATAGCTCCTTCTTAACAACATGATTTACGGAAAGTCATGTCAATAGACTTGACAAATTTTTACTGGGAAAGTTAGTGGACTTACCAAATTCAGATTAGGAAAGTAATGCCATGAGAGTAACATGCATCATCATACGTATCATATTGTACACAACACATAACGTCTTACACATAACACATAACATATTGCATGTAGCACATAATATATTGTGTATAGCACATTACATCTTTCATATCATTAATTCATACGTCGTGAGACATTGGGATCATGCACTTGAAATCAAGACTTTCCAAAAATGAGGGCTCAACATATGGGGACATCATAGCTCAATAGATGATTTCTCATCTCATCATTTGTATTTAGTGTGTTAATCTGCAAACTTTCATTAGAGTGTTCGTAAAGACTGGTCTCTTCATTAACTTTACACTCTCATAGGTGACTACATTTTGGTAACACTTCCTTAGGCTCATTTGAGATTGCTCTCATATTTTACATTAGCCTTATATCATGGTGTCACTACAATAATTAGTATTAAAACAATTGCTCTTCATAATTACTCACCCATTTTTGCGTGAATGTTCATTTAATCATGTGCCCATGCACTTAGTCATTTAATGAGTTTGACACTTTTACTTAACCCGTCTAGGGTTTCATCATTTAATTCTTTATATCATCATTTCATTACATACATCTTAGGTTCACTTACTTCTAATGTATGCTAGACTTATGGGTCTACACATACAAGGCATCAGGCTTCCATCATAATTTGTTTAAGTGATTCATATCTTCCTAAGATTATGTGGTACAAGACTTATGCATCTTGTATGTATGCCAAGATATAGATTCCGATCAATGTAGGCAGCATTGTTCTTGAATATTTAATTCATGTATGACTTATGTATCAATACAGAATTTGAGCAAGGGAACCCGGTTTGGAATCCCTTGGACAATATTTAGATTTTTCATTTATTTTATTTTGGTTCACACCGCTTGGGGACCCACCATCAAGCCCCAACGCCTTTATTTTATTTTAATTTCTTTTCTTTAAATTTTCTCTTTCTTGGCGTAGAGGTTGTGGGATTGAACCCCTACATCCCATTTTATTTTACTTCTTTTTCCTTGAATTTTTCTAGTTGACCATGAGGGTGTAGGTTTGAATCCCCACAGCTTCACTTTATTTTTCTCTATAATCCCTAAATCAGCCTAGAGGTCGTGGGTTCAATTCCCACACGCCTCAACATTTATTTTCTGTATTTCCTTTTGTCTGTCTAAGAGGTTGTGGGTTCGAATCCCACTCCTCTCATTTCTTATTTTCATGATTTCATTTTCCAGCAAAGACCACAGTTCTCATCTCCCTCACCACAATACATTTAACTCACTTATTTCATGGTTTTAACATCGTGGGGTCATCGACCCTTAGTGACCTCAATTATTTTTCTTCATTTTTCATAACATTTTAACATGACCGAAATTCATCAACTTATGGCTTGAAATTTGGTAGTTTTTCATCATCTTTTTCATCAAGTTACACATTAGTTTTTAGGGAAATTTCGTGGTTCATTTATAACGTTTTTAGGTGCATTTTAGTGGATTAGTTTATCAAGGAGTTTATTACTCAATTCAGCTACATTACACTTCATATGAATATCACGATTTACATAAATATTTGTACATAAAGTACAAAGAACTAAGATGCCATTTCAAGTCCTAATCTGTGACTAATTGTCATGGGAATAAACCCAAACGCGCATGAGTCATAGATTTGGAAAAATATAGATTGTCATTCGAACGATTCCAAACACAAATTCATGAACATATTCATCACAAAAATACATTACATGCCTAATAGCAACCATCAAACATACATAACCTACGAATTACCGGGAGACAGTGACATAAACATGCAATAGGGAACAATCCTATTTTTCAGATTAGAATATATTGAACCTTAAGGGGTCTCTTGGGAAAGGTTTCAAGATTTTAGAGAACCCATACCTTTTATTACGTTCAAAACTTTAAGTTGCTACCCAAACCTTCTTCAACACTAACTTCCAAAACCAAGTTTCAACACCAAACTTTCGACGGGAAACCCTCCCTTTTCTTTACGTACTTTGCTTAGCGTTTGATTATATTTTTCGTTGTGAGTTGTTCAAGTGTGAAGAACTTTGGTAAATTTTCTGTTCTTGTACATTATTTTGGCATATAGAACGTGAAAGATAATGATAGAGAGATGAGAGAGATGAGCGTGAGAGATGAGAGTTTTCTTAGGCATAAGAGTCTAGGTTAGGACTTAGTCAAATAAGGTTTTATTAAATGGTAATATATGATTTTAATTTTATTTTTAATCAGCCAATAAACAATAAATATTAATTAATTACATTAATTGACAAACATAAATGAAAAAATAATTTAAATTATCGCCTACACCTAGGTTCGAACCCAGGTGGAACAATACTTCACTCAAAGAGTCAATTTTTGTCCCTCTCACCCAAAAATGCCCCTCCATCTTATTAATTAAATAATTAATTATATATTTAGGGTAATTACGATACAAGACTTACTCTGGAAAAAGACCATTTTATCCCTAGACCCTCCAAACTTTAGATTTCTCCTTTTTAAGTCTGGTAAAGACTCATCAAAGTAAAACATCATATTCGGGAGCTCTACATGGCTGGATCCAACCTTTACTAGCTCAAATAACTCCCCAAGTTAGTTGGCTTGGCTGTCGTAAGGGTTCATAGGTCTGGCTCTACGCGCATCAATCTGTGTGAACCCGGTCTAATCGTAGTCATTCTAGACACATTAAGCATTACTTACATATCCATTTTTAGGGTTGTTACATACCCAATTTTGTGGAATTATCATATCTATGATTTGATTTAATTCACTCTTGCAATTCCTTTCCCCAAGAGGTTCCTTCAAAAGATTATTTCTAAATCCCCCAAATCTAGGTTTTTCTTCTACACATGGGTCTTCATTAAAAGACGAAATTATGGATAAATTGTGATGAATTGATGTTGCTTAAGTGTATATTAATATTTAAACGATGATTTCCATTGAGGTTTCCTTAGACCCGTGTCTTTCCCCCAATTTCATGAAAACCTTGAATTGATATGGTGAATGATGCAGATTATGAACATGTAGATTAACTAGATTGTTATTAACTATGTAATTGCTTCATGGATTTACCTTGTTTATGTAATTGGTTATGTATTCTTGGTAATGGAAAGTATGAAGGTTCTTAGAAGGGCAATGAGGTATGTTGATTGGTAATGTTAGGATTCTTCAATTGTGAATTATTAGTTCCTTAGATAATAATGCTTCTAGGTCTAATGTATGGTTGTGATGTTGATGCTAAGTATTCCTCATCCTTATCCCCAGACGATTGAATTAGTTATGAAATATCGATGTATGTTATGATACAATTATTATATGATTTAAAGTAGTTTATCATGATTATAATAAAGTTTTAAGTGAAAGGTTTTACTCAATTATGAGGTGGTGCCTAAAGTGAAAGGATTGTTCACACTTGTGATGACCTATGATCTAGGTATGATAACATGTTTACATAGGGGTCTAGAAGAGACTAATGTGAACCAATATGATAGGATAATATGATTACTTAATGGAATAATTTCGTAGCACCGAAAAGGCATGTAAATGAGATGGAGGTCTCATGTTAGTATGTCAGGCCTACCACATGGGTTTATTCACATTCGTAAGTCTGGAATTCCCAAGTTGTGTGTTATCTAATGAGGTGGAAACCTCCACGTTAGTAAGTCATGGTTTCTAGAAAAAATTTCCTTGAGCCTTAACTATGTTACCACATAGGACTATAGCTTAGTGGATCTATTTATAGATATGTAAGAATGGTTACACCCTCGGCATGTGTTAACCCTCTCTTTTTAGTGTAGGAGTAGAACACCGAATTCTATGTAGCTCACATAGTCTCATGTTTGTTATTCCACTTCTTTCCCTAATGTTAAAGTAAATGAACAAGTTATGTACGTGAACTCTTATTAGGGTTGTCTTGAAGGATACTACATAGGGTGAGGGAGAATATGGGACTTCTCTTACTCATTGCACATATGGGACCTTACCGGATGGTTCTAGTACTGTTCTTTAATTATTATGACTATGATTATGATTATGCTGATAACCTATGATTAGTATTCATGTATTAATCATGTTATGATGAATTTAAGAAAATATTTTGCAAGAATGAATTGGGTTGCTAAATGTGATACTTAGCCTTGGATAGGATTGCAGAGTTCTATCTTTGCCGTTGCACAAGTATTTCTTGGGTGGTCAACATGTTGGGTTACTATTATGTTGAAATGACTTATTATGCTTCTTATATATGCATGTTGAGTTAAATTGATAGAAAGCATGATTTTGACTAAGTTTTCCTTTTCTCACGCTTTAATGTTTTTTATGCATAGGGACAAAACTTAGTACAAGTGTTTTGTACTAACTCATATTTGTTCTCTTTTAACCAAACATTGTAGGTTCTATCCATTGAAAGATCTTGAGGCTAAAGCAAGAAGGCTTGAACTAGACTCTTTATGTTTTGATAGGTCCTCTAGTTTGAGGATTCTACTGCATACTCTACCTTAGTCGGACTGGTTTTGTCTAAAAACATTATTTTCTCTCGTATTATTTGAAGATATTAATGTAAGACCTATGTGGCAACTATGAATTTGTATATGGGCTATGCCAGAATGTATGAATTCATTTAGATGGTTTAATGTGAGACAAAGTTTAGACTAAATTCTTATGTATTATTATGTTGTCTAAGAGAGAAGCCTAAGTAAGCTTCCTACGCGAGAGGTATAAGTAAACATCACTATATATATATATATATATATATAAGTTTTAAATTTTTCTGCACTTTTTAGCTATAATGTGCTATGACGTACGCTAAGGGCTTGTCTTAGTCCTTATCGAAGACGATGACAACGGTAACGACTAGGATGTACTTTTGATTGTTACATACTTGGTATCAAAGAATTATTTTAAAGTTAACCTTAGGTTTGATGTCTCACTAAACCACGGTTATGTAGGGTCTTATTCATAATTATGAAGCGGGCCACACTTATGAATGAGAGACTTTGTGATGCTTAGGAGCTTTCACTCACTTGTTATTTCTTAGTCGTGCCTAATATTCCTTAATATATTTATTACTTTCTTCTAATCATTTAATTGTGCTTATAGGTAATGAATACAGTGAGGAATAATGCTCAAACGTTCAGAGAAGAAAATTTGAATGAGTTTGTCCCCCCCCCCCCCAAGCTCCTCAAAACCCTAAAGTTCCTATTAAAGATAAGGATATATCTAATGTTTAGATTAGGTCTGCCATTATTGTCTTGGATTAAGTGTTGGCTACCCAAGTTACTAGGGATGCAAGGTGCAAGTGAACCCTAATGCTAATACCACTGCTTCAAGGATTATGGATTTCACAAGGAAAAATTCCCCTACTTCCTTTCGTTCTAAGGTGGAGGAGGACCCACAAGGGTTTATTGATGAAGTATTCAAAGTTCTTGATGCTATGGGTGTTTCTTCTACAGAAAAGGCAGAAGTAGACTTCAACCAACTCAAATATGTAGCTGAAGTTTTGTATGAGCAATGGAAAGATGAAAAGACGGTTATAAAAGGTCGGATTACTTGTAGAGCTTTAAATAAGGCTTTCCTTGATAGGTTATTTCCCTTGGAATTAAAGGAGAGGAAAATTCAAGAATTCATCAATCTTCATCAAGGGGGTATGAGCGTGAAGGATCGTAGCCTTAAGTTCACTCAACTATCCTAATATCCTCCTACTATGGTTGCAAATTCTAGAGCTAAGATGAACAAATTTGTTATGGAGATATCTGACATAGTGTTTAATGAGTATAGTTCAACTATGTTGATTCCTAGCATGGAAATCTATCGTTTCATTCTTCATGCCTAACGAATTGAGGAGAAAAATCTTAAGCAAGTTGTTAGCGAGTTTAAGAAGGTGAGAACCGAAAATGGGAATTCTTACAAGAATAAATTTGAGGTGCAAGACAAACCATGTTTTAGAAGGAGATTTTCCAACAACGAACTTTTTCATGCTCCAATGGTAAACAAGAGTAAGGTGTTTACTCTTAATTCCCAAGAGGGTAATGGTTATAGATCTTATGTTAAGAAGCATATTTGTCCAAAATATTATAAGATACATCATAGTAAGTTCCTAGTTGGCACGGTTATTTCTATGGTGGTGGCAAGATTGATTACATGAAGAGAGATTGCCTTATGATGAAATCTCAAGGAAGGGAAAATGCTTAATCTTAATCAAGTGACCCAAATCGAGATTCTCCTAAGAGGAATTACTTTTATGCGCTCCAATCCCGAAATGATCAACAGAGCTCACCGGACGTGTTTACCGGTACGTTAAAATTATTTTATTTTGATGTATATGCTTTTTTGATGCAGGAGCTACATTATCTTTTGTGACCTCTCTTGTAGCCACGAAGATTGATATACTACCTAACATATTACGAAGTTTTTTTGGTTTCTACCCTGGTAGGATTCCATGGTTGTTAATATAGTGTATAAAGGTTGTGTAATTTCCTTGCATAATAGAGATACATTACTTGACTTGATATAACTTGATATGCTAGATTTTTTTATCATATTAGAGATGGATTGGTTGCATGTTTTCTTTGCCTCTATTTATCTTAGGACAAGGATATTCAAATTTCAATTTCCAAATAAACCCATTTTTGAGTGGAAGGGAGGAAAGTCAAATCCTCGAGGTAAGATAATTTGGTATCTAAAAGCTTGTAAATTGATTGGAAAAGGTTTTCTTTACCACATAGTAAGAGTTAGGGATCTTCAATCCGATGTCCCTCCGATAGAGTCGTACCTGTAGTAAGGGAATTCCCGGAGGTCCTTCCCGATGACCTTTTAAGAATTCCTTCCGAATGGGACATTGACTTTGACATAAACTTATTGCCAAATACACGACCTACTTCAATTCCTCCTGATCACATGCCCCCACCGAGCTGAAACAACTAAAGGATCAACTCACGGATTTCCTAGATAAGGGTTTAATTTAACCAAGCGTATGTCCATGGGTGCCCCTATATTGTTTGTGAAGAAAATGGATAGGTCTTTGAGAATGAGTATCGATTATTGCCAATCGAATAAAGTTACCATAAAGAAAAAGTACCCGCTCCCTAGGATTGATGAGTTTCTAGATCAACTCTTAAGAGATATTTACTTTTCAAAGATTTACAGGAGGCTTGGTTATCACTAACATAGAGTAGGGGAAGTTGATATTCTGAAAATGCCATTTCGAACAAGACATCATCACTTTGAATTCCTAGTGATGTCATTTGGTCTAACTAATGCAATGAAGGCTTTCATTGACCTTAAGAATCGATATTTTAAAAAGTATCTTGCTTTGTTTTTTATTGTATTTATTGATGATATTATGATATACTCTAGTAGCGAGGATGATCATATGAGCCATGTGAGGATAGTTCTGTAAATTCTCAAGGATAACCAACTCTTCACTAAATTTGGTTAATGTGAATTTTGGTTGAGGTAGATTGCATTTCTTGTCCACATTGTCTCTAGTGAAGCGATAAAATTTGATCCGAGGAAAATAAAAGTGGTCAAGAATTGGCCAAGACCTTTGAATCCTACCGACATTTGAAGTTTTCTAGGGTTGGACAGCTACTATAAGAGTTTATTTGAGGTATTTTCATCCATCTTATCTGAATTAATGGATTTTACCTAAAAGAAATCCAAGTTCAAATGTTCAGAACCATGTGAAGAAAGGTTCCAATTATTGAAAGATAGAGTAAGGTGTCTACTCTCAATCCCCAAGAGGGTAATGGTTATAGATCTTATGTTATGAAGCATCTTTGTCCAAAATATTATAAGATACATCGTAGTAAGTTCCTAGTTGGCACGGTTATTTCTACGGTGGTGGCAAGATTGATTACATGAAGAGAGATTGCCTTATGATGAAATCTCAAGGAAGGGAAAATGCTCAATCTTAAGCAAGTGACCCAAATCGAGATTCTCCTAAGAGGAATTACTTTTATGCGCTCCAATCCCGAAGTGATCAAGAGAGCTCACAGGACGTGGTTACCAGTACGTTAAAATTATTTTATTTTGATGTATATGCTTTTTTTATCCAGGAGCTACATTATCTTTTGTGACCACTCTTGTAGCGACGAAGATTGATATACTACCCAACATATTACGAACCTTTTTCGGTTTCTACCTTGGTAGGATTCCGTGGTGGTTAATAGAGGGTATAAAGGTTGTGTAATTTCCTTTGATAATAGAGATACATTACTTGACTTGATATAACTTGATATGCTAGATTTTTTTATCATATTAGAGATGGATTGGTTGCATATTTTCTTTGCCTCTATTTATTGTAGGACAAGGATAGTCAAATTTCAATTTCCAAATAAACCCATTTTTGAGTGGAAGGGAGGAAACTCAAATCATCGAGGTAAGATCATTTCGTATCTAAAAGCTTGTAAATTGATTGCAAAAGGTTGTCTTTACCACATAGTAAGAGTTAGGGATCTTCAATCCGATGTCCCTCCTATAGAGTCGTACCTGTAGTAAGGGAATTCTCGGAGGTCCTTCCCGATGACCTTTCAAGAATTCCTTCCGAATGGGAGATTGACTTTTACATAAATTTATTGCCGAATACACAACCTACTTCAATTCCTCCTTATCACATGGCCCGCACCGAGCTGAAACAACTAAAGGCTCAACTCACGAATTTCCTAGAAAAGGGTTTAATTTAACCAAGCATATGTCCATGGGTGCCCCGATATTGTTTGTGAAGAAAAAGGATAGGTCTTTGATAATGTGTATCGATTATTGCCAATCGAATAAAGTTACCCTACAGAATAAGTACTCATTCCCTAGGATTGATGAGTTTCTTGAACAACTCTAAAGAGAGATTTACTTTTCAAAGATTTACAGGAGGTTTGGTTATAACTAACATAGAGTAAGGGAAGTTGATATTCTGAAAATGGCATTTCGAACAAGGCATCATCACTTTGAATTCCTAGTGATGCCATTTGGTCTAACTAATGCAACGAAGGCTTTCATTGACCTTATGAATCAAGATTTTAAAAAGAATCTTGTTTTGTTTTTTATTGTTTTTATTGATGATATTATGATATACTCTAGTAGTGAGGATGATCATATGAGTCATGTGAGGATAGTTCTTCAAATTCTCAAGGATAACCAACTCGTAGCTAAATTTGGTTAATGTGAATTTTGGTTGAGGTAGATTGAATTTCTTGTCCACATTGTCTCTAGTGAAAGGATAAAATTTGATCCAAGGAAAACGGAAGTGGTCTAGAATTGGCCAAGACCTTTGAATCCTACTGACATTTGAAGTTTTCTAGGGTTGGACAGCTACTATAAGAGTTTATTTAAGGTATTTTCATCCATCTTATCTCCATTAATGGATTTTACCTAAAAGAAATCCATGTTCAAATGTTCGGAACCATGTGAAGAAAGCTTCCAATTATTGAAAGATAGACTCACCTCCTCTCCGGTATTGACTTTACCAGATGGTACTGATGGATTTGTGTTTTATTGTGATGCTTCCAAGTGTGTCTAGAGTTTTTCCTTATGAAACATGAAAAAGTAATAGTGTATGCCTCTCGGCAAGTCAAGCCTCACGAGAAGAATTATTCAACTCATGACCTAGATCTTGCAGCCGTGGTGTTTCCCTTGAAAATTTGGAGGCATTATCTCTATGGGGTACATGTTGATGTATTCACCGATCACAAGATTCTACAATATGTATTCATTCAAAATTACTTGAATCTATGACAAAGAATATGGTTAGAACTTTTAAAGTATTATGACATGAGTGTCCTTTACCATCCTAGAAAAGTTAATGTGGTTGCGGATGCTCTAAGCTAAGTGTCCATGGGTAGTGTGAGTCATGTGGTTTGGGTGTCCGACATGAAGAATCTTCAAAGGGTGGTTTCATGGTCCATTATAACTCCGAGTCTTCACTAGTGGTTGATGTGAAGTCGAAGAAACATGTTGACCCTCTATTGTTGGAGTTGAAAGAATTGGTCCTTAAGAAGAATAATGAATATTTCTCCCAAGGGTAGGATTGGGTACTTAAGTACCAAGAAAGATTATGTGTGACGGATGTGAATGGTTTAAGGGATAAAATCATGGAAAAATCGCATGGTTCCCGGTACTCCATCCATTCGGGGGCCACCAAGATGTATGGTGACTTACCCGATATTTATTGGTTGAATGGAATGAAAAGGGATGTAGATAAACTTATGTCAAGGTGCCCAAATTTCCAACAAGTCAAAGCAAAGCATCAAGGCCCGGGTGGCCTAACCCAAGATATTAATATCCCCACTGGGAAGTGGGAAGATGTCAACAAGATATTGATATCCCCACATGGCAATGGGAAGATTTCAACATGGACTTCGTTGTAGGTTTTCCTCGAACGCGTCGACAACATGAATCCATTTGGGTAATAGTGGATCAATCGACTAAGTCAAACCACTTCCTTCCCGTAAAAATTTCTTACACGGCGAAGGAGTACTCTAAATTGTACGTTAAGGAGATTGTGAAGTTACATGGGGTCCCTTTGTTGATCATTACTTTACTTTTTTAGAGATCTTTCAACAGTGGGCTTGGTACTCAAGTTAAGCTTAGTCCCTCAAAATAATCGATAAGTGGAGCACACTATGAAAACTCTTGATCACAGGTTGAGGGCTTGTGTGATTGGTTTCTAAGGAAATTGGGGTGATCACCTTCCTTTTGATAAAATTATCCTACAACAATAGCTATCATGCAAGTATTAGTATGGAACCTTTTGAATCACTTCATGGTGGAATGTGTCGGTCTCCAATTGTATGGTTTGAAGTATGTGAGTTTGCTCTTCTAGGCTCCGAAATAGTGTATGATGCCACAGAAAAGTTTCAACTCATAAGAAAGAGGTTGAAGACGACTTGTAGTTGGCCAAAATCCTATTCAAACAATAGAAAGAGGGACCATAAATTCAAAGTAGGAGATTGGGTGTATTTGAAAATTTTACCCATGAAAGAGGTGATGAGGTTTCGAAAAAAAGGAAAGCTTAGTCCCCGTTATGTGGGGCCTTATAAGATTTCTAAGGGGGTAGGGAAAATGGCATATGATATAGAGTTACCAATCGAATATACCTCGGTTCATCTAGTGGTTCCATATTTCTATGCTCAAGAAGTGTATAAGTGATCCATTGTTAATTCTCCCATTAGAAGGTTTAGGGGTAAAATAAATCATTTCTTATGAAGAGGTTCCGGTTGAAATTTTGGATGGCCAACTTAAGAGAATGAGAAATAAGTAGGTTGCCACCGTGTAAGTTCTATCATGGAACAACCTTGTTGAGGGTGCAACGTGCGAGGCCAAGGGAGACATGAAGTCCCACAACCTTCATCTCTTTCCCCCTACTCCTATACAAAGTTATGGTTAGTAGCTTTCTCTTAAATGTGTCCTATGAATAATGTGTAATCTATCATGTTTATCTAGTATGTGCATATGCTTGTAGAAATTCTTGCCTAAATTGAATTTTGTGAAATATGACTCTCGTGATTAACTTGCACTTAAATACGTTGTCTGTTTTATTGCTTTGATGAGAATTATTTTGGGTATGTATTGGTGTTGCATTTTAATCAATAATCATGTCAACTCTTTGAAATTGTTCATGTTGATCTCATATTAAAATGGAAAAGGTAGTTCCTCCTTGTGTGATGTAAATGATAAAGCTCTTATGTGTCATGAGTTGTGGATTAAGTTCCTATGTGTTAATTCTATGTTTATATGTTTGATGGAGTTGAACTTCCTCCTATGATTTTTGGCTTATTATGATATTGCTAATTGGCTGGCTGCTAGTCTTGAGTCTATTCCTCTTTCCCAATAGAAGGTGCAAGGTGTCATTCAAGGACAATTGTTCGTAAGGTGGGATATTGCAACACTCCGTAATTTCCATGACCCATAATAGAGTCTCATATGTTGAACAATGATGATTTTAGACCTAAAATAGTGTAAATAACTTATTTAAGAAGTATTGAAACCACAACATAAAAGAAAGGCCTTGATGTCCGAAAAACTAGCTAAATTGAGCTAGTAGACGTCCCTATGTTTGGTGAAGGTTTCGGAGGGTCATATAGAGTCTAAAAATTGTAAAAACACTTTCAAAAGGTAAAGTGTAGTATATAGGGTTACAACGTACAGTCACAACACCTCAGAGACAACCAGAAGGGTCCTCGGGCGAGCAGGCTGCCAAATCAGCCTGCATGCAGCCAGGATTTTGGTGGCTGCTGCGCGACGTGCAGCCATCACGCAACAATCCCAAATCGTCCTAGCAACACGGGGCTACACGAGGTCCACTGCCTCAACTCGGATTTCAAAAATATATCGTGAAATAAACCCTGCGACACGCAGCCACCATCCAGATTTGTAAAAGTCGTATTATAAACATTTTAACTTCACAAAAATATTCATTTAAGTTAGAGGTCTTTTGGGAAATTTAATGGGTGACTATATAATTTCTTAGGGTCACTTTTATGTCAATTTCAACACCCAAATAAAGTCTCAAAAGTTGAAATAAAAAATCACTCTCATCTCTCCCAAATTCTCTCTTCCTCCAAATCTCCGTTGAAGACCAATAGAAATCCTAGAAGAAGGTCAAGCCTTCAAGTTTACAACCGAATTTTGTGGATTTATTATCTCTAAGGTATGGTTTCTTTCACTCTTGAATAGGGGTTTGAGGGGGACCAAGCTATCCCGCCCCTGCCCGCGTCCCGCCCCGACCCGCGTCCCGCCCGGCCTATCCGCTTATGTTTAGAGTGTTTAAGGGGTGGGGGATGAGGGGACCGGTCAGGGGCCGGTTCACCCCTGACTGCGTCCCGGTCAACCCGGCCCGGTCCTGTCCCAGTTGAACCGATCGGTTAGCGGGATCCGCTCTTATTTATTTTTAAAAAAAAAATTCAAAAAGTTACCGTTTTAATCCGTTGGGGAAATGGTAAGCCCCCGCAAACGGATTTTTGCCACTTTTTGTGTTCCCAAACACCCCCTACCACCCCCCTACTTTTAAAACATTCTTTTAAACCCTCAAGTTATAATAATTACACTTTAACCCATTTTTAATATTATAAATACACCTATCCCCTACTATTTCTTACAAAATCATCTATTCCAATTTCTCTCATCTATCTTTCTATATCCTCTCAATTCTCAAATCTCTTAATTTCTATTCCATTTTAATTCTCATATTACTATAATCCATATATTTCTATTTTCAATTAAAAATTTTCATATTATATCAAAATATATTATTGTATTATCTCATAATTGTTATCAAGTATTGGTTGGAGTTTCAAATTACAAGTTACAACAAACCACAAGCTTCAAAAATCGGGTTCACATCTGCTATTAACACAGACGTTTGGTACATTCGTTTCATAATATTTATATTTAATTTCTTGTCTTTATTTTTGTGTTATTATTATTTTTATATTACACTTTATGTATAATTAAGTATGACTTCTAGGAAAAAAAATATAGCGTTAAAAAAAAAGAGAAAGCACAATATAACGAAGAAAGTAGATTTTTTAAATTATTTAATTTTGGTAAAGAAAAAAGTAAAGAAAAAAGAGTAGTAAAAGTGGTGGTACTTCATATAAATCAACGAGTAGAGTTAGATTTAAGATAAATGATTCTACTGATGTTGATGATACTCCTTATGATATTAATACAAATCTTCAACTCGATCATGAATGTTTAGAACGACGTTATGATATTATTAATCCTAATGTTGATAAAAATTCAAGTCAAGAAGTAGAAGCTGATTTGTGAGAAGAGGAGTTAGAAGAAACACCTACTAGTCCGGTGACAGAAGTTCCAAATGAGACTATAAATTTACCAGAGCAAAAATTTGGACATCCACCCCTTATACATCCCACAAGAGATAAGGTTAAGTATCAATACCCTAAATCTTCTATTGTGTGGCAATTAATGACTTTCGATAAATAAAATAGTGTTGTTATTTGTAATAAGTGTAAGCAACCTTTTAAACATAAACAAGTTGGGGGTCAAGGTGGAACGGGGTCATTAAATAGACATTTGGTATTTTGTGTGCTTATTCAATATAAAGAAGCTAAATCATTAGCCAAAAAAAAAAGGAATTTCAATTAATGTATTTGATATTACCGGTAATGCATCGATAGGGGCATCTAACATGGTTCAAGGAATATTAAATCCTTTTAACCCGCGGGTCCAATAACACAACGTAAATATAATAAGGAATTTGATCGGTAAAATTTAGCTAAAATGGTTTCGGTTTGTGGTTTGGCTTATAGTTTTCCTTCAAAACCCGGTTTTATTGAATATATTCAACAAACTTATATTTCAGATTATAGAGGCTTTTCAAGAAATACTGTTAAATGTAATGTTTTTGAATTTCAAGGTAAACATTGTCAATTTCTTCATTTTATATTTAGCATATTAAATAGTAGAGTGTCTATAACTTTTGACATGGGTCGTAGTGTTAATGGAAATGATTATTTAACTATTACTGCAGATTGGATTGATCATAATTGGAATTTGCAAAAAAGAATTATAAGTTATAAACTATGTATAGAGAAAAAAAAGTGGTGCATATTTAGATTTAAATATTTTAACTGTTTTAGATTATTACATGATTATAGATACAATAATATCTGTTAAAATGTTAAAATCTAGATTATGTCCAATTGACAATAATGCTTTTCATGTTAAATGTGTTTCACATATATTAAATTTAGTTGTACAAGATGCTATCTCATTATTTGATTGTGGTAGCGTAAAAATACAATATGCCATTACCTGAATTTTTCATACAAACAATGCTGCTAGAATTAGGGAATTTAATGAGCGTTGTTTACTATGTGAATTGTCACCTAGAAAAATTCCAAAACATATTAAAACAAGGTGGAATTTTTTTTAAGAAATGCTTTCGGTTGCTTACAAATATAGAAGACCCATACAGATGGTTATTAATGCTCACAATGCTGACCCATTAGATAGAATTTGTGATGAAGATTTGGAAGAAACTAAAGAACTATTTCAATTTTTAAGACTTTTTTATGATGCTAGTACCATATTTTCTGGAATTTATTATCCTACTATTTGATCCGTACGAATAAATATTTGTGCTCTTACAATTCAGTTTCCTTAATTTAAAAAAATATATAAATTTAGAGTTACAATTGAAGGTATGATTGAAAAAATTTAAAAATATTTTTTTCCTATTCCTCAAGTTTTTTTAACGGCTACTTTACTTCATCCTACTTATAAATTACAAGGTGTGCAAGGCCTTGTTGACACTTTCTATGAAATTTTAGAAATTTTACCGGAAAAATTGCCAAATTATCAAACGCGTACGTCTAGCATAAAAGTAGAAGCAAAACTGTTGTATGAAAAATATAGAACTACAGAAATTTTTCTTGGAGAAGTTGGTCAAAATTCTAATGTTTAGATTGATTTGTCGCTTCCAATTTTAACTTATATGTGAGGTATTCTTGATCATAATTCTATTAACCATGATAATTTTGAAGAATATCTTAATCAATCTTTTGAAATATTGGAAATCAAAGCTGGCAATAAAGATTTATTAGGATGGTGGAGTAGGCGAAGCGATGCATTTCCAACGTTGAGCAAAATGGTTTGTGATGTTCTAGCTATTCAAGCTTCATCAATTGGATCGTAGGCTGCTTTCAGTGTGGCAAGGTTTCAAATTGGTGATCATAGACATTCATTAGCGGAAGACAGTTTTGAAACAACACTTTTATTTAGAGACTAGTCCAATGCCGAAAGGAAGAATAACAAGTTGCCGAAGATAAGTAAAAAATAAGAAAGTTGGATCGAAACACAAATTGAATGCAGTGATGATGAATTAGAGGAACACGAATTTCTAGAAAGTTTTCCAACACCGGATGATATAACCAACAGTATGATGAGACAATTAGAATGAAATTTTAATGGAGAAAACATATATTTTTAAATTACATTCGAGAACTAATTGAAACAGAACCCTTCGTAGAAGGTGGCTGCATAAAATTAGTTGCTCATGTAATATCTGTAACAAATATTAGTTTTACGTACGAGAACTTATTGAAATAGAACTCTTCCTAGAAGGTGGTTGTGTAGATTAGTTACACCACTAATATTTGTTAATTGTAACTTCTAAGTTCTATTGAATATATTTAAAGGTTTTAAGTTTTGTTCAATTTTTTTTATAGAATTATTGTTTTGCATTTTAATTTTAATATATACAATAAAATATATACTAAAATACTAAACTTACTTTAAAATTCTTATTTTAAAGTTTACAATTTACATTACTTTAAAATATTTAAGTTACAAATTTAAACTTCTCAAATTTGAAATTTAAAACTTTAAAGTTGAAACTTAAAATTTGAAACATGAATCTTGAAATTTTGAAAATTGAAACTTTAAATTTTAAAATTTATTTTGATATTTGAAAATAAAAAATTAAATTTAAAATTTATCAGCTAAACACGTATAATTTCAATACAATTATATAAGTATTTAATAGCAAAAAAAATCCCTCGTCTCGTCCCGGGATGGGACCTATTTTTGTTCCTCCAATTCCGGTCCCGGTCCAAACCCCCTCTCCATGTACCCCATCCCGTCCCGTCCCCCTTCATTCCGTCCCCTAGTCCCATTCCCCGTCCCCTTGCCAGCCTTGCCCAACTCTTGGGATTCCTTTCAACAAGAGGTCCCTTCAAAAGATGATTTCTAAATCCCCCAAATCTAGGTTTTACTTCTACACATTGGTTTTCTTTGAAAAATGAAATTATGATTAAATAGTGATGAATTAATATTGTTTTTGTATATATTGATGGTTAATTGATAATTTCCTATGATATTTCCTTACATCCATGTCTTTTCCCCAATTTCATAAAAGCCTTGAATTGAGATGGTGAATAATGAAGATTATTAATATGTAGATTCACTACATTGTTGTTAATTAGGTAATGGCTTCTTGAATATACCTTGTTCATATGATTGGTTTTGTATTCTTGCTATTGGAAGTATGACGGTTTTTGGAAGGGCAATTAGGTATGTTTATTGGTTCTTCTTGGATTCAATTGTGAATTATGGTTTACTTAGATAGTAATTGTTCAAGGTCTAATGTGTGGTTGTGATGTTGATGCTATGTATTCCTTCGTTAACCCTATACTATTGAACTTGTTTTGAATTATTAAAGTACATTACGGTTTAATTATTTTATTATTGAAAGTAGTTTCTCATGATTATCATAAAGTTTGAAGTGAATGGTCTTACTCACTTATGAGGTGGTGTCTAAAATGAAAGGATTATTCTCACTTGTGATGACTTATGAGAGAGATGGGATAAGTTGTTTAAATAGGGGTCTAGAAGAGACTAATGTGAACATATATGATGAGATCATTCGATTACTAAAGGAAATAAGTTCTTAGCACCGACAGGGCATGTAAATGAGATTGAGGTCTCACATTGGTAAGTCCAGCCTCCCACACGGGTTTCTTCATGTTAGTAAGTCCATAATTCCCAAGTTGTGTGTTGACTCATGATATGGAAACCTCCACATTAGTAAGTCAACGTTTCTTGCAACAATCTTCTTGACCTGTAACTGTGTCCCCACATAGGACTCTAGCATAGTGGATCCACCTAGATAGTTATGTATGAATGATGACACCTTAGGCAAGGGTTAACCTTATAATTTTCGGTGCGGGCTTACAACATCGAATTTAATGTATCTCACATGGTCTCATGTCGGTTATTGCAATTCTTTCCCTAATGTAAAAGTAAATGAACAAATTAAGTATGTTAAATCTCATTAGGGTTGTCTTGGAGGATACTACAATGGGTGAGGGAGGGTATGAGACTTCTTTTAGTCATTCCACATATGGGATCCTAAGATTGTTCTAGTAATGTTCTTTTATGATTATGACTATGATTATTATTATGTTGATAACTTATGAGTAGTATTCATGTATTAATCATGTTATGATGCCTTAAAGATAATATGTTTCAAGTATGAAGTGGGTTGCTTAATGTGATACTTTGTCTTGGATAGGATTATGGGTTCCATCTTTGGCATTACAGAAGTATTGCTTGGGTCGTCTACACGTTGGGTTGCTATTATGTTGAAGTGATTTATTATGCCTCTTATATAGGCATGTTGAGTTAAATTGATAAAAATCATGATTTTGACTAAATTTTCCTTTTCTCATTCATTAATGGTTTTTTATGCATAGGGACCATACTTAGTACATGTGTTTTGTACTAACCCATATCTCTTCTCTTTATCCCAAACATTGTAGGATCTGTCCATTGAGATATCTTTAGGGTAAAGCAAGAAGGCTAGGACTAGACTCTCCATGTTTTGGTAGGTCTTCTAGTTTGAAGATGCTACTACATACTCTACTTTAGTCATACTTGTATTATCTAAATACATTCTTTTCTCTTGTTTTGAAGATATTGATTTAAGCCATATGTGGAAACGATGAATTTGTATAAGGGTTATGACCGGATGTTTTACTTCATTTAGATTATTTAATATGAGACAATGATTTATACTAACTTCTTATGTATTATTATGATGTCTAAGCGAGAAGCCTCAGTACGCTTCGTACGTGAAAGATCTAAGTAAACCTCACTAAGTATATACATATATAAAAGTTTTAAATTTTTCCACATGTTTGACCTATGATGTGCTATTTCGTACGCTAAGTCTTGTCTTAGTCCTATTCGAGGAGGACGACACCGGTAATGACTAGGGTGTACTTTGAATCGTTACAATTTTTTTGGATTGTTAGATGTTTCAAATTTTATCTTTATCTTAACAACATAACATTATTGTCGGCCCTGAATTTTTGGAAACACATCATGGATATGTCCATGAAGAGTGAGGTAGTATCATCCCAAGCCTATCTCTTAAACACTCCTCGCCCAAGTAAGTACAACGGGGACCTTCACGTTATGTGGTCCTCACAATCGGCCATGGATGAATCCACGAAAGCTTAACCAGTGGCCTCTACTCGCCAGTCCTTTAAACCCTAATGCCCAAGTGAAGACTATGAAAACCTTCAGGTCGGTGGGCCATCACACGAGCCATGGAAGGGTCCGTGAAGTTAGACCCTCATACCTTCATTCCAAGTGAAGACCACGACCCACTTCCTGGTATGTTGTCCCTTTCATGATCCATGACTATCGCCGTGGTCATCATGTCATCATTTTGAGTCGAGGGTTTTTCTGTCTTTTGCCCTATTTTTTGGAAACCTAAACTACGTTATTATAACCTTAAACTATGTCAGTTTTATTTGATTTAGCGTAGAAACATATCTACAACTTAGACAAGTCAAATCATTTATAAAAATATACAAAAGTATAAGAGAAGAACAAGAAAGAGGCAAGTAACACCAATTCAATAATGCAGCGAGATTACATTAGTTCTAGCTCTAAAATACAAATATTTCTCTATAGAATTCGTCACCGGGTATGTGGGATTTCACTAGTGGCTTCCTTTCGTCTATACGGTCCCTAGTTTAAGTCAAATTCTTGATTCCCTTATTATAACAAGACATACAGTTTATATACCTTCAACACATTATCATCAATTAGTTATTTACATGTTCCAAATAAGATTTATTACTTCATTTCTTGCATGAATTTCTTTACCCTAGTTATGTAGTTATTTAGTTCTTGAATTACATAAGTTACACCATACATTTAAGTAATTATATATATATATTCCTTAGTTTTGAAAATTTCATTATCAATATAATATTGCGCATTATCCGTTTGCATCTTTTAATACAAATTTTTGGTCATAATGTGTTGATCACATAATATATTTGGAGTAATATAATAACTAGTTGGACTAGGAAACAACGTACCAAAATATTCCAAGAACTAATAGCCACATAGGTTGCAAGTCCCCTCTATGGGCATCATTTTATTTATCATGCCTGCATAAATTTGTACCTCTGGAAGAGTATATTAGGTCCTCTCAATGGGGTGTATACATCGACTACACATTTACCTCATGTTGTTTCATTATTAGTTATTAATAGCTCCCATAGATCAGTCAGCCTCCATTGCATTGACCACATTTTAGTATAATCAATATTCAGTTTTAGTAAGTTATGATTGGTCATTCCATTTAGTTCTCTCTATATCAAGTATCTATAATATGTACATGTTATATTTTTTTGTTTTGGTCTCTTATATGCTATTTCACTTTTACTCTATCCTTCATGCTTAGTACCTTTAATGTACTAACGCAAAATATGCGCTACATCTTCTCATTATGTAGGTTTATCTTATTAGCTGTCACTTCACACATAGATTGGTTTCCAATCTCCTGTTTAACAGCATTAGTGGTGTGTCGTAATTGTTCGAGGACAATGGTTATGTTATTATTTCAGTCTTTTAGTTTCATATTCTCTAGATCTATTTGGGGCATGAACAAAAATTTCTAGTTGTTTTAGAGGCTTATTCTCATACATAGTTAAATTAACTTAGGATTTGAGTTTGATATTTCTCGTCTTAAACTCTTAATTTTCATATATTGGGTTTAGTATATGCGGATTCCCCATTATGTAAGACTTCATTTTTATTTATCTTCCACACAGTCTTATTAATTAGTCTATCTCTATTATCCTTATAAATATGACATTAGGGTTATCATGGCATCACTCATTATCGTAGGTCCCATGTCCACGTTGAAGGGATAGCCTCGCGAATGAAAATTTTTGTATTAGAGCATTAGGTTTTAGTGTCCTAGGATGTCTAAAAATTCGCAATAAGTAAAGACTTTTTTAGGTGTGTGAAGTGTTTTAGATATAGCTAGACGAGGCTACAATGTGTTTTAGGAAAAAGTTCTTTTTCTTATTACTGTTATCATGTGTGAAATATGATCCAACTTCTCATTCTAATTCCTTCTTTATGCATTACAAATTGTTTCTTCTCATAAGCTAACGGTAGGAATATGAATGTAAGGAATGTAAAAGTAGCTCCTCTAGTCGCTGATCAAGAAATGTCAAATGTACAATTATGGAACGCCATTCAGAAGTTGGATTAGAATGTTCCCAACAAAAAAAAAAACAACGGGTTCTAGTTCACGCAAATGTTAATGTTGGGTAAGCTGCAACTATAGTAACAGATTATTATGATGTATCTTCTAGAATCGTACATTAATCATGATCCCCAAAACATCATTGATGATGTCAAGCAGATCTATCAAGTGATACAGGTAAGTTTGAATGATTGGTACAGTTAGAGCATCGTATCAACTGAATGATGTATATTATATCTGGTATACTGAAAACATAGATACATATGCAACTTCTACTACTTGGGATTGCTTTAGTGAGACCTTTCTGGATTGTGTTTTCCCAAGAGAGTTAAGAGAGGCAAAATCCATAAAATTTAAGAACTTCAGGTAAGGTAACATCATAGTCTAATGGAATAAGGTCAAGTTTACCCAACTCTCTAGGTAGACTCCTCACATGGTCACTGATTCTAGAGATCAGATGAATAAATTTCTGTATGAAGTTGTAGACTTAGTGAATATAGAGTGCAAGATGTGATGTTGCTGCGAGATATGATCATTTAAAGGCTAATGAATCATGCTGAACAGGTTTACGGTTCTTAGCTTAGGGAACCAGCTAAGGAGAATAAAAAAGGAAGAACATGTAATTATAACTACTTTCAACAGAAATCAGGTGGTGGAAATTGATGGTAGTATCTTTTATCAGCTATTTTACCTTCTTTTAAGTTCTATAATGATTAGAAAGGAAGGTAATCAGGCTCTAAGACTCAAGGTAGTTTTTAAGGCACTAGTTACTACCAAAATTGCCTGAAATGTAGTAAGAACAATACAGGCGTATATTTTGCAGGAAAGGAAGGATTCTTTGGGTGTGATCTGCCACGCCCCGAGCTACCCCCGAGATGCGGACATGGAACCTAGGAGCACAAGTGATCCCAAGATAGATCTGCTGGAATGATCATGAGCATACTAAAGATGGGGAATACACATATTATATAACTGAGATATTTGAAAACAATGAGTTTAATACAAAAGAAATATTAACTCAATACTAGGCTGAATCTAACTATGTCAGAAAATAGCCTCTAAACTAGACTAGAAATATAGGGAGAAGCCCAAGCTCAATCTATCAAAAACATAAACTAAATGACTAAAGACTGAAAGGAAACTCATGCCTGTTGTCCTCGGAGAATAAGGACTCACCATTGAATCTGCTGAATTGGAGACCAAGAAATCGATCTATGCATGATTTGGATGCTGAAAACCTGAATTTATATCACGAGAAGATGTAGCGCACGTATGTATAAGTACTAGAAAGGTAATGGGCATGTAGAATAGATAAAATCTCAAATAAAGCATAACTGAACAAGCACAAAAACAAGTATACTAATTTGAAAGTGATGTGCTGATTTCTGAGCTAATTGGATGCAATGACCAATTTATAACATGCTTAAGCTGAATAATGAATATAATAATAAATGCTTAATGCAGAGAGTTTGACTTAACTGTGGGACCTACAAATAACCGATTATAGAACCACATGATCTAAATATGGAGTCCGATGTATACTTTCCATCAAGAGGGCCCAATATACCCTGCCAAAGGTATAAAGGCATGTTGGTGTGATCAGTAAACTAATTGCCCACAGAGGGGACTTACAACCTACTTGGCAAGTGGTTCTGCGACTATTGGTTACACTTAACCTTAGTTCTACTCGGTATTATGCTACTCCCAATGAATTCTGTAAATTAAATGATTATATCTGAATTTCTGTAAATACTGGATAGCTCAAAACTGAAAATGCAAACGTAAAATACAATGATTAATCTGGTAATTATGCATTTATAACAGAGGCATGTATATCTGAAGTGTCTAAAATATATGACCTAGCATGTGTAATTCAAGAACTAAAGAAATACAGATCTAGGGTTCTGAAAATCATGCTATAATCTGAGTAATAACATGATAATCTGATTTGGATCATATATTGAATAAATTCATGAAGTTATATCAAAGTTCTACAAACCCTAGGTTTAATCATGATAAGATAATCAAGAACTGACTAAAACTAAGGACCCAATGAGTGAAAGTATCCCACTAGTGAAATCCCCCATACCTAGTGATGAAATCCACGGAAAACCACTTAAGTTTCGAGGCTGGAACTTCTAAAGCTTGTGGCGTTCTTAAACTAGGGTTTTTGAGCTTTTTTCTTCTCTCTTACTTCTAATTTTCAAAGTTTTGATTTTATGATTTGACTTGTATATGTTTTAATTATGTTTCAGTCTTAAACTGACAAAATCTGATGATTTAGTGTAAAAATGACGTAACTTAGGGTTTAAACGGTGTATGAAAGGTCAAAAAGACCCCTGCAAAGGATGCTGTCGGGCCTCACGACGGCCAGGATTGACGGTCCGTCGTACGCTCGACGCCCCGTTGTTGGGTCAGTCGTGAAGATCTGTTCGACAGGCCTTTACTAAAATTGGTTTATCTTTTTACTTGAAGGTATGATTTTAGCAAGGCCGGTGGCCATGTAAAGATAATTCAATTATCTACTTAGGGTAGGTCATGGGAGACCTAATTCATTATGTGCAAGGAGTTATGACAATTTTAAGTTGACCCAACTGCATTTCCCCTTAACTGGCTGCAAATTTATACCTACGGACCGTAGGTCAACCTACGAACCATGTTGGTCATTCATATCTCTTGTCAGAGAATGGTTGAAGGGAGTCTTGATCAACAGTCACGGACTACCAACCTTCATTTGACCTACAGACCATAAGTCTATCCGTCGTCCAAGACTTAACCAATCATTCTAGGCTGAAGTTTTTGGAAGTTTTTGATCCCATCTACGGTTGTGCAGGACGGACTATGGTCCGTCGATTTCACCATTTCTAGCACCTTCAGATTATTCTAAAAATCTAATTTTTGGTATGTTTTGGCTACGGGGTGTTACATTATCTCCCCCTTGAGAACATTTATCCTCGAATGAATACTAAACTAGCTGAAATAGAGGGAGAGAATTGCAAACCCCACGACTAAACACTGAGAACTAATTCTTAGTACATACAATTACGCTAAAAATGAAAGTACAAACTGAGAGAACATGAATCAAAAATTGAATTTACGCATGAATGACTGTAAAACTAAAGAGGAACTACTACCTCAAGCTGGAGTGAATCAGAACGAAAAAGCTAAGGATACTTGACTTTCATGGCTGGTTCTACTTCCCAAGTAGCTCTCTCTACGGACTGACTCCTCCACAAAACCTTGACAGAAGCAACTTCTTTGTTTCTCATCCTTCTAACCTGACGATCAAGAATCTCAACTGGTACATCCTCATAAGAAAGACTATTTCAACGCCATACTCTCTAATTGTACTATAGAGGTTGGGTCACCCACGCACTTCTTCAAGAGTGATATGTGGAAGACTGGATGCACTGCTGCTAATTTTGCTGGATACTCTAACTCATATGCCACCTTGCAAAACCTTTTCAAGATCTTGTAAGGGCCTACATATCTAGGACTGAGCTTCCCTTTATTTCCAAATCTCATCACCCCTTTCATAGGTGAGACTTTAAGAAAAACCCAATCATTAACTTGGAACTGTAGTTCCCTTCTCCTTACATATGCATAAGATATATGATGACTTTGGGTTGTCTTAAGTCTATCTCTAATGAGTTGCACTGTCTCCATGGCATAAAGGATTAAATCTAGCCCTATCAAAGTTGTGTCACCTACTTCAAACCAACCAAAAACAAGATCAACATCTACGCCCATATATAGCCTCATAAAGGATCCATCTGAATACTGGAATGGTAGCTATTAATGTAGGCAAACTCAATAAGAGGAAGGTAATCATCCCAACTACCATTGAAATCAATTACACAAGCTCTCAACATATCCTCTAAGGTCTGAATGGTATGCTCGTCCTGCCCATCCGTCTATGGATGAAATGTTGTACTAAGGTTAACTTTAGTACCAAGACCTTTTTGAAATGACTTCCACAAATTAGAGGTAAACTAAGGACCTCTATCTGAGATGATAAACAAAGGAACCCCATGCAACCTCACAATTTCAGTAAGGTAAATCTTGGCATAGTCCTCTGCCAAATATGTAGTCTTGACCGCCAAAAAGTGAGAAGACTTAGTCATCATATCAACAATCACCCAAATTGAGTCATGTTGTCTGTGAGTACGAGGTAACCCTGTGATGAAATACATATTGATCACATCCTACTTCAAAATAGGAATATCGATCTCTTGAGTCATTCCTCCTAGTTTCAGACGTTCTACCTTGACCATGTTGCAATTGGGGCACTTACTCACAAAGTCTGATATATCCCTCTTCATGCCATTCCACCAATAGACTTCCCACAGATCGTGGTACATCTTAGTCTCACCTGGATAAATAGAATACCTGGAGTGATGACCTTCTGCAAGAATATGCTGCCTCAACTCTATACGCACCAGGAATACACAATCTACGTTGGTAGTGAAGTACACCATCTCCCCCTTGGGACAAAACCTCCACTCTCTTATTGTTGACTGCACCCTTTATTTCAAGAAACATCAAATCACTCTCTTGCTTTTCCTCAACCTCCACTACCAAAGAGGATTCTGCCCTATTCTGAACAGTTACACCGGTGTCTGATATGCTCATAAGCCAAAGTCCCAAGAGAGCAAGTCTGTGAACATCCTCCATTGGCTCCTTTATTTTTTGCTCAACGTGGGCTACACTACCCATAGATAATCTACTAAGAGCATCGGCCACTACATTCGCCGTTCAAGGATTGATAATACACACTCATATCATAATCCTTAAGGAACACAAGCCATCTCCTCTAGCGAAGATTCAACTGTTTCTGGGCGAACACTTAGTGAAGGCTCTTATGATGGTGAACACATCTACATGAACACCATACAAGTAGTGTCTCCATATCTTTAGTCCAAACACAATTGCTGCAAGCTCGAGGTCATGAGTAGGATAGCTCTTCTCATGCACCTTAAGCTTTCTAGAGTCATAAGATATAACCTTATCGCTTTGTATCAACACACAACCAAGGCCAACTCTGGATGCATCGCAATAGATCACGTAACCATCTTAACCCTTTGGTACAGTCAAGACAGGAGTTGTAGTTAATCTACTTTTCAATTATTCGAAGCATTTCTTACAATCCTCTGACCATTGGAACTTTACCATCTTCTGAGTCAACCTAGTCAAAATGAGGCTATAAATGAAAATCCTTCCACGAACCTTCTATAATAACCTTCTAAACCTAAGAAACTTCTTATATATGTAGCAGAGGTATGTCTGGGCCATTGTTTCACTGCTTCTATCTATTCTGAATGACATAGATCCCTTCGCTAGATACAATGTGACCATGGAAAGCAAAGGATTACAACCAAAACCCACATTTACTAAACTTAGCAAACTACTGGCGATCTTTGAGAGTCTGGAGAACAACTCTCAAATGTCTAGCATGTTCTTCCTAACTCCTAGAGTAAATGAGGATATCATTAATGAAGACGATAACAAACAAGTCTGAGTACTACTTGAACACTCTGTTCATCAAATCCATGAAAGCTGCAGGAGCATTGGTTAGTCCAAATGACATAACTACAAATTTATAATGACCATACTGAATTCTGAAGAATGTTGTCGGAATGTCGCTATCTCTGATTCTGAGCTGATGATAACTCAATCTAAGGTCTATCTTAGAGAAATGAATAACACCCTGAAGATTGTCAAGCAAGTCGTCAATCCCGCGGATGGGATACTTATTCTTGATTGTGACCTTGTTCAACTGTCTATAGTCAATGCAC
Source organism: Solanum arcanum (assembly GCA_027789145.1). Lineage (NCBI taxonomy): Eukaryota > Viridiplantae > Streptophyta > Magnoliopsida > Solanales > Solanaceae > Solanum > Solanum arcanum. Next base: position 33,517,409 of record CM050941.1, on the reverse strand, counting down.
ATTCTTAGAGAACCATCTTTATTCTTTACGAATAATATTGGTGCAGCCCTTGGTGAAATACTAGGTCTAATGAAACCATTTTCTAGAAGTTCTTTCAACATCTCTTTGAATATCTTAAGCTTTGTTGGAGCCATTCTGTAGGGAGGAATAGAAATAGGTTGGGTATCTGGAAGCAGATCAATTCCACGGTCAATTTCCCTTTCAAGAGGAAACCCGGTAAGATCTTTTGGAAATACTTGTAGAAATTAAAAGACTACTATAACTTACTCAAGAGATGGGGTTTCAAGGCTAGAATCCTTAACCCGAACTAGATGATAGAGGTAACCCTTAAATATCATCTTTCTGGCTTTAAGGTAAGAAACAAATCGACCCATAGGCGCTAGGCTACTACCCTTCCATTCTAAGATTGGTTCGTCTAGAAACTTAAAACCAACAATCCTAGTTCTACAATCGACTGAGGCATAACATGAGTGTAACCAATCCAAGCCTCGAATGACATCGAAGTCTTCCATTTCTAACTTTACTAGATATGCTGAGGTGACTTTTTGAGAGACTATGATAGGGAAATTTTTGTATACCCGTGTAGCTATAAGAGGGTCACCGACTAGAGTAGAGAGTGAGAAGGGTTCTAAGAGAGATTATGGACTGACACTGAATTGGACTGCTATATAAGGAGTTAGAAAAGAAAGAGTATCCCCTGGATCTAACGATGCATAAACATCAAGGTCAAAGACTCATAACGTACGAGTGACTACATAAGGAGAACCTTCCTGATCCTGGCGAGCCTGAAGAGCATAAAGTCTGTTCTGGCGCTAACCACCACCTCTACCAGATGAGTTACCCTGCTGAATAGGGCGACTTGCTGGTGCTGTTGAATTTTTAGAATGAGCTCTACCATTACCACCTCCTTAACCCTGTCTAGAAGGACAGTCTCTCAACCAATGAGCAGACTAACCACATCCAAAACATCCTTCTTTTCCTGCAAGACACACGTCCGGATGGTTCTTACCACATTTAGGGCAAGTGGGGTAAGTGTTGGTGCCTGAAACACTTCCTTGAGACTTAAAGCCTGGTGCTCTGCCCTTCTGGTCGTACTTATTCTAAGAGGATGGAACACTAGTTGATGAAGCGGCTGGAGCTGAAAACTTCTGTTGACCATGTGAGTGATTTCCACAACCCAATTTCTGCTGAGAATAGTCTTAGTTCCAAATCGTAGCCATCTTATTTTCCTTAGCCTGTTCCCTAAGCTTATCACCCTCAACTTGGTAAGCATGAGTCATAAGCCTAGCGATGTTCATATCTCTAAGCAACATAGCAAGTCTCCACTCTGTCTTCACCAAATCTTATACTCCACACAAGAACTTATTAATCTAAGCCCTGGAGTCAGCAACCATGTGAGGAGCATACCTGGAGAGTTGGTAAAACTTCAGCCATACTCTTGGAGTGTCATGTTTCCCTGCCTCAAGTTCATGAATTCTTTGGCCTATGATTTTCTCAACTCTATTGGGAAAAACCTGTCGACAAAAGTCTCACTAAAGCACTCCCAAGTAATAGGAGCTGCATTTGCACCCCTATTCTCCTTCCGCTGAGTGTACCAGAGATGAACCATGTCTATCAGCTAGTATGACGCCAAATCCACCCGATAATTTCCAGTAACCTGCATCATCTCAAAAATCTTCTTTATTTTGTCGAAGAAATTCTGAGAATCTTCATAGTATGTGATTCTAAAAACTCAAACGGATTCATCCTAACAAAGTCACAGACCCTTGCTATTGCTGATCCTCTATTTTTCATTCATTAGATCATGAACCCGATTATTTTGGTAGGTCATAATCTGAGCCAACATTTGTATGACATGCCTGAACTCAGCATTGCACACCTTTTGATATAGGATTGGAGGAGTTGCGTTTAGCATTCCTGGCATTCACATTCCTAGCGTTAGCTCTACGAGGAGGCATGATATGAAACGTAGAACGTCAAGTTAGAGTGGGATAAGATCATACCCTACGCACGATCAGAGTAACAAGAAATAGAAGTTTTTCCTAAAACACTTTATAGCCTCCCTAACCTAGATGTGGTGTACTTCAAACCCATAAAAAGGACTCTAATTAGTCCGTCTTTTTAAGATATCTTAGGATTATTGAACCTAGTTCTCTGAAATAAAGTTTTGTCACGCCCCGAGCTACCCCCTAGACGCAGACACAGAACCTAGGACCACAAGTGATCCCAAGCTAACCCTACTAGCATTATCATGAGCATACTAAAGATAATTAACTGTTATGGAAGATAAATCAGTCTTAAAATGAAAAGATGGGGAATACCCATGTTCTATAACTGAGATATTTAAAAAGAATGAGTTTAATACAAAAAAATTTATTAACTCAATGCTAAGCTGAATCTGACTATGTATGAAAATAGCCTCTAAACAAGACTAGATATACTGGTACAATCACCAGCTAAATCTAGCAAAAACAAAAACTAAATGATAAAGACTGAAATGAAACTCATGACTGTTGGCCTCGGAGAATGAGGACTCACCACTAAATGTGCTAAATTGGAGATCGAGAAATGGATCTATGCGTGATCTAGATGCTGAGAACCTTAACCTACATCACGAGAAGATGTAGCGCACGTATGCGTCAATACTTGAAAGGTACTGAGCATGAAGGATAGAGTAAGGCTGAAATAAAACATAACTGAAAAAGCAGAAAAACAAGTAAAATAATCCTAATGTGATGCGGTGATTTCTGAGCTAATTGGATGCAATGACCAATTTATAACATGCTAAAACAGAATACTGAATATAGTAAAAAATTATCGATGCAGAGAGTCTGACTGAACTATGGGAGCTACTAATAACCGATAATCAAACCACGTGAGCTAAATATGGAGTCTAATGTATACGCCCCATCAAGAGGACCAAATATACTCTGCCAAAGGTATAAAGGCATGCTGGTGTGATAACTAAACTAATTGCCCACAGAGGGGACTTACAACCTACTTGGCTAGTAGTTCTGGGACTATTGGGTACGCTAAACCTTAGTTGAACTCGGTAATATGCTACTCCCAATGAATTTTGTAAAATAACTGATGATATCTGAATTTCTATAAAAACTTGATAGCTCAAAACTGTCAATGCAAACAGAGAATTTAATAACATGCGATAATCTGAGTAATAACATGATAATCTAATTTGGAACATATATTTAATAAATCCATGGAGTTATATCAAATTTCTATAAACCCTAGGTTTAATCATGATAAGAGAATAAAGAACTGATTGAAACTAACGACACAATGGGTGAAAGGAACCCACTAGTTAAATCCCTCATACATGGTGATGAAATCCACAGAAAAATACGTAAGTTTCGGGGCTGGAACTGATGGAGCTTGTGGCGTTCTTGAACTAGGGTTCTTGAGGTTTTTTCTCCTCTCTTGCTTCTAATTTTCTATGTTTTGATTTAATGATTTGACTTGGATATGTTGTAATTATGTTTCTAGGCTTAAACTGACTAAAATCTGATGATTTGGGTCAAAATTATGTAACTTAGGGTTTAAACAGAGTGCGAAAGGTCAAAAAGACCCCTGGGATGGTTTTTGTTGGGCCTCACGACGGCCAGGACTGACGGTCTGTCGTACGCCCAATGCCCCGTTGTTGGGTCCGCCGTGAGGTCCTGTTCGACATGCCTTTACTAAAATGCGCACAACTTTTTACTCGAAGGTCTGATTTTAGCAAGGTTGGTGTCTATGGAAAGATAATTCAATGATCAATCTGTGGGTTAGACATGGGAAACCTAATTAATTTTTTTCTTAGAGTTATGATCATTATAAGTTGACCCAAATACATTTCCCCTTAACTGGCTGCAAATTTTCCACCTACGGTCAGACCTATGGACCATAGCTCCACCTATGAACCATGCTGGTCATCCATAGATCTTGTTAGAGAGTGGTTGAAGGGAGTACTGTTTTATGGTCACGGACTACGGACTATCGTTTGACCTATGAACTGTATGTCCGTCCGTCGTCCAACACATAACCAATATTTCTAGGCTGAAATTTTTGGGAGTTTCTGATCCCATTGACAGTTATGCAGGATGTACCGTGGTTCAAGATACGGTCCGTCGACCATTGGTAGAACCTGCAGATATTTTTGAAAAACTATTTTTTGGTCTGTTTTGGATACGGGGTTTAATATGATCATGGCCTAGAGGATTGTTCTTTAATATAAGGTCGAAGAGGTAGTAAGTTATAGCTCAATCCACAACTTTACCAGTAGCAGCAGGTTACCCGACTCCGTTGGGTAACTCATGGTACATGTGGTGGTAAGCGCCAAATCGGGTGATATGGTCTTCACGCTCTCCGGGATCAGGAAGATTCTTTTGATGTAGTCATTAATACATTAAGAGTCTTTGATCTCTATTTTTATGGATTGTTAGATCAAGGAGACTACTTTTTCTTTTGTAACTCCTTATATTGAAGTCCGATTTATTTTTAAATCTCAAACTCTCATAGAACCTTTCTCAATCTCTACTCCCTTTGATGACCTCGTTATATCTAGATGGGTATACAGAAATTTCCTTATCGCGGTCTCTCCAAATGTCATCTCAGCAGATATTTAAGAGTTAGAAATTGTATACTTCGATATCATTCTTGGAATGTATTGGTTACATTCTTGATATTCTTTAGTAGTTTTTGGAACTAGGATTGTTCGATTTCAGTTTCCAAAAAAAAACAATCTTAGAATGAAAGAGTATTTGTCTAGCGCCTATGGCTCGATTCATATTTTACCTTAAGGCGAGAAAGATGATTTCTAAAGCTTATCTCTATCATCTAGTTTGGATTTCAGGATTCATTCTCAAAAACCCCAACTCTTGAGTCAGCTCGTGTAGTCAATATATTCCTAGAATTTCTTCCATAAAGTCTTCCTGAAGTTTTTCCTGAAAAGAAAATCGACTTTGAAATTAATCTCTTTTACATACCTAGAATATTTCTATTCCTCCTATCACAACCAGGGAGCACTCCCTAGACGTAATAGACGTCGTATTTCTCGGAGAGCACTTGGACAAACCCTTAGTATTTGTCATAACATATCATAGGTAAAAATGTGGAAAAATTAATTTTTTTTACATATTGAGGTATATATAGACCTGTAGCATATCATACATCGAGTTTACATAGACGCCTCGCATATGAAGCTTACATAGGCTTCTTTTTTTGGAAATATAACCAATACATAGAAATTTAGTGTTATACTTTGTCTCACATCAAACAATCTAAAATGAAGTAGAAAATTCGAGCATAGCCCTTATAGAAATTCATATTTTCCATAGAGGGCTTACAACAATGTCTCCAAAGATAGAAAGGAAATGAATGTCTTTAGAAAATATAAATACTACTAAGGTAGAATACGTGGAACCATACTCCAACTAGAGGACCTACAAAAACTAGGAGAAAATTCCAAGTCTTCTAGAAAAGCCACCTTGATACCTCAACAGCCTGAACCTACATTGTTTAGGAAAAGGGTAGAAATATGGGTTAGTACAAACCACATCTAGTATGGTTTCTTTGAATAAAATCATCAATGTATGAGAAAAAACACAATGTAGTCAAAACCATGAAGAGTATCAAATAACCTTAACACACACACATATGGAGCATCATAAATAAACCAAACATAATATTTACCCAAACACATAAGCAACCAAAAGCAAAACTTGTGCAATGCAAAGAATAGAACCCCATAATCTCATCCAAAGCTAAGTATCACATTATGTCACATAATACATATGACACAACCTCATATTTCATCATAACATACTTTATACATAATATCATAGATATTTTGACCTATATAATATAAAATCAACTTAGTCATACAAGAACACTACTAAGGCCATCCCTTAGTATCCCACATGTGCAATGTGTAACATAATTCTCATATTCTCCCTCACACTATGAAGTAGCCTTTTAGACAACCCAAATAGGATTTCACATGCTTAACTTGTTCATTTACTTTTACTTTTACAAAAATAAGTGTAATAACCGAAATTAGCAATGTAAGCAACCTGGAATCCAGTGTTCTGCTCCCACACCGAGAAAAGAGGGTTAACACTTGCCCAAGGTGTAACCAATCATACATAGCTATCTCAGTAGATCCACTAAGCTATAGTACTATGTGAGAACATAATTAAGGGTCAAGGAGATTGATACTATAAACTTTGACTTGCTAGACGTTGAAGTTTCCATCTCATGAGACAACACATATATCGAGAATTCAGACTTGCTAGACGTGAAGAAAATCATGTGGGAGGCTGGACTTACTAAACGTGAGACCTTCATTTCATTCAACTCCCTTTTGGTTCTAAGAATCTATTCAATTTAGTATTAATCTTATTTCATCGTACAAGTTCACATTAGTCTCTTCTAGACCCCTATGTAAGCATCTTATCATATAAACTCATAGGTCATCATAAGTGAAAACAACTCACATATCAATTCAAGGTTTTCATAAAAATTGGGGAAAGACATGGGTCCATGGAAATTTCTAGTGAATAACAAGAATTAACCTTTAATATATACCTAAACAACATTAACTGAGCAGAATTGACCACAACTGATTCTCAATTTCATTTTTCAAAGAAGACCTATGTGTAGAGAAAAACCCTTGTTTGGGGAAGTTTAGAAATCTCTTTGGAAGGACCTTTTGGGTTAAGGAATTCTAAGATTAAAAGAAACCATATGTTAACGAATACTTCAGACACCAATTTGATTAAAAACCTTGGGAATTTGGTCTCGTTTTTAAAGCTTCAAAGTTTCTTCAATGGAGGTTGAGTAGGGAGAGAAAGTAGAGATAATTGAGAGCTTTTGAGTTTTGATTTGGGTATTTTATTTGAGTGGAAATTTGTGAGGAAAAGCTTATTGAAGATGAATATATAATTTTTCCCTAAAATACCCAAAAGACCCCTCACTTAAGTTGACCTTTTAGTGAAATGAAACTTTCATTCTATATTTTAGATTTTTGTCTAGAAACAAGTTTTCATTGCGGGGATATTATCGCAAGATTTCCAAAATTATTATTCAATACACTGGAGTCCACTATGTGTCCGTGATGCGGACCATAATTTTTTTTTCAATGGTTGACCTTGTCCGGGACGTGGACTGCTAAGCCAATTGGATGCTGCTTTGGCAGCTTGCTTGTCCAAGGATGTGGTCCCTTCAAGGGCCCGTAGAGGAGTCGTACATGGATGTTTTGACCTTATATACATTTTTTTACCTATTTATTGTATCTTTACAAGTTTTAGACTGCATACCACACTTCCAAACCTACACAAAATCTAAGGATGCTTACTAGTTCAATTGCACTAGTTTGTGGACTTCATGGTCATCCATTGACGTTTAGGCTCTTAAAAACATCCTACTTTGTTTCAATACATTAGTTAGGCTTCGAAACATTTTTTAAGGCTCGGTTCATCATGTTACTCTAGATTGAGTCATGAAGTTCCGGAGTGTTACACCTCCTTACAAAATGGCTCCAACAGAGCTTAAGGAATTGAAATACTAGTTGAAAGACCATCTAAATAAAGTCTTCGTCATACCTAGAATTTGGCATAGGGTGCACCAGTGTTATTTTTAAAGAATAAAGATGATTTTCTAAGAATGTGCATCAATTATAGGCAGGTGAATAAGGTATAAATCAGGAATAAGTTCCCATCCCAAGGATTGGTTACTTGTTCTACCAAGTTTAAGCTTCTAGTGATTTTTCAAAGATAGACCTCATATTAAGGTATCACCAACTCAAAGATAAATACAGTGACGTTCTGAAGACAACCTTCGGGCCTTGGTATGGTCATTATAAATTTACAGAAATGTAATTTGGACTAACAAATGCTCTTGTAACTTTCATGAATTTGATTAAAAGAGTGTTCAAGAAGTATTTGGACTTTTTTGTTATCATCGTTATGTATGATATCCTCATTTATATTAGGAATAAGGAAGAACATGCAGGTCTTTTTTGGGTTGTTCAACAAACATTGAAGGACTGTAATTTATTCGCTAAATTTAGCAAATGTGAGTTTTTGTTGCATTCAGTTGCTTTCCTTTGGCATATAGTGTTAGTGAAGGGATTCAAGTGGATCACAGAAAATTTAAGCACTCAAACAATAGTAGTGACCTACCTCTCTTAGCGATAAGTGATGTTTCTTGCGTCTATCAGGTACAAAGGTTCATAGAAGGATTCTCATCCATAGCATGTCCATTGACTAAATTGACTAAGAAAAAGGTCAAGCATCAGTGGTCAGATGATCATGCGAAAAGCTTTCAAGAATTGAAAAACTAGGTTGACTATAACTTGTGTCTTGACTCTACTAGAGGGTTTAGATAGTTATTTGATATATAATGATTTACCCAAGATATGCCGGGGTTGCTTGTTGATGCATCAAGGCAAGTTTATAGCATATTCTTCTATATAACTTAATGTACATGAGAAGAACAATCCGACTCATGCCCTCGAGCTTGCAGAAGTTGCGCTTTCATTTATGATTTGGATACATCACTTGTATGGTTTTCACATATGTGCGTTCATGGACCATAAGAGCCTTCAGAAACACTCATAAAGAATTGAATCTTCACTAGCGAAGAATACAAGAATTCTTCAAAGAATATAATATGAGTATGCATTACCATCCTGGTAAGGTGAACATTGTAGAAGATGCTATTAGTAGACTATATTTTTGTGGTGTCTCTCATGTTGAGGAAGAATGAAAAGATCTAGAAAAGGATGTTCAATGACATGCTCGCTTAGGATTTCGTCTTATGAATATATCATATGGTGGGGTAACCTTTCAGAATAGGCTAGAATCTTGTTGGTAGTGGAGGTTAAGGTAAATCAAGATAGTGATCAAATATTGCTTTAGTTAACGGGTACAATCCATAACTAGAGGGTTGAGGTTTTCTCCCAAAGGGGAGATAGTGTGCTTCACTATTAAGGTGAATTATATGTTACTAAAGTTGGTGAGTTAAGAAAGCAGATTCTTGAAGAAACCCATAATTCTAGATATTCTATTCCTCTAGGAGCACCTAAAAAATACTGTAATATGCGGTAACTCTATTGGTGGAATGGTATGAAAATTGATATAAAAGATTTTGTGGCTGAGTGCCCTAATTGCTAGCAAGTTAAATTGGACAATTAGAAACCCGGAGGTATGACACAAGAGATTGATATTCCTACTTCGAAGTGGGAAGTGATAAATATGGACTTCTTAACAGGTTTACCTCGCACTTACAGACAACATGACTCCATTTGGGTGATTGTATACAAAGTTAGAAACTCATAATTTTTTTTGGCGGTAAAGACTAAAGATTTAATGGACGACTATACCAAGCTTTTAATTAATGAGGTAGTTAGGTTGCATTGGTCCAATTTTTTTTATTATTTTCGATAGTGGTCCTCGATTTATCTCTCATTTCTGGAGGTATTTTAAGAAAGGTCTTGGTACTCATGTTAATCATAGCACAAAATTTTATCTGACGACAGATGGGCAGGAAGAGCGTACCATTCAGACATTATAGGACAGGTTAAGAGCTTGTGTAATCGAGTTCAAGGGTAGTTGGGATGACCACCTTCCTCTTATGAAGTTCTCCTACAATAATAGTTACCATTCCAACATTCAGATGGTCCCTTATGAGGCATTCTATTGGGGTATATGTATATCTCATGTTGTTTAGTTCAAAGTGAGTGAAATGATAAGGCCAGATTAAGTTATTGAAGCTATAGAGAAAGTCCGCTCATTATAAATTGACTTAAGACAGACCAGAGTCTCAAAAAATATTATTTACATGTAATGAGATAAGGAGAAGGGAACTAGAGTTCCAAGTTAATGAATGGGTTTTCCTAAAAGTGTCACCGATGAAAGGGGTGATAAGATTTAGAAAAAAAGGGAAGCCCCACACCAGAAATTTAGGCCCTTACAAGATCTTTAAAAGGATTTGTAAAGTGGATTAACAGTATAAATTTCAAGTAGAACTAGCAGTAGCGCATTAAGTTTTCCACATGTCGTTGTTAAAGAAATATGTGGGTGATCCAACATCTATTGTACCTTTAGAAAGTGTGGTTGCGAAAGATAGTCTTACTTATGATGAGGTAAAAGTTGAAATCCTTAATCATGAGGTTGGAATACTGAGAAAAAATAAATTCACTTTACTCTAGGTTATGTGGAGGAACCAGGTCGTATAAGGAGTTACATGGGAAGAAGACACAGCCATGAAGTCCAAGTATTTTCATCTCTTTCCTCCCGATTCAACTCCAACATGAGGTAATAGTTCCTCTTCACTCTTTGCAGTCATTCATGTGGGAATTCAGTTTTAGTATCATGTTCCTTTAGTCTATTCTTGCATTTTCAGCGTATCTTCATGTTTTGGAACTAAGTTAAGTTAGAAATTCAGTCTTTACTAATTAGTGGTAGAGTTAGCAGCTTTTTCCCTCCATTCCAACTATTTAATATTAATTCGAGGATGAATGATCCAAAGAGTGAGATAAAGTAACACGTTAGAAATAAGACCAAAAATAAATTGAACAAATTACGTGAAGAATTAAACCATGGTAGGGTTCGTGGGCGGTGAAATGATCCACAGCTCATTGACCTGCATGTGGTCCTAACTTTGACCCCACCAGGACAAGGCGTCAAGAAACGATCATCTTCCTTGGACATGCTCTTGACAAAAGACCGTGGTCGCATTCGTGACAAGTGAGAGATAGTAGTCTCCCCAACGTAGACCTCAGACACCCCTCGCTTAAGTAAGGACCAAGGGGAATTTTATGGTCCGTGGGGGCATCTTTAAAGGATTAACCATTATCCCCCCTTGCCAGTTCCATAGAAAAACACGCCAAAGGGAAGAGTACAAACACCTTAATTGTTTGTAGTTCTTCACACGGGTCATGGAAGGGTCCTTGAAGTTTGACCCGTAGACCTTCAGTCCAAGTAAAGACTATGACTCACTTCACAGTCCGTTGTCCCTCTCACGGTCTGTGAAGATGGTCGTGGCAGTCGATCAGCAGTTTAAGTTATGTTTTTTTTGGTCTTTTCACTTTTTGTTGGACACCAAAACTATATTGTTTTAATCCTAAAATATGCGGGCTTTTGTCATTTTTAGCTTAAAATCTTAACTAGAACTTACCTAACTCAATTCATTAATAAAAACATCGAAAATTCAAAATGAAGAAGAAGTAGAGGCCAATAAACATAATTCACGAATGCAACAATGTTCCGTATCTTCTAGTCTTGAAATCTAAAGATTTATCCATGAAATTCGTCATTATGTATGTGAGATAAAACTAGTGGATTCCTTTCACATATTGGGCTCCAAATTTCAACTATATTCTTCATTCCTTTATCAGAACTAGACATAGGGTATCAAGTACTTCACCAGATTATCATGAATTAGTTATTTACATGTTCCAAATCAATTTATCATGTTATTACTTCATTTCTTGCATGAATTTCTGAACCCTATCTACTAGTTGTTTAGCTCTTGAATTACATTTGTTAGTCTGGATAATTAAGTTGTTAAAGATAAACATTCCACAGTTTTGAATGTATCATTATCAGTTAATTATTGCCCATTCTCAGCTTGCAGGTCATTTCGAGCTATCCAGTATAATATAGAAATTCAGTCATAATGTGTTAATCACCTAATCTATTCGAAGTAGCATAATACCAAATTGTGCTAGGGTTTAATGTACCCACATAGTCCTAGAACTACTAGTCAGGTAGGTCGTAAGTTCTCTCTGTGGTCATCATTTTAGTTATCATGCCAGCATGCCTCTTTACCTTTGGCAGAGTATATTGGATCCTCTCGATGGTCTTATTATCGGTTATTAGTAGCTCCAACAGTTTAGTGACACTCCGTTGAATTAACCACATTTCGATATAAGTAGTATTCTATTTAAGCGTGTTATAAACTGGTCATTGCATTTGGTTCGCTTAATAGTCATGTTATTTAGTTATATGTTATTTAAATTTACTCTATCTTGCATTCTCATTACCTTTTGAGTACTAACATATAATCTACGCTACATCTTCCTGTGATGTAGGTTCAAGTCCCCATCACTCAGATCACACATGCATAGGTTCTAGATATCGAGTACAGCAGCATCAGTCATGAGTCCTTGTTCATCGAGGGCAATAGTCATATTATCATTTTAGTATTTCAAACTTTTAGTTTTAGTTTTACTAGATCTAGTTAGGGCATTCCCAACATTTCTTGTCAGTGTAGAGGCCTATTATCAGAGATAGTTAGATTCAGTTTAATATTTGAGTTTGATATTTATTTTATATTAAACTCTCATTTTTTCATATATTCAGTTTAGTATATGAGTATTACCCGTCATTTAAGGCTTCATTATGATTTAACTTCGGCTCAATTTTATTAATCAGATTATCTCTAGTATGCTTATGATTATTGCAGTAGGGTTATCTTGGGGTCACTCTTGATTCTAGGTCTTGTGTCTGCATCCATAGGGTAGCCTCGAGCGTGACATTAGCCTAACATGTGGAGAATAGCAAAAGAAAAGTATAATTGGAGAACCCTTCTGCTAACATACAAATGACTAAGGACACCCCTATTTATACATGTATGGGATGGTTCTAGATATAACAACATCTACACTATTTAATCATTTACTACAAATATCTAACTCTGTAAAATGTCTAGAATTTTCTTTAAAAGACAACTTCTCTAGAATATTTAGATATTTCATGAAGATAATTATTCGAGATACTATTGTAGACTATTCTAAAAACTATACTGAAAATCATTGATATTCTAAAAATCAAATTTATCTATTTTAACATAAACATACTTATATTTTCCTTAAATCTTTCATGTTTGTGCTGGCTCAGGTTTTAGGGGATATGGATATCTAGTAATAGAAATCCAGGTCAGTTGCACATCTAGTATCATTTTGAGTGGTTGTTCATCTTTCATACCCATTCAAGAAATTCGTGTGAAAAAAAATCATGTACTATAATGTACCTTCCTACCTAAAATTGCCGAGTACTTAACTTGAAATTTATAAGATTCACATTAAAATTCAGTAAACTACAATTTGATAACTTGGGATAATGATTTCAGCAAAACTTTTAGTGCATTCATACAAACACAAATTTTACTCAACATAAAAGTTAAAGAATTGTATGGATCTAAGCAAACCAACCCAGTAACAAAAAGATGTCTGGTGTTGAAAAGATAAAAAATTAATTATTTTATCAACCATGCAAACAACCATGAGTACTAAGTTATGATTAGCTTGGAATTCATTAAAAAACCCAAAAAACACATGAAGTTTACTAAAGCAGATAAACTAAAATACTCTTATTTTTCTCAAACAGAATTCCTCATTTTAGGTTCCACTCAAATCTTTTGAGCTTAAGGAACCATATGCAGAACAATACTTCTTCCTTATGACTAGGTGCATGTAGATTAATTACTCCTTAGGAAAGGCATCAATAATGTCTAGACATTTCATTGTAGAAATGTCATTTGACAAATTAAAAGACGCTTGGATATGAGTTTCTTCTTTAAACAACAATCAGCTTCTCGATAGTTAATGGACTTTAATAATCAAATTGATACCTAATGTATGGGGGTTGGACTACTCTAGTCTTTCATATGTATCATGTCAGAATGTAATTATGCACAAAAAATATATGGCTAATTTTTTTTCCAAAATATTTCAACAAAAATCCACCTATCTAGAAATACTTTCTAAAGAAAATTAAGAATAGATAAAGAAGAGAAATACTGTGTAATATAATTGAATTAAGTCTTCAAAAAACAACTGCAGCAAATCGGAGCATCTGATCTGTGAACAGATCATGCAGATTAAAAAGTTCCTTCATCATGAACGGCGAGGTCTAAACAGTGCCATACTCCATTAAGATGAGGGAGCAAAGGAGGTAACTGAGCTGGAGCATCCCCTGCAGCAGCATAACCGGACAATCCTGTTTGAGCAGTTGATTCTATCCAAGCATCAAAAGTTTGTGCAATCCAAACATCCAACATAAAATCGATATGATTGTCTTCGTCCATGGGGTGATTGAGTAATGCTTCAAGTTCACTCTCAATTTTAGGAATTGAATGACCTGAATTTTCACTGCTAGCATCAACACTGACAATAGCATATTCGCCTAAGAGCTCTCATCTGACTACTGTTGTCATCTGCTAGTGTCCAACATTGCTTGTGATCCCTCGCAAGCAGGTCCAATCATATCCACAGTGATTGGAACTTGTGAATTATAACCCAATTCAGCATCCACGCCAGTTATATGAAGAACACTTGATTTTGCTCTTACTCTTTTGTTCCCTTTCTTGTTGGCTTCAACGCGCTTGAAATACTTCTGGGCATGGGAAGTCACTTGCATTGCGTTCTTGTTATCATCAGTGCCTAGATGTAATTCTCCAGTCACATTTTCCATATATATTTATGCCCCAGAGAAATGACCTATAGCAGGAAAGATACAAATATACATTATCATCTCAAAAGAAACATTAAAACATAAAATGACAAGACACCCAATTAAGGCGACTGAGTAAACCCTCAAAATATGTACCACGAAACCAACATATGTTCCTCTTTTTCCTTAGAAGTCCCTCTTTTCCATTCAACATATTCTTTCATATTTTGTATGGCATTGCATTACATTTCTGGATAATTATGTAATGGAGCGCGTCCAGATTCAATGTCATCGATATCTTCAAAGAGTATATTATAGTAACTCTTGATCTCATCAACTGTTTTTCCAGGAAGTTCTTCTTCCATCTTCGTGAGTAGATTGTTACCATTAAAGTATATTGCTAGGATATGTTAAACGATTTTTTCCTCCTCCCTAGTCCAGATTGAGCTATTGCATGTCCGGTCAGTGCTCATTTTCTTTAGACATGCAAGGAAATATCAAGCATTAAAAAGGAAGGTACTTGAACAAGATTCAGAAAATTGATGAGCGTCATATGCGTCAATATATGACAAAAACAACCATAAATAAGTGGTATTCTACCCACATATATTCCCAAAGATACAAAACATTTAAGAAAACATTTTTGTAACCACATTTAGTAAACAAAAGAAATCGCAACAAGACATGTATTCTTTTATATAGGCTATGTATACTAAGAGAAGTAATAAGTGACTGGTAAAACGAACAAACATGAAGATAAAAGTGGTATACTACCGATATAGATTCCAAGAGATACAAAACATATACGGAAAGCATCTACGTTCTTTACCTTTTCTAATGGACGGAAGGTTTTATAATTACAAAGAAGAAAACTACAAAGAATGAACCTCGCTTTGATACCATGTAAAGATATGACACCTGACCTAAATTCAACCCCACGAGCTATCTTTTAGGGTTGAGCTAGACCGAGGTGTCATATCCTGACAGTTACTTTTGATCAACTATTTCCATAAAAATTTTCTTGAACTTCTTTCTTACACTTAAAATATCTCTATGACTCATATTTTTGTGCAACAAAACCAAAAATTTCAAAAATATAGCACTTTCATATTTCAGAGGAATACTTTGCATTAATATAAAATGTGCTTGACAATGTAATGTATGTATCAAAAATATTTAAGTTGTTAGCATGATTGGACATATTCTAAATATTTGTACGTATCTATGTTATAGTTCTAAATATTTGTGTAATGATGATAGGAGATATCATAGATTCATGTAGCATATTCTCATAGATATTACAATTAGGAATAACATATACTTTGGGATATATAATAGATTTTATGAATGTAAATCACAATTCTTTCTATTTAATGCAAGTACTCCCATTTAAGTGAACTCATTCAGCAAAATTGGCTTGGTATCCCAACCTTTTTTAGTTCTTTGATTCATAGTGTCTTCCATCTGTGGTTTCTTTCATATTTATATATATATTTTTATTCTACTTACTGTTTTATATACAGTTAGTCCTAAATATATTGGAATTTCAGGCATCATGGAATCTTAGTCTTGGCAATTCTCGTTATTTTGTACCGTTGCATTTTAATCTTCCTTGTCTTGTGAAAAACATGTCGTCATATCAATTTGATTACTTCCATATTCCTATCACTGGAAAAAACTACTCTGCCTAGGAATTTTAGTTGCAACTATTACTCACCGAGAAATAATTATAGTGACATATAGATGGAAGTGATCCTATTCCGACTAATCCTACAAAGCTCGGTCAAAGGAAAGTTATAGATTCTCGGAAAATGACATTGATTTTTGGGTCAATTGACCCTCTTATTATTCTTAATTTTAGTCTATACAAGACAACAAAGGACATATGAGATTATTTAAAAAAGGTTTACAACCAAAACCACAATGCAAGGAACTTTCAGTTAAAGCATTAAATTGCTATGTATTCTCAAGGAAGTCTCTCTGTTCAAGATTATTTATCTGGATTAAGAATTTATGCGCTGAATTTACCGATATCGTTTATGCTAAAATACCTCCTGAATCTCTCTCTGTCATTCAAGAATTTCATGAACAAAGCAAGTGAGATCAACTTTTGATGAAATTACAATCTTATTTATAAAGTGTTCGCTCCAACTTGATGAAGCGTGATCCATCTCCCTCATCGGATGTCTCTTTTTAGGGAATTAGATCTTGAAGAGCAGCGCCTCTTCACACAAAATGCTTTTCATCAAGGACATGTTCTCAATGTTGCATATGTAGATCAAGGTAAAGGAAGGGACATGGATATGGATAGAACTCAATGCTACAGTTGCAAAAAATATGGTCATATTGCTAGCAATTGTGGCAAGAAGTTATGTAATTATTGTATGAGGCAAGGGCACATTACAAAAGAGTGGCACACATGTCCTCAAAACCATAGGGCAAATGATTTTCAAATTGGGAAAAGTGGTTCCACTACTTAGAACTCGTCTTTAGTCAGACAAGTACTTACTCTTGAAATGGTACAACAAATGATCTTGTCGACATATTCAGCTTGGGGCTGCAAGATAATATCTAAATTTTTGTTTGCTGATTCTGGCACTTCCAATAATACGAACAACTAAACTAATATAATCAAAACATTCATGAGTATAATTGTCCATCAAAAATTTAGGTTTCCTATGGTAGTAATTTACCATTACCATGGTTGAGGATATTATTTAATCTTTCAAGAATATTTTTGTACCACCAAAGCTCTCTACTAGTCTTATTTAAGTTGGTTAAGTGGTCTATAAAAATTATAATGTGATTTTTTGTTGTAATGGTTGCCTAGTGCAGGATCAGGTGTTGGGGACGATGATCGCAAAGAGGCCTAAAGTATGAAGATTGTTCCCTATACACTTATCTTTTCCTCGTGTTCTAGCCTTTGCTTCTACCAATACAAAGAATGAGGTTTGGCATAAACGTCTAGGACATCGAAATTCGATTGTGTTGTCTCATTTTTGAAAATATGGTTTATTGAGAAATAAAAATCTATTGTCAGATGCTTCCTTTGATTTTTCTACTTGTAAATTAGTCAAAAGTAAAACTCTTCCTTTTCCTAATTTTGGAAGTCGTGATGCAAAGTGTTTTTGTGTCACTCATACTGATTTTTGGGTAATTTTTCCAATAATCTCTCATTCTTATTTAAATTGTTGTATGACAATTATAGATGACTACAGTCCGTTTACATGGGGGTATTTTCTTTGATCTAAATATGAAGTGTTTTCCATATTCAAGCAATTTTTGGCTACGTTGAGACTCTGTTTTCCACATGCATAAAAATATTAAGATATGATTATGGTAGAACATATATGGCTCGTGAATTATTAAATTTCTTGCTTGAGAAAGGAATTGTATCACAACTCTCTTACCAATTTATTCCACAACAAGATGGGGTTGTTGAGCGTAAAAGTCGTCATCTTTTAGATGTCACACATACATTATTTATTGAGTCCTCTGTTCCATCTAAATTTTGGGTTGAAGCTTTGTCCACTTCTGTCTATTTTATTAACTAGTCTTCGGAACGTGCATCGCACGTCTGTCCCCTAATTGATATTAGTAAATTTTAACTTATATAGCTATGATCAAATCTATGTCCTTTCTTATGTAAGTTTAACATAAAATTTAACTTTGCACAAAGTATAACATGAAAATCTTTTGTTAGATGTTGGAGGTGTGATATATTAAATACTTCATGAAAAATGAACATTTATTTTATCAGAGGAATTAATATATTTTAATTATTAATCATAAGTTTTAATAATCAAAAAAGAAATTGTCTATAAAAAAGATATGTATAAAAAAATATTACAAAATGTTTGGGCGGTATACCATCAAATTTATAAAAAAAATTAAATTTCAAACGAAAAAAAAGAATAAATAAAGACATCGCATCCATAAAAAAAGATATCACATTTAAATATATAGACAAAAATATTTTCATACTAATTGAATTACATTTTGTTAAAAGTAGACTTATTCTAGTCAAAACATGTCACGACCCAAATCAGGGCCGCGACTGGCACCCACATTTACCCTCCTATGTGAGCGAACCAACCCATATAAACCTTAACATTTCAATGTATAACAACAGGAAATAATGCGGAAGACTTAAACTCATTAATAAAAACAATTCAAAACTATTATTATTATACCCAAAATCTGGAAGTCATCATCACAAGAACATCTATCCTCAAAATTACTAAACTAAGAGTATCTAAGAAAAACAAAACAATTAGAAAGCTATTCCATGCCGGAAGTTCAAGGCATCAAGACTCGAAGAAGAAGACCCAAGCTAGAAGCGTTAGCTCACCCTCAAGATCCGGTGTGACGAAGATCGGCTTGATTTATCAGCCGAGTTGAAGTTGACTAACGCTTGTCGCATTCCACAAATAACAAAGAAGAAAACATAAAAGTAGGGGGTCAGTACAACCACAAGTACTGAGTAGATATCATCGGCCAACTCAAAATAGAAGATAATATATATCAAGTAATATTATAAATCAACTATAAACTCAACATATAGCAACAACAAGTACAATAATCATCAACAAGTACCATCAAGCTCATCCATGAGGACTCAAGCCTCAATACCATACTCCTTTGGGAAAATTAAGTTCATTATGTTGAGTAAATTATCATCTTTCAGGATTCATTATCTTTCTTCCTCTTGTGTCGGTACGTGACACTCCGATCCCCTACTACTACGTGTCGGTACGTGACACTCCGATCCCCTAATTCTACGTGTCGGTTCGTGACACCCGTCCCACTAATACTATGTGTCGGAACGTGACACTCTGATCCCCTATATGTGTCGGTACGTGACACTCTGATCCCCTATATGTGTCGGTACGTGACACTCCGATCCCCTAATTCTACGTGTCGGTTCGTGACACCCGTCCCACTAATACTATGTGTCGGAACGTGACACTCCGATCCACTAATACTATGTGTCGGAACGTGACACTCCGATCCACTAATCTCATTCTATCAATTCATCAAGCCTTCTCTATACCAAGGCGTCATCAATCCCATTACTTTAATTCATAAAGCCTTCTTTTATACAAAGGCATCATCATTAATAACGTAGATTAAAGTTTCTTTTCAAGATTTGGGATTCAATAGTTTCATCATGCTTATCTTATCACAATCACATAATCATATTCATGCAAGCATACAATTAAGCATATAGACAGATTTACAATACTACCAATACATATCATTCGCTATTAAGAGTCTACTACGAATAGCATGAAAACCATAACCTACCTCCACCGAAGAATTGGAACCAACAAGCAATTTCCCAAGCTTTGTGTTTCTCCTCTTCTCTCGATCGCTTCTCTCTCTCCCTTCTTGTTCTTTCTATTTTTTTTTATCAAAAATCTCTTTCTTTTACCCTAATTAGTATATAATTAGGTATAAAAGGTGGAAATAGTAGACCACTAATTAACTCAAAGTTACCTCTTTCATCCCCCAAGAAACTGAGTTATTAATGTTAACCCACGAAATTTATAATTATAGCAGGAATAGTCCAAAACGCCCCTTTAAAACTTCACCAGAAATCCGATTCCGCCTGGGATTACGCAACCTGTGACGGGCCGTCGTGCCTGCGACGGTCCGTCATGCAGGTTCGTCGTGGACCTATTTTGTTTAAGGAGTCTGTGACGTCCCGTCGTACCTACGACGGTCCGTCCTGCACTCCCGTCACGGCGTTCAGAGAATCGTTCCCTGTACCAACTTTTCAAGAGTTGAAGTGTTTTCGAAACGAGAGTTCACGACGGTCCGTCAAATCTGTGACGGTCCGTCCTGCCATTCTGTTACGAAGTTCAGAGAGTCGATTTTCAGTACCCAATTTCAGATTTTCTAAGTGTTATGGAACGAGACCCCTGCGATGGTCCGTCATGCCCATGACGGTCCGTCGTGGGGTCCGTCGCCTCAGCCTGTTTTTCCATAAATAAAATCTGCTGCTCAAAACGACTAAACAGGTCGTTACAATAGATACCAATTTACCCATTGTTCGTCCCCGAACGATCACAAGAAGAAAAACAAGGGCGAGAAGGAGTACCTGAATCTTTAAACAGATGTGGGTATCTTTCTTGCATATCTGCCTCCTTCTCCCAAGTGGCTTCTTTAACCGGTCGATTCTTCCATTGCACCTTGATGGATGCAATCTCTCTTGACCTCAACTTGCTAACTTCTCTATCTAAAATAGCAACAGGCTCCTCCTCATAAGACAAGTTCTCATCAAGCAAAACTGAATCCCAACGGATAATGTAGTTTCCAACCCCATGATATCTTTTCAACATAGACACATGAAATACCGGATGCACTCCGGACAGCCCTGGAGGCAAGGCTAACTCATAAGCCACCTCCCCTACTCGCTTAAGTACTTCAAAGGGACCAATATACCTTGGGCTTAGTTTACCTCGATTACCAAACCGCATCACCCCTTTCATTGGCGAAACCTTCAGCAAGACTTGTTCACCTTCCATGAACTCTAGGTCTCTAACCTTTCGATCTGCATATTCTTTTTATCTACTTTGCGCCGCTAGAAGCTTTTCATGAATAGATTTCACTTTCTCCATCGAATCCCTCAAAAGATTAGTGCCCCAAGGTCTAACCTCAAATGCATCAAACCACCCAATGGGAGACCTACATCTCCTACCATACAATGCTTCAAATGGAGCCATATCAATGCTTGAGTGATAGCTATTATTGTATGAAAACTCCGCTAAGGGTAAGAAGCTATTCCAATGGCCACCAAACTCTATTACACATGCACGAAGCATATCCTCCAACACTTGGATCGTCCTCTCAGACTGACCATCGGTCTTAGGATGGAACGCAGTACTAAGGTCCAACCTAGTACCCAATTCCGCATGCAATGTTTTCCAAAACTTAGAAGTAAACTGCATACCTCTATCTGATATAATGGAGAGGGGAACCCCATGCAATCGAACAATTTCTGAGATATAGATCTTGGCTAACTTCTCCGCATTGTAAGTTACCTTGACCGGAATGAAATGAGCAGATTTTGTTAGCCTATCAACAATCACCCAGATAGAGTCATACTTACCCATTGTCTTTGGAAGACCAACCACGAAGTCCATTGTGATTCTCTCCCATTTCCATTCCGGAATGGGCATTCTCTGAAGTGTTCCTCCGGGCCTTTGGTGTTCATACTTTACTTGTTGACAGTTTGGACACTTGGCAATAAAGTCAACAATATCACGCTTCATTCTACTCCACCAAAACTATTGCTTTAGGTCACGGTACATCTTGGTTGCACCCGGATGTATCGAATACCTTGAACTATGAGCCTCTGTCAGAATAGTGTTGATCAAATCATCGACGCGGGTTACACATACCCTTCCTTTGATTCTTAAAACACCTTCCTCATCGATTTGTGCTTCCTTAGCCTCTCCTCGCAATACTTTATCTTGGATTCGCCTTAGTTTCTCATCATCAAACTGTTTTCCCTTAATCTTGTCAAGAAAAGAAGATCTTGACTCCACACTAGCCAACAATCCTCCCTTCTCATTTACTTCTAACCTCATCAAGTCGTTAGCCAGAGTCTGAACCTCTCTAGCCAATGGGCGTCTAGAAGCTTGCAAGTGAGCTAGACTTCCCATGCTTCCCGCCTTTCTACTTAAAGCATCTGCCACAACATTCGCTTTTCCCGGATGATACAAAATAGTGATGTCGTAGTCCTTCAGTAGTTCCATCCACCTCCTCTGTCTCAAGTTCAAATCTTTCTGAGTAAAGACATACTGAAGACTACGATGATCCGTGTAGACCTCACACTTAACCCCATATAAATAGTGTCTCTATTGCTTTAATGCAAACACTACCGCAGCCAATTCCAAGTCATGAGTTGGATAGTTACGTTCATGCACTTTTAATTGCCTTGAAGCATAAGCAATTACACTCTTCTCTTGCATTAGCAATGCACCCAAACTAGAATAGGATGCATCACAATAAACAATGAAGTTCTTACCCTCTACTGGCAAGGTAAGGATAGGTGCGGTAGTCAACAAAGTCTTGAGTTTCTGAAAGCTTTCTTCACACTCATCCAACCATACAAATGGAACATTCTGCTTAGTCAAGTTCGTCAATTTGGAAGCAATAGAAGAGAATCCTTTGACAAATCGACGGTAGTAGCTAGCTAACCCAACAAAGCTCCTTATTTCTGACACATTAGTGGGTCTTACCCAATTCTTCACTGTCTCGATCTTAGAAGGATCCACCATCACTCCATCCTTAGAAACTACGTGCCCCAAGAAGGACACTGCATCTAGCCAAAACTCACACTTAGAGAACTTGGCATAAAGCTTTTTCTCCATCAACATTTCCAACACCATTCTCAAATGCTCTTCATGTTCCTTCTTGCTCTTTGAGTATACCAATATATCATCAATAAATACGATCACGAAGAGGTCCAAATATGGCTTAAAAATCCCGTTCATCAAGCTCATGAACGCTGCGGGGGCATTCGTAAGACCAAAAGAAATCACCACAAATTCGTAACGTCCATACCTCGTTCGAAATGCAGTCTTTGGCACATCCTTGCCCGTATTTTCAATTGATGATAACCGGATCTCAAGTCAATCTTAGAGAAGACACAAGCACCTTGTAACTGATCGAACAAGTCATCAATGCGAGGAAGAGGATACTTGTTCTTAATAGTTACCTTATTCAGTTGTCTGTAGTCTATGCACATTCGAAAACTCCCGTCCTTCTTCTTCACAAACAAAACCGGAGCACCCCAAGGAGATGCACTTGGTCTGATGAAGCCTTTGCTCAACAACTCTTGAAGTTGGGCCTTTAATTCTCTCAACTCTGCGGGAGCCATTCTATAAGGGGGTATAGAAATGGGGTGAGTACCCGGTACAAGATCAATACAGAAGTTAATATCCCTATCTGGTGGCATACCAGGAAGATCTGCAGGGAACACATCCAAAAACTCACGGACTACCGAAACCGAATCAATCGAGGGTACTTGAGTAGTGTCATCCTTGAGATGGGCCAAGAAAGCTAAACACCCTTTACTAACCATTTTCTTAGCACGGAGAAAGGACACGATACGAACCGGATTGGAAGTGTAGTCGCCCTCCCACACTAACGGATCTACCCCAGGCTTGTCTAACGTCACAGTTTTAGCATTACAATCCAAAATCGAAAAATTCGGAGAAAGCCAAGTCATACCCAGAATTACATCAAAGTCACCCATTTCTAAAATAACCAAATCTACATAAGTGTTGCTCCCCACAAAATTCACCAAACAAGACCTATACACCTTTTTAACTATCACAGACTTACCCACTGGAGTAGAAACACGAATAGGCGTGTCAAGTAATTCACAATGTAAATTTAGACCATTAGCAAATGAGGAAGATACATAAGAAAATGTGGATCAAGGATCAAACAATACGGAAGCCATGCAATCACAAATCAAAAGGTTACCTGTGATGACAGCATCTGATGCCTCCGCTTCAGATCTCCCAGGAAAAGCGTAACAATGGGCCCCATTATTTGTCTATCAGTTTCCCCTACCATGTTGCGTAGTAGTGGCTCCAGTTTGCCCATCTCCTCGGCCGTTTTGGTGACCACCATTACCTCGACCACCACGTCCTCCAAAAAAATGGCCTCTACCATGACCACCTCTACCTCTAGCTATTGGGGGTCTGTAACTCTGTTTTGGACAATTCCTCCTAATATGTCCTATCTCCCCACATCCATAACACTCTCTGGAGTCGGGCATAGGTCTCTCAGAGAAGTGTTGACCGTTCTGAGGTGGACCCCCAACTACAGTCTGTAGTGAAGACTGAATTGGTCGAACTGAGTAACCTCCAGAACTCTGTCCTCTAGTATACGAATTGTTGAACTCACCTCCCTTTCGAAACCTCTTTGATGTCGATGTCGGGGTGAAGTCATCTGGCTTCACTCCTTTCACCTCTATCACAAAGTCTACCACCTCTTGGAAGGATTTTGCCGTAGCCGCTACCTGTAAGGCTGAAATCCGCAATTCTGACCTCAACCCCTTCACGAAACGGCGAATCCGTTCTTGTGGACTGAAACAAAGTTGGGTGGCATACCTAGATAATGCGCGGAATTTAGCCTCATATGCATTAACCGTGATCCTCCCTTGCTCAAGACTCAAGAACTCATCCCTTTTTCTATCTCTTAAAGTCCTTGGGATATACTTCTCCATAAACAAGCTAGAGAATGATTCCTAAGTCATAGGTGGTGCCTCTGTTGGTTGACACTCAACATGTGACCGCCACCACATTTTGGCGTTCCCTTGAAACTGATAGCTCACGAACTCGACACCAAACCGCTCTACTATACCCATCTTGTGTAGGATCTCATGACAATAAACCAGAAAATCGTAGGCATCCTCTGATTCTGCACCCTTAAAGACTGGAGGTTTCAATTTCAAGAACTTACTGAAAAGTTCATGCTGATCATTTGTCATTATAGGCCCAGTAGTCAGACGAGAAAATGTGCCTATTTCCAACGAGGCATCCATACGAGGAGCCCCAGCAGCAGCATGTCGTGCCTCTGAAACCGGAGGTGTTGGTGCAGAAACCACTGGGGGCGCCTGACCCTGATCAGATAAACCGCTAAGATAGGTCAAAACCTGATTAATCATTTCTGGGGTAGGTTGGGGTGGCAATTCCTCATTCTGTACTTGTTCATTCTCCCCTTCCTCACCCTCTCTTATCACTTCCTCAGTCGGTGGAGGAGTCACCGCCCTAGTACCAGATGGGCTCGGTGCTCGTCCTCTTCCTCTAGAGGACGTCCTCCCACGGCCTCTACCACGGCCCCTTGTGCCGTTTCTCCCTCGAGCCACGCCCCAAAGTGGTCGCTCGCTTGTTTCTTGTCTTGCCGGTGTTGTTGTTGGCGCGGTCGTTGCTCTAGTTCTAACCATCTGCGAAATAGAGTGAAGATGATCGATACCACCAGATCGCCTAGATACCAATTGGACTCAAGTAGTAGCACGAAAGAAAGAATGAAAGAGTGAAATTTTCCTAAAGTCTTATAGCCTCTCAAAGAAAAGTAAAGGCGTCCCCCTACCGTTCCTTAAGACTCTACTAGGCTCGTTCTTGTGTGATGAGACCAACGAACCTAATTCTCTGATACCAAGTTTGTCACGACCCAAATCAGGGTCGCGACTGGCACCCACATTTACCCTCCTATGTGAGCGAACCAACCCATATAAACCTTAACATTTCAATGTATAACAACAGGAAATAATGCGGAAGACTTAAACTCATTAATAAAAACAATTCAAAACTATTATTATTATCCCCAAAATCTGGAAGTCATCATCACAAGAACATCTATCCTCAAAATTACTAAACTAAGAGTATCTAAGAAAAACAAAACAATTAGAAAGCTAGTCCATGCCGGAAGTTCAAGGCATCAAGACTCGAAGAAGAAGACCTAGTCTAAGCTAGAAGCGTTAGCTCACCCTGAAGATCCGGTGTGACGAAGACTGGCTTTATTTACTGCTGAGTTGAAGTTGACGGAACGTTTGCTGCATTCCACAAATAACAAAGAAGAAAACATAAAAGTAGGGGGTCAGTACAACCACAAGTACTGAGTAGATATCATCGGCCAACTCAAAATAGAAGATAATATATATCAAGTAATATTATAAATCAACTATAAACTCAACATATAGCAACAACAAGTACTATAATCATCAACAAGTACCATCAAGCTCATCCATGAGGACTCAAGCCTCAATACCATACTCCTTTGGGAAAATTAAGTTCATTATGTTGAGTAAATTATCATCTTTCAGGATTCATTATCTTTCTTCCTCTTGTGCTCGACGCGTGACACTCGATCCCTATTACTGCGGTCGGTACGTGACACTCCGATCCCCTAATTCTACGTGTCGGTTCATGACACCCGTCCCACTAATACTATGTGCCGGAACGTGACACTCCGATCCCCTATATGTGTTGGTACGTGACACTCCGATCCCCTATATGTGTCGGTACGTAACACTCCGATCCCCTATATGTGTCGGTAGGTGACACTCCGATCCCCTAATTCTACGTGTCGATTCGTGACACCCGTCCCACTAATACTATGTGTCAGAACGTGACACTCCGATCCACTAATACTATGTGTCGGAACGTGACACTCCGATCCACTAATCTCATTCTATCAATTCATCAAGCCTTCTCTATACCAAGGCGTCATCAATCCCATTACTTTAATTCATCAAGCCTTCTTTTATACCAAGGCATCATCATTAATAACGTAGATTAAAGTTTCTTTTCAAGATTTGGGATTCAATAGTTTCATCATGCTTATCTTATCTGTCACGACCCAAATCCGGGCGGCGATTGGCACCCACACTTACCCTCCTATGTGAGCGAACCAACCAATCTAAACCTTAACATTTAAATATAATATCAACAGAAAGTAATGCGGAAGACTTAAACTCATTAATAAAATCGATAACTATTATTATCCCCTAAAATCTGGAAGTCATCATCACAAGAACATCTATCCTCAAATTACTAAACTAAAAACGTCTAAGAAGCTAAAACAAATAAAAGTTAGTCCATGCCGGAAGTTCAAGGCATCAAGACTTGAAGAAGAAGATCCAGTCCAAGCTAGACGCATTAGCTCACCCTGAATTTCCGAAAGTAGTGAAAACTGGCTAGATCTACTGTTGAGTTGAAGTTGATGGCACGTTTGCTGCACTCCAAAGATGACAAAGAGAAAACATAAAAGTAGGGGGTCAGTACAACCACAAGTACTGAGTAGATATCATCGGCCAACTCAAAATAGAAGATAATATATATCAAGTAATATTATAAAATCAACTATGATGCTTAACATGTAGCAACAAGAAGTACTATATCATTAACATTTACCGTTAAGTTCACACATGAGGACTCAAGCCTCAATATCATACTCATTTGGGAATTGGGTTCATTAGATTGAGTATATTTACATCTTTCAAGATTCATTATCTTTCTTCCTCTTGTGTCGGTACGTGACACTCCGCTCCATATTCTATCCTGGTGTCGGAACGTGACACTCCGATCCTCATTCTATCCTGGTACCGGAACGTGGCACCCGATCCATATTCTATCCTGGTGTCGGAACGTGACACTCCAGTCCTCATTCTATCTTGGTACCGGAACGTGGAACCCGATCCATATACTATCCTGGTGTCGGAACGTGACACTCCGATCCTCATTCTATCCTGGTACTGGAACGTGGCACCCGATCCATATTCTATCCTGGTGTCGGAATGTGACACTCCGATCCTCATTCTATCCTGGTACCGGGACGTGGCACCCGATCCCCTAATTCATCAAGCCTTCTTTTATATCAAGGCATCATCATTAACAAGTGAATTAGGGTTTCTTTCAAGATTTGGGATTCAAAAGCTTCATCATGCTTGTTTATTCACAATTACATAATCATATTCATGCAAGCATACAATTAAGCATATAGAGGCGTTTACAATACTATCAATACATATCATTCACTATTAAGAGTTTACTACGAATATCGTAAGAGAAACCATAACCTACCTCCACCGAAGAATTCGATCAAGCAAGCAATTTCCCAAACTTTGTTTCTTCTTCTCGTTTATCCTCTCTCTCCATTCGTCCCTCTTCCCTTTTCTTGTTCTTTCCCTTTTTCTTATTCAAATCCTCTTTCTTTTACCCTAATTAATGTATAATTAAGTGTAAAGATGACAATAATACCCTACTAATTAACATAAGGTTACCTCTTTTAACCCCCAAGTAATTAGATTTATTAATATTAACCCTCAAACTTTATAATTAAGGAAAGAATAGTCCAAAGCGTCCCTTAAAACTTAACCAGAAATCCGACTCCAGCTGGGATTACGCAACTTATGACGGGCCGTCGTGCGTGCGATGGTCCGTCACACAGGTCGTCGTGACGATAAGAACTTAATTTGAGTGAATGGCCTGTGACGGACCGTCGTGACTGCGATGGTCCGTCCTGCCATTTCGTCACGAAGTTCAGAGAGTCGATTTTTAGTACCCAATTTCAGAATTTCTAAGTATATTGAAACGAGACACCCTTGACGGTCCGTCGTGCCTGTGACGGTCCGTCGTGAGGTCCGTCGTTTCAGCCAGTTTTTCCAGAAATAAAATCTGCTGCTCAAAACGACTAAACAGGTCGTTACAATATATACCAATTTACCCATCGTTCGTCCTCGAACGATCAAAAGAAGAAAAACAATGGCGAAAAGGAGTACCTGAATCTGTGAACAGATGTGGATATTTTTCTTGCATATCTTCCTCCTTCTCCCAAGTAGCCTCTTCAACGGGTCGATTCTTCCATTGAACCTTGATGGATGCAATTTCTCTCGACCTCAACTTGCGAACTTCTCTATCTAAAATAGCAATCGGTTCCGCCTCGTAAGACAGATTCTCATCAAGCAAAACTGAATCCCAACGGATGATGTAGTTTCCATCCCCGTGGTATCTTTTCAACATGGACACGTGAAATACCGGATGTACTCCGGACAGCCCTGGAGGCAAGGCTAATTCATAAGCCACCTCCCCTACTCGCTTTAGTACTTCAAATGGCCCAATGTACCTCGGACTTAGCTTACCTCTTTTACCAAACTGCATCACCCCTTTCATTGGTGAAACTTTCAACAAGACTTGTTCACCCTCCATGAACTCTAAGTCTCTAACCTTTCGATCGGCATATTCTTTTTGTCTACTTTGCGCCGCTAGAAGCTTTTCTTGAATAGACTTCACTTTCTCTATCGAATCCCTCAAAAGGTCAGTACCCCAAGGCCTAACCTCGAATGCATTAAACCAATTAATGGGAGATCTACATCTCCTCCTATACAAAGCTTCAAATGGAGCCATGTCAATGCTGGAGTGATAGCTATTATTGTATGAAAACTCCGTTAAGGGTAAGAAGTTATCCCAATGGCCACCAAACTCTATCACACATGCACGAAGCATATCTTCCAACAATTGAATCGTCCTTTCAGACTGACCATCGGTCTGAGGATGGAACACAGTACTAAGGTCCAACCTAGTACCCAATTCCGCATGCAATGTTTTCCA
This sequence comes from Solanum arcanum, assembly GCA_027789145.1. Classification (NCBI taxonomy): domain Eukaryota; kingdom Viridiplantae; phylum Streptophyta; class Magnoliopsida; order Solanales; family Solanaceae; genus Solanum; species Solanum arcanum. The sequence continues at coordinate 33,487,825 of CM050941.1, read as the reverse complement.
AAACTTAGAGGTGAACTGTGTACCTCTATCTGATATAATGGAGAGTGGAACCCCATGCAATCGGACGATTTCTGAGATATAGATCTTGGCTAACTTCTCGGCATTGTAAGTCACCTTTACCGGAATGAAATGAGCAGATTTAGTTAACCTATCAACAATCACCCAAATGGAGTCATACTTACCCATTGTCTTTGGAAGACCAACCACAAAGTCCATAGCAATTCTTTCCCACTTCCATTCCGGAATGGGCATTCTCTGAAGTGTTCCTCCGGGCCTTTGGTGTTCATACTTTACTTGTTGACATTTTGGACACTTGGCAATAAAGTCAACAATATCACGCTTCATTCTACTCCACCAAAAGTGTTGCTTTAGGTCACGGTACATCTTGGTCGCACCCGGATGTATAGAATACCGTGAACTATGAGCCTCTGTCAGAATAGTGTTGATCAAATCATCGACGCGGGGTACACATACCCTTCCTTTGATTCTCAAAACACCTTCCTCATCGATTTGTGCTTCCTTAGCCTCTCCTCGCAATACTTTATCTTGAATTCGTCTTAGTTTCTCATCATCAAACTGTTTTCCCTTAATCTTGTCAAGAAAAGAAGATCTTGACTCCACACTAACCAACAATCCTCCCTTCTCATTTACTTCTAACCTCATCAAGTCGTTAGCCAGAGTCTGAACCTCTCTAGCCAATGGGCGTCTAGAAGCTTGCATGTGAGCTAAACTTCCCATGCTTCCCGCCTTTCTACTTAAAGCATCCGCTACAACATTCGCCTTCCCCGGATGATACAAGATAGTGATGTCGTAGTCCTTCAGTAGTTCCATCCATCTCCTCTGTCTGATATTCAAATATTTCTGAGTAAAGACATACTGTAGGCTACGATGATATGTATAGACCTCACACTTAACCCCATATAAATAGTGTCTCCATTGCTTTAATGCAAACACTACCGCGGCCAATTCTAAGTCATGAGTTGGATAGTTACGTTCATGCACTTTCAATTGCCTTGAAGCATAAGCAATTACACTCTTCTCTTGCATTAGCACTGCACCCAACCCAGAATAGGATGCATCACAATAAACAATGAAGTTCTTGCCTTCCATGGGCAAGGTGAGAATGGGTGCGGTGGTCAACAAAGTCTTGAGCTTCTGAAAGCTTTCTTCACATTCATCTGACCATACAAATGGAACATTCTACTTAGTCAAGTTCGTCAATTGGGAAGCAATAGAAGAGAATCCCTTGACAAACCGGCGGTAGTAGCTAGCTAACCCAACAAAGCTCCTTATTTCTGACACATTAGTGGTTCTTGCCCAATTCTTTACTGTCTCAATCTTAGAAGGATCTACCATCATCCCATCCTTCGAAACCACATGCCCTAAGAAGGACACTGCATCTAGCCAAAACTCACACTTAGAGAACTTGGCATAAAGCTTTTTCTCCCTCAACATTTCCAATACCATTCTCAAATTCTCTTCATGTTCCTTCTTACTTTTAGAGTATACCAATATATCATCAATAAACACGATCACAAAGAGATCCAAATATGGCTTAAAAATCCCATTCATCAAGCTCATAAAAGCAGCGGGGGCATTTGTAAGACCAAAAGACATCACTACGAATTCATAATGCCCATACCTAGTTCGAAAAGCAGTCTTTGGTACATCTGTTGCCCGTATTTTCAATTGATGATAACCGGATCTCAATTCAATCTTAGAGAAGACACAAGCACCTTGTAACTGATCGAACAAGTCATCAATGCGAGGAAGAGGATACTTGTTCTTAATAGTTACCTTGTTCAACTGCCGGTAGTCTATGCACATCCGAAAACTCCCATCCTTCTTCTTTACAAACAAAACCGGAGCACCCCAAGGAGACGCACTTGGTCTAATGAAGCTCTTGCTCAACAACTCTTGAAGTTGATCCTTTAACTCTCTTAATTCGGCGGGAGCCATTCTATACGGGGGTATAGAAATGGGGCGTGTGCCCGGTTCAAGATCAATACAGAAGTCAATATCCCTATCCGATGGTATACCAGGAAGATCTGCAGGGAACACATCCAAAAATTCTCGAACTACCGAAACCAATTCAATTGAGGGTACTTGGGTAGTGTCATCCCTAAGATGTGCCAAGAAAGCTAAGCAACCCTTACTAACCATCTTCTGAGCACAAAGAAAGGACACGATACGAACCGGATTGGAAGTGTAGTCACCCTCCCACACTAACGGATCTGTCCCAGGCTTGGCTAACGTCACCGTTTTAGCATTACAATCCAAGATCGCAAAATTTGGAGAAAGCCAAGTCATACCCAGAATTACATCAAAGTCACCCATTTCTAAAATAACCAAATCTACATAAGTGTTGCTGCCCACAAAGTTCACCAAACAAGACCTATATACCCTTTCAACTACCACAGACTCACCCACCGGAGTAGAAACACGAATAGGCATATCAAGTAATTCACAATGTAGATTTAGACCATTAGCAAATGTGGAAGATACATAAGAAAACGTGGATCCAGGATCAAACAATACGGAAGCCATGCAATCACAAATCAAAAGGTTACCTGTGATGACAGCATCTGATGCCTCCGCTTCAGATCTCCCAGGAAAAGCGTAACAATGGGCCCCATTATTCGTCTGTCCGTTGCCCCTACCATGTTGCGTAGTAGTGGCTCCAGTTTGCCCATCACCTCTGCCGTTGTGGTGACCACCATTACCTCGACCACCACGTCCTCCAGAATAACGGCCTCTACCATGACCACCCCTACCTCTAGCTAGTGGGGTTCTGTAACTCTTGTTTGGACAATACCTCTTAATGTGTCCAATCTCCCCACATCCATAACATTCTCAGGGTTCACGCATCGGCCTCTCAGAGAAGTGTTGACCGGTCTGAGGTGGACCCCCAACTGCAGTCTGTAGTGAAGACTGAATTGGTCGAACTGAGTAGCCTCCAGAACTCTGTCCTCTAGTATACGAACCATTGAACTCACCTCCCTTTCGAAACCTTTTCGCTGTCGATGTCGTGGTGAAGTCGTGCAGCTTCACTCCTTCCACCTCTATCACAAAGTCTACCACCTCTTGGAAGGATTTTGCCGTTGCCGCTACCGTAAGGCCGAAATCCGCACTCGACCTCAACCCCTTCACAAAACGGCGAATCCGTTCTTGTGGACTGAAACAAAGTTGGGTGGCATACCTAGATAATGCGCGGAATTTAGCCTCATATGCATTAACCGTCATCCTTCCTTGCTCAAGACTCAAGAACTCATCCCTTTTTCTATCTCTCAAAGTCCTTGGGATATACTTCTCCATAAACAAGCTAGAGAATGATTTCCAAGTCATAGGGGGTGTCTCTGTTGGTTTACACTCTATATGTGACAGCCACCACATCTTGGCGTTCCCTTGAAACTGATAGCTCACGAACTCAACACCGAACCGCTCCACTATACCCATCTTGTGTAGGAGCTCATGACAATCAACCAGAAAATCGTAGGCATCCTCTGATTCTGCACCCTTAAAGACTGGAGGTTTCAATTTCAAGAACTTACTGAAAATTTCATGCTGATCATTTGTCATTATGGGTCCTGTAGTCAGACGTGGAAACGTGCCTATGTCCAATGAGGCATCCATACGAGGAGCCATAGTAGCCGCATGTCGTATCTCTGAAACCGGAGGTGTTGGTGCAGAAACCATGGGAGGTGCCTGACCCTGATCAGATAACCCGCTAAGATAAGCAAGAACCTGATTGATCATCTCTGGGGTAGGTTGGGGTGGAAATTCCTCATTCTGCACTTGCTCATTCACCCCATCCTCCCTCTCTCTTACTACCTCTTCAGTCGGTGGAGGAGTCACGGCCCTAGCATCAGATGGGCTAGGTGCTCGTCCTCTTCCTCTAGAGGACGTCCTCCCACGACCTCTACCACGGCCTCTTGCCGCTGTTCTTCCTCGAGCCACAGCCCCAGTGGCTGGCTCAGTCGTTTCCTGTCTTGCAGGTGCTATTGTTGGCGCGGTCGTTGCTCTAGTTCTAACCATCTGCGAAATAGAATGAAGATGGTCAGATACAAATTCGTATCGCCTAGATACCAATTGGACTCAAGTAGTAGCACGAAAGAAAGAATGAAAGAGTGAAATTTTCCTAAAGTCTTATAGCGTCTCAAGGAAAAGTAAAGGCGTCCCCCTACCGTTCCTTAAGACTCTACTAGACCTGCTCTTGTGTGATGAGACCAACGAACCTAATGCTCTGATACCAAGTTTGTCACGACCCAAATCAGGGACGCGACTGGCACCCACACTTACCCTCCTATGTGAGCGAACCAACCAATCTAAACCTTAACATTTAAATATAATATCAACAGAAAGTAATGCGGAAGACTTAAACTCATTAATAAAATCAATAACTATTATTATCCCACAAAATCTGGAAGTCATCATCACAAGAACATCTATCCTCAAATTACTAAACTAAAAACGTCTAAGAAGCTAAAACAAATAAAAGTTAGTCCATGCCGGAAGTTCAAGGCATCAAGACTTGAAGAAGAAGATCCAGTCCAAGCTAGACGCATTAGCTCACCCTGAATTTCCGAAAGTAGTGAAGACTGGCTAGATCTACTGTTGAGTTGAAGTTGATGGCACGTTTGCTGCACTCCACAGATGACAAAGAGAAAACATAAAAGTAGGGGGTCAGTACAACCACAAGTACTGAGTAGATATCATCGGCCAACTCAAAATAGAAGATAATATATATCAAGTAATATCATAAAATCAACTATGATGCTTAACATGTAGCAACAAGAAGTACTATATCATTAACATTTACCGTTAAGTTCACACATGAGGACTCAAGCCTCAATATCATACTCATTTGGGAATTGGGTTCATTAGATTGAGTATATTTACATCTTTCAAGATTCATTATCTTTCTTCCTCTTGTGTCGGTACGTGACACTCCGCTCCATATTCTATCCTGGTGTCGGAACATGACACTCCGATCCTCATTCTATCCTGGTACCGGAACGTGGCACCCGATCCATATTCTATCCTGGTGTCGGAACGTGACACTCCGATCCTCATTCTATCCTGGTACCGGAACGTGGCACCCGATCCATATACTATCCTGGTGTCGGAACGTGACACTCCGATCCTCATTCTATCCTGGTACCGGAACGTGGCACCCGATCCATATTCTATCCTGGTGTCGGAACGTGACACTCCGATCCTCATTCTATCCTGGTACCGGAACGTGGCACCCGATC